>CM054166.1:15659215-15666715 GCA_028751875.1 Rapana venosa
TTTTCCTTATTTTTTCTCACTAAAATACTAAGCAGTTCGGCAACCCCACTTATGTATGGGCCAATGGCCTTTTGTGAATAATCTTTCGAGTTTGAGCGCTCTCTCTCTCTCTCTCTCTCTCTCTCTCTCTCTCTCTCTCTCTCTCTCTCTCTCTCTTACCTGTGTACTTCCGCAGAAAGCCGCCCAGTCAGACCAACAGGGACCGATGAAGGACAGAGGAGAGGAGACAGGCAGAGGAGAGGAGGCGGGCAGAGGAGAGGAGACAGGCAGAGGAGAGGAGGCGGGCAGAGGAGAGGAGACAGGCAGAGGAAAGGCAAGAAGACAAGGCAAGTGCATTGTTCCCATTCGAAACTTCCCCAAGTTTGTTTATGCCAACACCCCCCATCACCCAGTCTGTCTCACACACCAACACCCCAGCCTCTCCAAACCCCACACATGATTATCGCGGTGCGTCAGGTGCTGTCACAGTGTTGGAAGTTGACACAGTCGCTGAACAACAAGGTGGAATTGACCTGGTTGAGGTGCCTGTACCTGACATTACATGGAGGGGGAGGACTGTGACGAATATCTAGATCAGATTCGGGATGCAGGCTACAGTGGAGATACTATAAAGAACTATGTGGGTGGGCTGAGAAACCGATCCCTGCAGAGAAATCTCAGGGACGTTTCTAGAAACAACGACTTTCTTAATGTGTATACCTCTGACGAAATACCTGACACTATCATTTGTGAAAGTGAAGATATGATTTTTCAGTTTATCTGGACAGATGACACTTACAACCCTGCTGATTACTTTTGGTTTGCCAAAAAGAACACCAGGCAACTGACTCAGGAGGAAAAAGACATTTATTCCAAGCTGCAGCTGTGGACACCTGCCGATCGTGACAGAATCAAAGACAGAATTAGTGCTGGACTGGATGTTTTACATGTTATGATGGATGCTATCAGATTTTTTCTGGTTAGAAGTGACTGTGGTTGCCTGTATATGTGCGTGTGTGAGTGTGTGTGTGCATGCGCACCCTCTTGTGCGTGCGTGCGCGCGTGTGTGTATGTGTGTGTTGTGTATGTTCGTGCGTGTGTGTGTGCGTGCGTGTGTTTGTGCGTGCGTGTGTGTGTGTTCGTGCGTGTGTGTGTGCGTGCGCGCGTGTGTGCATGCATATGTGTGTGCATATGTGTGTGTGTGTGTGTGTGTGTGTGTGTGAGAGAGAGAGAGAGAGAGAGAGAGGAGAGAGAGAGAGAGAGAGAGAGGAGAGAGAGAGGGGAGAGAGCAAAACAGGACAGTTAGGCATATTGTGAGTTAGGTTTTTCACGTGTTGGAAAGAGCATGAGTTACCCCGGATCAGACGGAATGTAGGGACAGGAAGCCCTGTCACAGACTCGGTGTTTAAATGATGTTTGTGGTTGTTGTTACCCTCCCCCCTCCCTTTCCCCATTAGCAATGGGCGAAAGTGTTAGGCACCAATTCATCTGAATCGTAATGTAAAACACTTCACCATGTCGTGGAATCCATGCCATGTCGACCATTTGGGCTGTAGAAATGATACATCTGTATTTCTGAAAATACATGTTTTGTGCCCAGTCCCCTTCCCACTGTCCCCTTGTAAATGGGCTTTAACAGCTTATTACAATAAAATATTGTCATTGTCATTGTCTCTCTCTCTCTCTCTCAGTAAACTTCCGATTATATATATATATATATATATATATATATATATATATATATATATCTATATATATATATATATATATATATATATATATATAGTTCTGGCAGACCACCACAGGGTTTACATATCATATAACAGGAAGAAGTATTAGGTTACATTTCTTAGAGTGAGACAAGGATCCAAGAGGGGAGGGAACCCGTGAACACTTGAGTACTTGCAGCAAATGGTGACGAAAATACTTGTTTGGTGTCATTTACTGTAGTTTATTGAATACGCTCATAATTATAACAGACAACAATAGTTGCTGTCTGAGCATGGATGACGACGAAGAAGAAGAAGAACAACAACAACAATTATATAGACGACGACGACGACGAAGAAGAAGTACAACAACAATTATATATATATATATATCTCTCTCTCTCTCTCTCTCTCTCTCTCTCTCTCTCTCATATATATATATATATATATCAATCATATATATATATATATATATCTCATATATATATATATAATATATATATATATATATATATATATATATATATATATATATATATATATATGCGTTCCTGGGCTACAGTTCCGAGGTTCACCAATTGTGATATTTATGCCTATGCGACAGTTTTCTTTCTCCTCCCCCTCCACCCCCCCCCCCCCACCCCCCAGCCTCCTAACCATTTAGGTAGCCCCATTCTGACTTCGGGGATAGTGTCTAAACACGACACCTGTGTGCATGCTTGTTTTTTTCCCCCGTCATCCATTCATACCTGCACACAATGGCCTACTCTCGCTGAAAAGCGAAACAGGTTTTTTAACATGTGCCCAAGATGTTCTATGTGTGCGTTTGCACACGCGGCCCCCGTTCATAGTCTCAACCGAAGGTCTTCGATATTCTAGTTCGATTTTTTTTTCTTCCGTCAAACACTCCAGGAAGAAAGAGCAAGAGCTGGGAATCGAACCCAGAACCTCACGGTTTACTGCTTGTTAGGGCAGGGGAAGAATGTCTTAACCGTCCTGCCACCTTCCTTCTTAGAATTGTGACATAGAATGGACAGCACACTCACCTCTTTGTGCTGGGCTGGGTATCATCATAGACCCAGGATTGTGATACAAAACGACATATCATACTCACCTCAACTGGTCTGGGTACCATCATAAACCCAGGATTGTGATATAAAACGAACATATCATACTCACCTCTGGGGGGCTGGGTATCTTCACAGGCCCAGGATTATGATATAAAACGGACATACTATCACACTCACCTCTGCGTGGCTGGGTGTCATCTGGGTGTCATCGCAGGCCCAGGATTGTGATATAAAACGGACATATCACACTCACCTCAACAGGGCTGGGTACCATCATAGGCCCAGGACTGTGATATAAAACGGACATATTATCACACTCACCTCTAGGGGGCTGGGTACCATCACAGACCCAGGATTGTGATAATTATAAACGTTAACAGCCACACTCACCTCTTCGGGCTGGGTATCACAATAGGCCCAAGATTATGATATAAACTGGACATATTATCACACTCACCTCAACAAGGCTGGGTACCATCACAGACCCAAGATTTGTGATATAAAACGGACATATCACACTCACCTCAACAGGCCCAGGATTGTGATATAAACTGGACATATTATCACACTCACCTCTGCGTGGCTGGGTACCATCACAGACCCAGGATTTCTGATATAAAACGGACATATCACACTCACCTCTGGGGGCTGGGTATCTTCACAGGCCCAGGATTATGATATAAACTGGACATATCACACTCACCTCTGCAGGGCTGGGTACCATCACAGGCCCAAGATTATGATATAAACTGGACATATTATCACACTCACCTCTGCGTGGCTGGGTACTATCACAGACCCAAGATTATGATATAAACTGGACATATCATGTCACTCACCTCTGCAGAGCTGGGTACCATCACAGACCCAAGATTTGTGATATAAACTGGACATATCACACTCACCTCAACAGGCCCAGGATTTGTGATAATTATAAAACGGACATACTATCACACTCACCTCTGCGTGGCTGGGTATTATCACAGACCCAAGGTTATGATATAAACTGGACATATCATACTCACCTCTGCGTGTCTGGGTACCATCACAGACCCAAGATTATGATATAAACTGGACATACTATCACACTCACCTCTGCGTGGCTGGGTGTCATCGAAGGCCCAGTCTCCCAGGAAAGCTGGCCAGGCGTAACGGTCGGAGAGGGTCAGGCCACTGTAGTAGTGGGCCAGGGGGGAGGGCGGACATTGCGCCGTTTCCTCCGCCGCCCGTTCCTCCTCCTCCACTTTCTCCTCGATGGGAGGGAAGATGGGGGAGGGGGCCCTCGAGGAGGGGGAGGGGCAGGGGG
Source organism: Rapana venosa (assembly GCA_028751875.1). NCBI lineage: Eukaryota > Metazoa > Mollusca > Gastropoda > Neogastropoda > Muricidae > Rapana > Rapana venosa. The sequence goes on from CM054166.1 coordinate 15,663,280, forward strand.
AGGGTCCTGAAGAACTCATGCAGATGGTGTCTCCCCACCTTTTGTTGTTGTTTTTGGTTTTTTTCCCCACACACCTGGAGATGAAATGAACCGCAAATATAGAAATGGAAATTAAGGGTATGGGAAGAAGAAATATACCAGGAGAGATTTAATAAGGAAGAGGATAGAAAGTGTGAAATGGAAAATTGAAATATTCAAGCATATGTTAGCAAACACATACGCATATACTGTACTGTACACCCCCATCGCGTACACACGCATGCATAAACGAACACACACACACACACACACACACACACTCACACACACACAGGGAGGTAGATAGAAAGATATAAACAGACAAAGATTGAGACAGACAGACAGGTGTGACAGATAGACAGACAGACATAGTGGTATGCAGACAAAGTGACAGACAACCATAGATACATAGGCAGACAGATAACTAGATATAGAGACACAGACACAAACAGAGAGACAGACCCAAAAAAGAAAGGAATTTGGTACACACAAATGAGACAGTGAGAGTCCTTATTTCAGTTTGTCGGGCAGAAAGACAGGAAGGTTTACAGTGCAGCAGATAAACCAGAAAAAAACCACCCGACGCAAAACAGAGAATGAGAGCGAGAGACAGTAGCTTAAAAGTCATAGACATACAGAGACAAAACCAAAATGTAGACACACACAGACACACATACACACGCACGCACGCACGCGCGCGCGCGCACACGCACACACACACACACACACACACACACACACACACATCCTTCGGATGAGACTATAAACCGAGGTCCCGTGTGCGAACGCACGCAGAACATCTTGCACACAGGTCAAAACCCGTTCCGCTATTCAGAAGAGTAGGCTGTTGTGTGCCGGTGGAAACGGATGACAAAACTTACAAAACTGCATACACACGGGGACTGGATGTAATAAAGCACTTGAGTGCTTATTCCATTGTCCTCGAAATAAAAGAATAAAATTTTAAAAATCACACACACACACACACACACACACACACACACACACACACACACACACACACACACGGCAATTTAGTGTGACAGGTTTTAAGCCCTTTCACATGGGGACAGTGGTTCCCCCACAAAACCAAACCAAACCAACCAGAAACATTTCAAACGCAGAAGCAACACAGTGATTATTACAACATTGATACCACATCATGAAATAAATGATGTACAACATATACATAAAAACATTCATAGTCAGCACAGGGATCACCAGCTGATTGTGACACCAACGTTTTCTCAGGCTATGTACATACAGCCTAGTCATGACACACACACACACACACACACACACACACCACACACACGCCCGTGTTAGAACTTTCCTGATTTAACGGCTGCTCCAGGTTTTGTTCTGTCTTGTATGTTTTCGACAGAGATATTTTTAAGTTCGTGATGATTTCTTCTCTGAATTTCTGCATGGGCATCGAAGTTTGTCATGTCTTTTATGTGTTTGGCAGAGATTTTTTTTATGTTCATTATGATTTCTTCTCTGAATTTCTGCATACACATCCAGGTTTGTCATGTCTTTTATGTGTTTGACAGAGATCTTTTTATGTTCATTATGATTTCTTCTCTGAATTTCTGCATATCAAGGTTTGTCCTGTCTTTTATGTGTTTGACAGAGATCTTTTTATGTTCATTATGATTTCTTTTCTGAATTTCTGCATGGGCATCGAAGTTTGTCATGTCTTTTATGTGTTTGACAGATATTTTTAATTTCGTTCTGATTTCTTCTCTGAATTTCTGCATGGGCATCCAGGTTTGTCCTGTCTTGTATGTGTTTGACAGAGATCATTTTATGTTCATTATGATTTCTTCTCTGAATGTCTGCATGCACATCAAGGTTTGTCATATCTTTCATGTGTATGGCAGAGATCTTTTTAAGTTCATTATGATTTTTTTCTCTGAATTTTTGCACGCGCATCGTCAGTGTCAGATCAGATGCAGCATACACCCCACAGTCTACAGAACCTTCACAATGTTGGAGGCGGTATGAGAAGAGAAACAAGAACAAGAGCAAGATGCCCCACTGACACTTTTGTGGTTCACAGCACTCACTTTCGTGATCAAAACCCACCTGCCTATATATTCTAACACACTCTCCTTCACAAATTGGAACCATCACCATTTGCTCCTTCTGCAACATCAGGGTGGTGTTTTTCCCCTCACAAACGCATTTCTCTCCCCTCTCCTCCCTGCCCATTTCTGTCTTCTCTAATGAGTCAATTTGGAAGTGTTGGTCACAGCACACAAGCCACTGCCTCCACATTGGGACATGTGGAGTCCTCCTCCTCCTGGTAGTTGGTTGCTGGGTGATACATGGGCAGAAGAGACACAAGGAATACACACAGATGGTTCAGATAACGCACTGTCATATAAAAGTCGTTCATTGTCTAGTTATACTGAAGACTGGGTGGGGTGGGAAGAAATAAGCACCAAGGTGATAAGAATAAAAAATATAAACAAAATTTTTAAAGAAAGAAAGAAAGAAAAATAAGCCCAAGGGTGACAATTCAATTTCTGGTCTTTTTCGATTTGCATAGTGGTTTTCAGCTCTCCTTCTATCTCTATTGATTTATGAGGGGGATTTTCTTCTGTAGACAATGTTGTCCTGTGTTGCAGGGATTGATTCAAAGTTCTGATTCTCTCTGTCTCTGTCTGTCTGTCTGTCTGTCTGTCTCTCTCTATCTCTTGGTTATTATTCAGATGTATCCCTACGGGCAGGGACTGGATGTAAAAAAGCACATGAATGCTTATTCATTATCCTCGAAATAAAAGAATTTGTCATTGTCATTCTCTCTCTCTCTCTCTCTCCTTCTCTCTCTCTCTCTCTCTTCTCTCTCTCTCTCTCTCTCTCTCTCTCTCGCTCTTCAAATCTCATCTATCTCACTGAAAAACGTTTATAAGATGTCCTTGCAAAAAGCACAGCACTTCATTTTGTTTTATGATGCTGATTGTACCAGCAAATGACTGAAAATAACCCAAGCTTTCCTGATTAGTCTTAACCACTCAGCCACATACTGGGCAGAATCTAACCATTGGTGATCCTCAGAGCTCTAGCTAAGGAATGATACAGAACAAAAACAAAATCACTCACCATCCCACTAAAACACGTTTAAAATACGTCCTTGCAAAAAGCAACCTACCTCATATTATTACGTTGTGAAGAAAAAGCATCACACCTCATATCATTGTTATGAAGCAAAAGCAACACACCTCATATTATTTTGTTATGAAGCAAAAGCAACACACCTCATATTATTTTGTTATGAAGCAAAAGCAACGCACCTCATATTATTATGTTATGAAGCAAAAGCATCGCACCTCATATTATTATGTTAGGAAGCAAAAGCAACGCACCTCATATTATTATGTTATGAAGCAAAAGCAACGCACCTCATATTATT
>CM054166.1:15674215-15689215 GCA_028751875.1 Rapana venosa
TTTCTTGTCTCTCTCTTCGTCTCTCTTCTGTCTTCTTTCTCTCTCTTTCTCTCTCACTCTCTCTTCTCTCTCTCTTTCTCTCCCCCCACCCCCATTCATTTCAAGTAATGCACCACGCCTATTGTTCCCATGGGATGTTGATGACGTTACTCATTGTCTTCCCAATGGTCAGTAATGGTCAGAGATTTTAGCCATTGATATGATGCTAATAGCATTGACAGCCTGCTCTCCCTCACTGTCTGTCTCTGTCTGTCTGTCTGTCTGTCTGTGGGCTCTCTCTCTCTCTCTCTCTCTCTCTCTCTCTCCTCTTCTCTCTCTCTCTCCTCTCTCTCTCTCTCTCTCTCTCTCTCTCTTTGGAGGACGGGATAGCCTGGTAGTTAGAGTAATGCCCATTGCGCTGGTGATCTGCTGACCCAGGTTCAAATCTCGTCCAAGAGGATTTTTCCTCTGGAGTTAACATCAGTGCCGACTCCACTCTCCCCAAAACGTCCTTTGGATGAGACTATAAACCGAGGTCCCGTGTGATAGGTTAAAACCCATTCCACTTTTCAGAAGCGTAGGTCATTGTGTGCCGGGTGGGAACGATGACAAAATTTACAAAACTACATACACGCGGGGACTGGATGTAAATAAAGTACATGAGTGTTTAATCCCCAATATCCTCGAAATAAAAGAATAAAAACTCTCTCTCTCTCTCTCTCTCTCTCTCTCTCTCTCTCTCTCTCTCTCTCTCTCTCTCTCTCTCTCTCTCTCTCTCTCTCTGCGATGGTGTGGATGATGAAGATGATGACCATGACAATGATGTAGACATTGAAGATGATGATCGTGACGATGATAATTATACAGGTCGAAGAAGACGATGATAGTGTAGATTATCAAGATAATGTTGATGATGACGACGTAGATGATGATAGTAATGATGGTTATGTTGATATACTTGTGCAGGTGCTGTTATAGATAATGAAGGCACTAATGGTGATGTAGATGCTGAAGATGAGGATGGGGATGGTGATAACTAGAAAACAGTGAGTGTGCTTCTGTATGCTTGCATAATTGGAAAGGCAAAATGGAAACAGCGTTTTCTGATATGTTGTCTATCTACCCCCTGCCCCAACCTTGTTTTGTATAGTGGCCTAAGGCCGAAGTACAATGACACTTTTCAGTGTTCAGTGTTCAGTGTTCTCTCTCTCTCTCTCTCTCCTCTCTCTCTCTCTCTCTCTCTCTCTCTCTCTCTCTCTCTCTCTCTACCTCCCTCCCTCCCTTCCTCTGCTTTATAGATCTCCATTGTTAATAATAATAATGATAATAATGATAATTATAATAATAAAATGGAATTTGTATAACGCTATATCTTGCAAAGACAAATGAGAGGCTTGCATTCAACATATTCTTACAGTCATGCAGCCAATAACTATTAAAAGCTTAAACAAAATTCATGTGTACGCACCAACACACACACACACACACACACACAGGTTGTAGGCTTTGGCAGGGTAATGGGATTTGGGCTGTTGAAGGCAGGGGCAGTTTTGAGATTAAAGAGGAGGGGAAAAGTTAGGTAAATATGTCTTGAGGCTGGATTTAAATGTGTCATAAGTAGGCTTTTGTCGAAGAGAGAGAGAAAGGTCGTTCCAGATGGATGGACCAGAAATAGAGAAAGAGCGACAACCCACAGTGGATTGGTTGAATCTAGGTATTCGTAGGCACAAGGTATCTGCAGCAGAGGGAGGGAACGAGAAGGAGTGTATAGGTGAAGACATTCACAGAAGAAGGAGGGTGCTGTTTGGTGGAGACATTTGTAACAGAGAGTACTGATCTTATAGTTTACTCTTTGTGGCACAGGCAACCAGTGGAGAGATCGCAAAAGAGGTGTAATGTGTTCAGATTTGTTCTTTCTGAGGACTAGTCGAGCTGCAGAGTTTTGTATAAGTTGAAGGGAGTGGATTGATGTTGTGTTGCTGGCAGACCAGCCAGAAGAGAATTGCAATAGTGCAAACGTGAGAAAATGAGAGACCAACAAGTTTGCATGTTGCATCAGTGGACAGGTACTTTCGAATTGCACTAATACGCCGTAATAGATAGTAGCATGACTGGCAGGTCTGGGTGATGAATTTTTGCACTGAGAGTGTGTTGTCGATAACAACTCCAAGATACTTCACAGCAGTGGATAGAGGGACTGATGTATTGCCGAGTTCTATTGAGGTTGTTGTAATGGAAGAGAGTTTGTGTTTGGTCCCTACAAGCATGGCTTCGGTTTTATCTGCGTTTAGCTGTAACTTGTTTTGTATCATCCAGCTTTGGATATCTTGAAAGCAGTAGGCCATAATAATACCATGATAATAACAATAGGTCATAATAGACCTGAATAATATTCATTCAGTACCTCGCCCCACACAGAGGTCATCAAGGAACTCTTCCAAACAACCAGTTACATTTTCTTCATCACTATCAACATGCTCTTGCCCAGTGAGACACACACACCCAGGTCTTGGTCACGGTACTAACGAAGGTAGTCATGGTTGCCATGTGATTGTGGTGACTATTAATTTTGCTGACTAACGTCAGGTTACTGTCTGTTGTGACAGCAGACTGCAGCAACTGTGCTGTTTGTTTATTGCCCACTTTGTGCGACTAGCAGCATTAGTGGTGGTCAGTATTCGTCAGGTCTTCTGCTAATGTTTGCCTGGTTTTCTGGTTAGCCTTCCTTCCATTTGTTAGTTTGTTAGGAATTTGTTTTGTACTACAGTGTCTTTGGGGTTTTTTTACATGTTATTTTCTTGGTATACTGCTGTTGTTTCTTTGGTTTTTGTGACATAGTGGGTTGTTGTTTTTTTTAGTGATTCATGCTGTTTCTTCGGGTTTGCGTGTACTTGTTTCATCATGCTTTATTCTATTGTTTGTTTGTTTATTTGTTTGTTCACTTGCTTGTTTCTTTGTTTGCTTGTCGTCATGATGCTGTTTTCTCTTATTTTTGCACTATTTTGAATGCCATTTCCCCCCATGGGGATGCCAGGGCCTGTCAGTATAAACAGCACCCCCACCTTCTGTAAACACTTTGCTCGGAATTCCCTCTTTTATTCCTCTCTTTGTTTCTGCCTTGTTCCTTTTCTTCATGTCACCTCACTTCTTGTCTATTTTCTGCCATCTTGGTCCATTCTCCTGCCTCTTCGCCCCCCCCCCCCCCCCCCCAAAAAAAAAAAAAAGCCTTAAAAGATAACAATTCTCTCCCTTGCCGAAGTCAGATGCTTATGGGCTTGACTTGTGTCTGGCACTTAACTGCAACCCAGCTCATTTTCGCTGGTATGGCAGATAACAATTGTTGCTGTTTGACGAAGAAGAAGGAGAAGAAAAGAAGCAAGATAGCTTTTCTTTTTTTGGTTAAAAGCTGATTAGGGAAGACTATGGGGGGTGACTATATAGGTGAATGGCTGAGAATAATGACATAGTGGTGTATTATTGGGTCTGGACACAGGACAAACAAGGACTAAGCCATACGTCAATAGTAACATAGTAACGCAGCAGCGGCAGTAACTGGACTTAGTGTCTGTTTGTCTGCTTTGTGGTGTGATCTTCTGCTTAGTTGTCTGTGTGTGGTGTGACCCCTCTGTTGTCTCTTTGTGACGTGATCCCTCTGTTGTATGTTTGTGGCGTGATCGTCTGTTGTTTTTATCTCTTTGTGACGTGACCCCTCTGTTGTCTATTTGTGACGTGATCCCTCTGTTGTATGTTTGTGGCGTGATCTTCTGCTGTTTTTATCTCTTTGTGATGTGATCTCTCTGTTGTCTATTTGTGATGTGATCTCTCTGTTGTCTCTTTGTGACGTGATCTCTCTGTTGTATGTTTGTGGCGTGATCTTCTGCTGTTATCTCTTTGTGATGTGATCTCTTTGTTGTCTATTTGTGATGTGATCTCTCTGTTGTCTCTTTGTGACGTGATCTCTCTGTTGTCTCTTTGTGACGTGATCTTTCTGTTGTCTGTGACGTGATCTCTGTCTGTTTGTGATTCCCTCTGTTGTCTGTATGTGATCCCTCTGTTGTCTCTGTGTGACGTGATCTCTCTGTTGTTTCTTTGTGACGTGATCTCTCTGTTGTACGTTTGTGGCGTGATCTTCTGCTGTGTTGTCTATTTGTGACGTGATCTCTCTGTTGTCTTTTTGTGACGTGATCTCTGTTGTCTGTCTGTTTGTGATTCCCTCTGTTGTCTGTATGTGATCCCTCTGTTGTCTGTGTGTGACGTGATCTCTCTGTTGTCTATGATGTGATCTCTCTATTGTCTTTTTGTGACGTGATCTCTCTGTGTTGTCCGTTTGTGACGTGATCCCTCTGTTGTCTGTGTGTGATCCCTCTGTTGTCTGTTTCTGGTGTGATTTTCTTCTTCTTCTCCTCCTTCTCCCCCTTCTCCTCCTCCTCCTCCCCCTCTTCCTTCTTCTTCTCCTCCTTCTTCTTCTTCGTTTATCTCTCTGATGAAGCATTGGGGTACTGCATTGAATCTCTGTTTGTCTGTCTCCCTCCCTCCCTCCCTCCTTCTCTCTCTCTCTTTCCAAGTCTTCATTAGCTGTTCTCTGTCCCACACTCTTTGCTCACCTTTTAACAATCGCACCTCTCTGTCTCTCTCTTCCACGTTCCATTAATCAGACAACCAGCAAGTTTATTTTACAAAGCCTTCGAACTCAAAGACAGTAAACTCAGTCTCCTGTTGAATGCTGCAATTCTTGGTGTCAATCACTTACGCTTATAATTATGCTTTTTTTCATGTTTCATTCTCTTCATTTTTTCTTGATATATGCACCCATGTTTGTGGACATTTATGTGCCTCCATGAAAATGGGCCCAGGCTTAAATTCATTAAACATTGTCCTTGTCTAACCCCCCACCCCCACCCCTTTCTCTCTCTCTCTCTCCTCTCTCTCCTCTCTCTCCTCTCCTCTCTCTCTCTCTCTCTCTTCTCTCTCTCTCTCTCTCTCTCCCTCTCTCTCTTTGTTTGTCAGTCTCCCTCCCTCCCTCTCCTTCCCCCGTTCTCTCTCTCCCCCTCTCTCTCTCTCTCTCTCACTCTCTCTTTTCCTCCACCCCCCTTCTCTTTTCCTCCCTCTCTTCCTTCATCATTCAGTCAGTCAGGTGTGGTGTACCCTGTCTGTTGTTCCATAGAAATGTGGATGACGTTATCTCCTTGTCTTCCTAATGGTCTCTAATGGTCAGGGATTTTTAGCGGCTGGTATGATGCTAATAGTATTTACCACCTGTGGGCTTTCTCTCTCCGTTTTTCCCTGTCTCTGTCTGTGTCTCTGTCTGTGTCTTTGTCTGTCGGTCTGTCTTTCTGTATGTCTCTGTCCGTCTGCCTGTCTCTTGTCTGTCTGACTGTCTGTCTCTCTCTTGTTTATAATACTTAACTGTATGTTGATACTTTCCTTTGACAATAAAGATTATCAGTCAATTAATCAGTCAATTCAATCAATCAATTCTGTGCTAGGCATTTCCTTTTTTTTATAAAAAAATTCCTCTATGTGTTTCTGCCTTGTGTCTTTTCTTCCTGTCACATCCTTTTTGTCTTCTGCCTTATTGGTCCATTCTCTTGCCTTTCCCCTCCCCCAGAACGATTTAAAACAGAGCAATTCTCTCCCCTGCAAAAGTGGGATGTACTAGGCCTGACTTTTCAGGCACTTAATGGTAGTGCAACACATTTTCCCTCGTATGGCAGAGAACAATAGTTGTTGTTTAAGTGTTGGAAGAAGGAGAAGAAGAAGAAGAAGAAGAAGGAGGAGAAGAAAAAGAAGCAAAAGAAGAAGAAGGAGAAGAAGGAGGAGAAGGGGGAGGAGGAGAAAAACAAGAAGAAGAAGGAGAAGAAGAAGAAGAAGAAAGAAGAAAAGGAAGGAGAAAACGAAGAAGAAGGAGAAGAAGAAGAACAACAACAACAACAACAAAAACAACAACAAGAAAAAAAAAACTTCCATTTTCTTGGTCACTCTCAACATGTTCTTGTTCAGTGACACACACACCCAGCTCAAGGTCACCATGCTAACGAAGGTAGTCATGGTTGCCATGTGACTGTGGTGATTGTTAATTTCCTGACTTAGGTCAAGTCACTGTCTGGTGTGATAGCAGACTTCAGCGACTGTGGTGAATTGTTTCTATCCACTTTGCCTGTGGTCAGTATTAGTCGTTTCTTCTGTTACTGTGGGTTTTTTTTAATTTGTGGTGCCTTTGTTCCTTTGGTTTCTGTTGTTTTGTTTTTGTTTTTTGTTTGGTTGGTTGTTTGGGGGGGGGGGGGGGTTCCTGTTACCTTGGTTTCCTTGGTTTTTGTGTTTTCTCAATTTCGCGTTATTGTTTCATTGACTTTTGTGTTGTTTCCCTGGTTTTATGTTATTGTTGTTGGGTTGGGTTGGGGGGGGGGGGGGGTTGTTGTTGGGTTCTTGGTATATTTTCTTTGATTTTTATAAGAATGCTACACAGCCGAGTGGTTAAGAACTTTCGACTTCAACCCCATGGATCCATGAAGCTGTGGGTTCGAATCTCGGCTGTGTCTGGTGAATTGTTGTCCATTCTCATGCTGCTGTTTCTCTTGGTTTTCAAATGGTTGTTTTGTTTGTTCCCTTGCTGCTATGTTCCCGGTTGTTTTATATATCACCGTTTCCTTGATTGTGGAGTGGCTGTTTGCTATCATGCTTTCGTTTCTCAGGTTTGCTTGTGACTCTTCATCATATTTTGTGCTGTTGTTCCTGTTGCGTTTATGTCACTATGGTTCCTTTGCTAAAGTTGACTTGGTTTTGATGAGATCAACATTTCTTTTGGTGTTTTTGTTTTGTTTGTTGTTGTTCTTTTTTTGGGAGGGGGGGGGGGGAGGCGGGGGGATATGCTACTATTGGCATCGTCTTATTATCTGCAGCTAATGCTTTCATGCTGCTGTTATCCTTATTTATTCGTGGACATTTTTTCTTGATTTTTTTGGTGTTTTTTCCTTTAATTTCACCACATGATGTAAGTGCTTGCTCAATGTTTATGCCATTGTATCTTTGATTTTATTTATCATTGTTAATACCACCCTTTTGTTAGCTTTTATGTTATTTGCATTATCATGTTTAAGTCATTAGGTTTCTTTTTTGTTGTTTCATATGATTGTTTGCTAGCTAGTATGCTCAGGTTCCTTGATTTTATTGATCATTTTCCTTTTGGCTTTTACGTTGCTATGTAACAACTTTACTTTTTAAACAAAAATATCATAGTTATTATGAAACCATTTCCTTGGTGTCCATAGTACTTTCTCAGTTTCTGTTGTGCTTTTTTCTCCATATCATACTGCTGTTTTCCCTTGGTTTTCACATGATTGTTTGTTGGTTCATGATTTTTTTATTATTTTTTTTTGGGGGGGGGTGGGGGGGGGGGGGGGGGGGTTGGTTTCCGTGTTTGCCTTGTTTGGTTTCCATGTTGTTATTTTCCTGCTTTTCAGGGAGTAGTTTCTTTTTGTTCTTGTCCAATATTACAATTCCTATCATTTCCCTGTTGCTGTATCCCTAGTGGTTTTTTTTTTTTTTTAATATAACACTCAGAAATAGATATATAATGGCAACACAGAGTTGTTGGGCTGTTATTTTTTTGGGGGGATTTTTTTTTTTTTTTGGCTTCCTTGAAAACAGTAATACATAGTTTTGCTTACGTCACCAGTTCTACTCTGATACAAATAAAATAGACGTAGTTCACCCATGCATTCACACCCCCCCCCCCCCCTTTTTTTTTTCTTGTTCCCCTCTCCTTCTTTAAAGCTAGGAAAAGACTTTTTGATGCATGTTAAAGCTGAGTGATGGAAGCATGTGTGTGGTGATGAGAATGGCAAATGGCTGAAATTAAGGAGGATGCAGTACATCATTGGGTCTGGCCGGCCATTTAAGGAAAGGACTAAGTCCAACGTCGATAGTGACACAGTGGCTGAGTCAGGTAGGCCCTATGTATGGTCTGTTTCTGATCTGATCATTTTGTGTCTTTTTGCTTTTGTGGTCTATTTCTGATCTGATTAATTTGTCTTTTTGCTTTGTGGTCTATTCTTTATCTGATCTTTTTTTTTCTTTTTGCTTTGTGATCTATTTCTAATCTGACCACTTTTGTCAATTTGCTTTGTGGTCTATTTCTGAGCTGATCATTTTGTATTTTTGCTTTGTGATCTATTTCTCATCTGATCATTTTTTTTCTTTTTGCTTTTGTGGTCTGTTTCTGATCACTCTTGTCTCTTTGCTTTGTGGTCTGTTTCTGATCTTATCCCTCTTGTCTTTTTTTTTGCTTTGTAGTTTATTTCTGATCTGATCAATATGACTATTTTTGTCGATTTCTGATTTTTTTTTATTGATTTTAAAAAAAAACCCAATGATGTGACCAGTCTGTTTCTTGCTGTGATGGTTGGATAATGTAGGCTTAATCAGTGGTAGGTTTTCCCTTTCTCCGCTAGAGCTCCGAGGTAATGGTGGGATTTCTGCGTATGCATGCTCCAGTTTCTTTGCTCACCATTAATTAAGGTGGCCACATTCCGAATTCGGGGATGTGAGCAGTCTGTCGTTTAGGTATCTTTTTGATCTATTTCTTCTTATTTGATCGCTCTGACTTTTGTATTTGTTCTCTACTTCTGATCAAAACAAACTATGGTTCTTTGTTTGTTTTTTGATTGTTTTTGTTTGCAGGTGCCTCTCGCCCCGCCCCCCGCCCCCCCCCCCCCCCCCCCCCCCCCCCCCCAAAAAAAAAAGCCTTAAAGATAACAATTCTCTCCCTTGCCGAAGTCAGATGCTGATGGGCTTGACTTGTGTCTGGCACTTAACTGCAACCCAGCTTATTTTCGCTGGTATGGCAGATAACAATTGTTGCTGTTTGACGAAGAAGAACGAGAAGAAAAGAAGCAATATAGCTTTTCTTTTTTTGGTTAAAAGCTGATTAGGGAAGACTATGGGGGGTGACTATATAGGTGAATGGCTGAGAATAATGACATAGTGGTCTATTATTGGGTCTGGACACAGGACAAACAAGGACTAAGCCATACGTCAATAGTAACATAGTAACGAAGTAGCAGCAGCAGCAGTAACTGGACTTAGTGTCTGTTGTCTGCTTTGTGGTGTGATCTTCTGCTTAGTTGTCTGTGTGTGGTGTGACCCCTCTGTTGTCTCTTTGTGACGTGATCCCTCTGTTGTCTCTTTGTGACGTGATCTTTCTGTTGTATGTTTGTGACGTGATCTTTCTGTTGTATGTTTGTGACGTGATCCCTCTGTTGTCTCTTTGTGACGTGATCCCTCTAATGTCTCTTTGTGACGTGATCCCTCTGTTGTCTCTTTGTGACGTGATCCCTCTGTTGTCTCTTTGTGACGTGATCCCTCTGTTGTCTCTTTGTGACGTGATCCCTCTGTTGTCTCTTTGTGACGTGATCCCTCTGTTGTCTCTTGGTGACGTGATCCCTCTGTTGTCTCTTTGTGACGTGATCTTCTGCTGTTTTTATCTCTTTGTGACGTGATCTCTCTGTTGTCTATTTGTGACGTGATCTCTCTGTTGTCTCTTTGTGACGTGATCTCTCTATTGTATGTTTGTGGCGTGATCTTCTGCTGTTTTTATCTCTTTGTGACGTGATCTTTCTGTTGTCTGTGACGTGATCTCTGTCTGTTTGTGATTCCCTCTGTTGTCTGTATGTGATCCCTCTGTTGTCTGTGTGTGACGTGATCTCTCTGTTGTTTCCTTGTGACGTGATCTCTCTGTTGTATGTTTGTGGCGTGATCTTCTGCTGAGTTGTCTCTTTGTGACGTGATCTTTCTGTTGTCTCTTTGTGACGTGATCTTTCTGTTGTCTGTGACGTGATCTCTGTCTGTTTGTGATTCCCTCTGTTGTCTGTATGTGACGTGATCTCTCTGTGTTGTCTGTTTGTGACGTGATCTCTCTGTGTTGTCCGTTTGTGACGTGATCCCTCTGTTGTCTGTGTGTGATCCCTCTGTTGTCTGTGTGTGATCCCTCTGTTGTCTGTGTGTGTGATCCCTCTGTTGTCTGTTTCTGGTGTGATTTTCTTCTTCTTCTTCTCTTCTCCTCCTCCTCCCCCTCTTCCTTCTTCTTCTTCTCCTCCTTCTTCTTCTTCGTTTATCTCTCTGATGAAGCATTGGGGTACTGCATTGAATCTCTGTTTGTCTTTCTCTGTCTCTGTCTCTCTCCCTTTCCAAGTCTTCCTTGGCTGTTCTCTGTCTCAGTCTCTTTGCTCACCCCCTCCCTCCCCCCTCTTTACAAGCCCACCTCTCTGTCTCTCTCTGCCACGTTCCATTAATCAGACAACCAGCAAGTGTATTTTACAAAGCCTTCGAACTCAAAGACAGTAAACTCAGTCTCCTGTTGAATGCTGCAATTCTTGGTGTCAATCACTTACGCTTATAACTATGCTTTTTTTCACGTTTCATTCTCTTCATTTTTTCTTGATATATGCACCCATGTTTGTGGACATGTCTGTGCCTCCATGAAAATGGGCCCAGGCTTAAATTCATTAAACATTGTCGTTGTCTAACCCCCCACACCCACCCCTTTCTCTCTCTCTCTCTCTTTTCCTCCACCCCCCTTCTCTTTTCCTCCCTCTCTTCCTTTTCCTCTTTCCTTCATCATTCAGTCAGTCAGGTGTGGTGTACCCTGTCTGTTGTTCCATAGAAATGTGGATGACGTTATCTCCTTGTCTTCCTAATGGTCTCTAATGGTCAGGGATTTTTAGCGGCTGGTATGATGCTAATAGTATTTACCACCTGTGGGCTTTCTCTCTCCGTTTTTCTCTGTCTCTGTCTGTGTCTCTGTCTGTGTCTTTGTCTGTCGGTCTGTCTTTCTGTATGTCTCTGTCCGTCTGCCTGTTCTTGTCTGTCTGACTGTCTGTCTCTCTTTGTTATAATACTTAACTGTATGTTGATACTTTCCTTTGACAATAAAGATTATCAGTCAATTAATCAGTCAATTCAATCAATCAATTCTGTGCTAGGCATTTCCTTTTTTTTTTTTTTAAATTCCTCTATGTGTTTCTGCCTTGTGTCTTTTCTTCCTGTCACATTTTTTTTTGTCTTCTGCCTTATTGGTCCATTCTCTTGCCTTTCCCCTCCCCCAGAACGATTTAAAACAGAGCAATTCTCTCCCCTGCAAAAGTGGGATGTACTAGGCCTGACTTTTCAGGCACTTAATGGTAGTGCAACACATTTTCCCTCGCATGGCAGACAACAATAGTTGCTGTTTAAGCGTTGGAAGAAGAAGGAGAAGAAGAAGAAGAAGGAGGAGGAGAAGAAAAAAGAAGCAAAAGAAGAAGAAGGAGAAGGGGGAGGAGGAGAAAAGAAGAAGAAGAAGGAGAAGAAGAAGGAGAAGAAGAAGAGAAAGAAGAAGAGGAAGGATGAAAACGAAGAAGAAGGAGAAGAAGAAGGAGAAGAAGAAGAACAACAACAACAACAACAAGAAAAAAAAACTTCCATTTTCTTGGTCACTCTCAACATGTTCTTGTTCAGTGACACACATACCCAGCTCAAGGTCACCATGCTAACGAAGGTAGTCATGGTTGCCATGTGACTGTGGTGATTGTTAATTTCCTGACTTAAGGTCAAGTCACTGTCTGGTGTGACAGCAGACTTCAGCGACTGTGGTGAATAGTTTCTGTCCACTTTGCCTGTGGTCAGCATTAGTCGTTTCTTCTGTTACTGTGGGGGTTTTTTAATTTGTGGTGCCTTTGTTCCTTTGGTTTCTGTTGTTTTGTTTTTGTTTTTGTTTGGTTGGTTGGTTGGTGGTGGTGGTGTGGGGGGGGGGGGGGGGGTCCTGTTACCTTGGTTTCCTTGGTTTTTGTGTTTTCTCAATTTCGCGTTATTGTTTCATTGACTTTTGTGTTGTTTCCCTGGTTTTATGTTATTGTTGTTGGGTTGGGTTGGGTTTTTTTGGGTTGGGTTCTTGGTATATTTTCTTTGATTTTTATAAGAATGCTACAGCCGAGGGGTTAAGAACTTTCGACTTCAACCCCATGGATCCATGAAGTTGTGGGTTCGAATCTCGGCTGTGTCTGGTGAATTGTTGTCCATTCTCATGCTGCTGATTCTCTTGGTTTTCAAATGGTTGTTTTGTTTGTTCCTTGCTGCTATGTTCCCGGTTGTTTTATATATCACGTTTCCTTGATTGTGGAGTAGCTGTTTGCTATCATGCTTTCGTTTTCAGGTTTGTTGTGACTCTTCATCATATTTTGTGTGTTGTTCCTGTTGCGTTTATGTCACTATGGTTCCTTTGCTAAAGTTGACTTGGTTTTGATGAGATCAACATTTCTTTGGTGTTTTTGTTTTGTTTGTTGTTGTTCTTTTTTTTTTTTTGGGGGGGGGGGGGGGGGGGGCGGCGGGGGGGATATGCTACTATTGGCTTCGTCTTATTATCTGCAGCTAATGGCTTTCATGCTGCTGTTATCCTTATTTATTCGTGAACATTTTCCTTGATTTTTTGGTGTTTTTCCTTTAATTTCACCACATGATGTAAGTGCTTGCTCAATGTTTATGCCATTGTATCTTTGGATTTTATTTATCATTGTTAATACCACCCTTTTGTTAGCTTTTATGTTATTGCTTTATCAGTCTTAAGTCATTAGGGTTTCTTTTTTGTTGTTTCATATGATTGTTTGCTAGATAGTATGCTGCAGGTTCCTTGATTCTTATCTGATCATTTTCCTTTTGGCTTTACGTTGCTATGTAACAACTTTACTTTTTAAACAAAAATATCATAGTTATTATGAAACCATTTCCTTGGTGTCCATAGTACTTTCTCAGTTTCTGTTGTGCATTTTTCTCCATCATCATACTGCTGTTTTCCTTTGGTTTTCACATGATTGTTCTGTTGGTTTCCATGATTTTTTTATTTATTTTTTTTTGGGGGGGGGGGGGGGGGTTGGTTTCCGTGTTTGCCTTGTTGGTTTCCATGTTGTTATTTTCCTGCTTTTCAGGGAGTAGTTTCTTTTTGTTCTTGTCCAATATTACAATTCCTATCATTTCCCTGTTGCTGTATCCCTAGCTGGGTTTTTTTTTTTTGTAATATATACACTCAGAAATAGATATATAATGGCAACACAGAGTTGTTGGGCTGTTATTTTTTTTTTGGATTTTTTTTTTTTGGCTTCCTTGAAAACAGTAATACATAGTTTCTGCTTACGTCACCAGTTCTACTCTGATCAAATAAAATAGACGTAGTTCACCCATGCATTCACACCCCCCCCCCCCTTTTTTTTTCTTGTTCCCCTCTCCCTTCTTTAAAGCTAGGAAAAGACTTTTTGATGCATGTTAAAGCTGAGTGATGGAAGCATGTGTGTGGTGATGAGAATGGCAAATGGCTGAAATTAAGGAGGATGCAGTACATCATTGGGTCTGGCCGGCCATTTAAGGAAAGGACTAAGTCCAACGTCGATAGTGACACAGTGGCTGAGTCAGGTAGGCCCTATGTATGGTCTGTTTCTGATCTGATCATTTTGTGTCTTTTTGCTTTTGTGGTCTATTTCTGATCTGATTAATTTGTCTTTTTGCTTTGTGGTCTATTCTTTATCTGATCTTTTTTTTCTTTTTGCTTTGTGATCTATTTCTAATCTGACCACTTTTGTCAATTTGCTTTGTGGTCTATTTCTGAGCTGATCATTTTGTATTTTTGCTTTGTGATCTATTTCTCATCTGATCATTTTTTTTCTTTTTGCTTTGTGGTCTGTTTCTGATCACTCTTGTCTCTTTGCTTTGTGGTCTGTTTCTGATCTTATCCCTCTTGTCTTTTTTTTTGCTTTGTAGTTTATTTCTGATCTGATCAATATGACTATTTTTGTCGATTTCTGATTTTTTTTTATTGATTTTAAAAAAACCCAATGATGTGACCAGTCTGTTTCTTTGCTGTGATGGTTGGATAATGTAGGCTTAATCAGTGGTAGGTTTTCCCCTTTCTCCGCTAGAGCTCCGAGGTAATGGTGGGATTTCTGCGTATGCATGCTCCCGTTTCTTTGCTCACCATTAATTAAGGTGGCCACATTCCGAATTCGGGGATGTGAGCAGTCTGTCGTTTAGGTATCTTTTTGATCTATTTCTTCTTATTTGATCGCTTGACTTTTGTATTTGTTCTCTACTTCTGATCAAAACAAACTATAGTTCTTTGTTTGTTTTTTGATTGTTTTTGTTTGCAGCGTAATTTTGATTAGACCGCGTATCAGTTGATTTTTTTTTCTGACTTGAGTACTTTGTCTTTGTTTTATTGTCTATTTTCTGACCTAGTGTGTCTGTCTCTTACTCTTTTTCTGATTTGATCACTCTGGCTTTTGCTGCAGTACGTATTTCTATTTACGTCACTCTGTCTTTTTGCTGCAGTGCGTATTTCTTATTTACGTCACTCTGTCTTCTGCTGCAGTACGTATTTCTTATTTACGTCACTCTGTTTTCTGCTGCCTTGAGTAGTTCTATTTACGTCACCTTTCGTTTTTGGGTTTGTTTGGTGCTGTTTTTTTCATTATGTATTTCTAATTAGGTCGCTCTGTCTTTCGCTTCGTATTTATTTCTGATTTCACCATCACGTTTTTTTCGTGGATTGTTTATTTCCTATCTTATTAGTATGCTTGTGTTTTGCTCTATTCATAATTCGATCCCTCTGTATTTTTCTTGTGGTTGTCGATTTTTAATGTGATCACTGTGTATTTTGCAGTGTTTTCTGTTTCTAATGTGATCACTGTGTATTTTGCAATGATGACTGTATTTTCCATTGATCACTGTATTTTGCAGTGATCACTCTGTATTTTGCAAATATTGTCTCTTTTTAATGTGATCACTCTATACACTGCAATATCGTCTATTTCTAATGTGATCACTGTGTATTTTGCAATGATGACTGTATTTTCCATTGATCACTGTATTTTGCAATGATCACTCTGTATTTTGCAAATATTGTCTCTTTTTAATGTGATCACTCTATACACTGCAATATCGTCTATTTCTAGTGATCACTTGTATTGCAATGATGCCGTATTTCCATTGATCACGTATTTTGCA
>CM054166.1:15694215-15766715 GCA_028751875.1 Rapana venosa
GTAATACGACTGTTTTTGCCTCCCACGAAGGTAGCGCATTCAGACTTCGAGGATGGGTGATATATATATATATATATATATATATATATATATATATATATATATATATATATATATATATATATCAGTGAAGTTGACCTGGGAGATGGTAAAAATGCCCACCACCAGACGCCCCTGAGATTTGAACCCGCGACTTCGTAGAACCAAGGGATTGAAGGCGAATGTCTTAACCGCTCGGCTACAGCGTCTGTCAGAAGGCTGTTTAATAGTAACGTTATTTCCTGACATGATGAGCACAGAGAGACAGACAGAGAGAGAGAAAGAGAGAGAGAGAGAGAGAGAGAGAGAGAGAGAGAGAGAGAGAGAGAGAGAGAGAGAGAGAGAGAGAGAGTTTAATTAAATGTACCAGAGGGAGGATGAGAGGTACATGACTCAGATACATCATGTGCTAAGGAATGTCAGTCCATAATTTATTGCTCCGCCGACCACAGAGGCCATATCAGGGTTTTCACCTCGCAGAGAATTTAAGCTCAAATCAAAGACAGGCAGCTGTATAGATCTACAAAATAAACCCCCAAGGTTAAAACCAACAATATAATCATCCTTTGTATCAGCAAGGATCATGCAGATTTTAGGAAAATAAAACAACGGAACAATCAAAACACAAACACAACAACAAAACAAAACAAAAAAGACTGACAAAAAATAAACATTTTAAAAATAAAAAAATAAACATTTTAAAAATCCAATTTCTCCAAACCCATCCCTTCCTCTTCCTTAAAAATCAAACACAATGATCGTGTTCTTCTTGCTCTCTGATTAATTTTGAAATGGGAAAGGGAGGGTTGATATTAAATGACTGTGTGACGCTTCCCTGTGTTAGTTTGACGAGCATCTTTTCGTCATGTTCTATGACGAAGCAATTTGACGTCATTCCAGTGTAGTCTTTTAAAACACGCCCACCCACCCCTTCTCCCTTTGAAAACTAAATTTAAAAAAATGAATAATATAAAACAATGACCAAAATACATAAAAGCAATCTCTGAAAATGCTTTGCAAGGAAGTGGGGGGAAAACCGCAAGCACATACATGCATACAACGCACGCGAGTGTACGCTTCTCTTACATACACAAATTTGATATCACTTAGAATCCACCATCCCCACCCTACCCCCTTTAAAAGAAAAATCAATCTTTGAAAATACTTTGCACACACACACACACACACGTGCGTGCGCACGCACGTATACACACACACAAACGCACGCACGCACGCACGCACGCGCGCGCCCACGCACGCAACACTTTTGCTTTTCGTAAGAGTTAGGCCATTGTGTGCCGGTGGGAACAGATGACCAGAATTCACAAAACCGCTACACACGGGGATGATGTTAAAAAGCCATAAGTGCTTATTCCATTATCCTCGATATAAAAGAATAAATAATAAAAAAATAATAGAATAAACACACACACACAACACACTACACGCACGCACGCAGTACATACACACATGCACGCAGCACGCACACGCACACACACTCACTACACTATACCTACAAAACGAGAACCTCCACTAAACAACAACACAACATTTACCTTCAGTAGTGTAGCGAGAGATCCATGCCGATACAGAATCAGTTAGCCAAGCACAAAGAACAAGCAGCAGCAGCAGCAGTGGCGGCGGCAGCGGTACCAGAGTCTCATAGTGCGCCACACACACACACACACACACAACACAAGCGACACAAAGCACATGACAAAACGGCTCAGTGGTCACGTCGTCTTGTTATTTTTGGTCTTAGCTGGGTTTGATGTCTTAAACGAAGGTGAACGTAAGCTTTTTTGATTGGTTGAGACGAGTTCTGCGTTTTAATTTATGTATTATGTTTATATGATTGTGTGATTATAATGTTTGTATTGGTACTCAGATCCCTCTCTCGCTCTCTCTCTCTCGGTCATCTACTGTCAGATCTGTCATCAAAACTGATAAAGCAAGAGTCGTGAGCCATTCTAAGGCTTGCTCAAATATCTCCACAGCAAGAAGAGTGAATAGTTTATTTTATAGAATAAAACTTAATGCATTCGTAACCAAATTCAGTAGAAACAGTAAATGTCTATGTGGTGAGAATATCTCTAATACTCATTTAATATTTGAATGTAAGAATACAAAAGCTTTTTTACCCCAATTTTCTGAAAACTCCCTTAGAAGCATATTCAATAATTTGAATTTGGCATTTGATATTGCAAAAGGTCTCTGGCATAGTCCTATAGGACATTTGTTATAGTTAGTTTCCTTAACGTTAATCACTTTTTATGTTTTTGTTTTTGTTTGGATTTTTTTTATTGTATCTTTTGCTTTGCCGGTTTCTTTTTATGATTAGACTACTTTTCCCCCCTTGCATTTTTCAGTAAGGCCTCCACCACCATCTCAATTCTCATACACCCCTTGTATTTTTTTTTCTCGTGTAATATCACTGAGAGTGAACAGACGTAAAATCGAAGACAACAACAACGTTCAGTGTTACAGTCGGGCCCGGTTATAAGGAGCTCGGTTATAAGGTACCTCGGTTATAAGGAGCAAAAAAAAAAATCCCCGATTTACTTTGTTCTTTGTTATGACTTGCGAAAACTCGGTTATAAGGAGCTCGGTTATACGATACCTCGCTTATAAGGAGTGAAAAATATTGCCCCAAATCGACCCTGAGCCCGGTTATAAGGAGTGCCGACTGCACCAGCTTGAAGCCGAAAGTAGGTTGAGTTATTTCATAGGCCTTTGCTTTCGCGAAACTCAATTCCGTTGGTCTCCAAGATGTCGGAACGGAAGAAAAGGACGTCTTTGTCCCTCAGTGAAAAGCTTGAAATAATCCGAAAGATTCAAGCCAACCCTCTAAAAAGGAAAGTAGCTATTGCAGAAGAGGTGGGGGTTCCCTTCACTACACTATGTAACATATGGCGAGATCGCCAAAGATACTTGAACCAGGTTTCCCAAGGTTCGGAAGATCTTTCTCGAAAAAAGTCGAGATCTGCCACATTAGACAGTGTCGATCAGCATCTACTAAAATGGTTTACAGATGCAAGGTAAGGCTTCTTCTTCTTCTTCTCTGTGTGTGTTTGTGTGAGGGTGACAGACTTAGAGATTGAGAGAGAGAGAGAGGGCGGTGGGGGGGGGGGGGCTAAAGACATAGATCTAGAGGACAGGGGGCCTGAAAGAGAGGGAGAGAGAGAGGGGGGGGGGGGGGGGGCGGGAGGGAGGAATGGAAAGACAGGGGGACTGGAGAGAGAGAGAGAGTGAGTGAGTGGAGGGGGGGGGGGGGGGGGTCGGTTTTGGTCGCCCTTTGTGTATGTGTGTGCATGGGTTAATCTGTGAAGTATTGAAAAAAACAGAAAAAAAGAAACACTGAAAGCTGTATGCAAGATGAATAAAATTTTGATTTCAAGATAAAATGAAGACCTTTCACCCCCTCCCATCCCTCGGTCATCAGGCTTTGTTATGTACATGTACGGCTTTTTCATGAACGTTTACAAAATGTTATTTTTAGTTAGATCTACGTGATGTAAGCTACGTTACTACACTAAATGACTTTTTTTTTTCCATTTCGTATCACATTTTGATTCAATCATACGCAGTACCATGCCAGATGATGTATTCCAGTAGGTAAAGCCAATCAACATGACTGAATTCACCAAGTGAAGTGCCTATGGCCTCATAAAGGACTTATCGTTTCAACGATTAACAATAATTCTGTACTTATTGCTACCATTTGTTTTACTTTCAGGATTCAGGTTTTGTTGTTCTAAACGGGGTTGTTTAGCGTCCTTTTTGCTTCTTTTTGTTTGGTTACTACACTCGCTTTCAGTTTAACAAAGTGTGCGTTTTATGTTTTTGTTTTGTTTTGTTTTGAATTATAAAAAAAAAAGATGAATATAGCTGTTTGAGTAATTTTCATCAGATTGTTGTTTCATTGTACGAGAGAGAGAGAGAGAGAGAGAGAGAGAGAGAGGAGAGAGAGAGAGAGAGAGAGAGAGAGAGTTGCTGATTCTGACACCGAAAAACGGCAAAAGTCCGGTTATAAGGTAGTTGGGCTTGGGAACTCCTTATATCCGAGAACTCTGTTATAAGGAACCTCGGTTATAAGGAGTAAAATTTTCGGTCCCCGAGCACTCCTTATAACCGAGTTCTACTGTACTGTCAAATTGAGATACTACAACAAAGTTTCAAAATGCTGTATCAATTATATTGACGTCATTCAATTACGTCATTTTAAAAATAGCGAACCCCCCCCCCCCCCCCCCCCCCCCTATCCCTTATCAGGAAGGCAAAAGCCGAAATGTTCGGGGCATAGCGGCAGGACTAGTCTACACACAATATGGCGGATTGAACTACGAGTCATTAATTTGAATGCATCACTTATGATTTTATAACTATAATTACAATACAAACAACGCATTACATAAACACTCAGCATCTAAGAAGAAAAAAAGTTTGATCAGAGAACGTATACAGTTTACTGTTCTGTATTTTCCCTCGATTTATCCATAGTAAGCAACTGAGTGCATGTTACCACTGTGCTTGGAGAGCTTTCATTGCCTTGTTTAAAATAGTTATAAATCCTTTTCCCTACAGGCAACCGGCTATGGGGTAACCAACCCTCCCCTCCATATCACCCACTGCTGGGTTATAGTAGCATACAAATGGGCACGTGTACTGGGAAAGAGAGGTTCTTTCCTTTCAGGTAGGGATAGCGTTGTTTAAGTTGAGTAGGTTTGTAAGCCTGCTGGTTCTTTTTAACACAGAGAAATCAAACTCAGCTTCATTCATTCATTATATGCTTAATAATCACAATACATGAGACATGTCATCCGTTCGGAACAGCGCAGCATTCTTTGACACCTGCTGTATGGATAGAGATTGCTTGAGGCCAGACAAACTTTGAGGAAGCCTGGCGCCAAAGACTCCTCCCTGCAAGGGAACAAAGCCACAATAACCATCTCTGACAGATAAGCACACGAGTTCTTATTCCATTATCCTCGAAATAAAAGAATAAAAATAAATAAATAAATAAAGGACAGTGGTCACAACTTGGACACAACTGTGACAGTAGTCGCAACTCTGACTGTGGTCAGTCACCCCAGACTTCCAGTACTCTGACAGTGGTCACCCCAGACTTCCAGCACTCTGACAGTGGTCACCCCAGACTTCCATACTCTGACAGTGGTCACCCCAGACTTCCAGTACCCTGACAATAGTCACCCCAGACTTCCAGTACTCTGACAGTGGTCACCCCAGACTTCCAGTGCCCTGACAATAGTCACCCCAGACTTCCATACTCTGCCAGTGGTCACCCCAGACTTCCAGTGCTCTGACAATAGTCACCCCAGACTTCAAAGTGCCCTGACAATAGTCACCCCAGACTTCCAGTACTCTGACAGTGGTCACCCCAGCCTTCCAGTACCCTGACAATAGTCACCCCAGACTTCCAGTGCTCTGACAATAGTCACCCCAGACTTCAAGTGCCCTGACAATAGTCACCCCAGACTTCCATACTCTGACAGTGGTCACCCCAGCCTTCCAGTACCCTGACAATAGTCACCCCAGACTTCCAGTACTCTGACAGTGGTCACCATAGACTTCCATACTCTGACAATAGTCACCCCATACTTCCAGTACTCTGACAGTGGTCACATCTCTGACAGTGGTCACCCCAGACTTCCAGTACTCTGACAAAAGTCACCCCCCAGACTTCCAGTACTCTGAAAATAGTCACCCCCAGACTTCCAGTACTCTGAAAATAGTCACCCCAGACTTCCAGTACTCTGACAATAGTCACCCCAGACTTCCAGTACCCCCACTGCTCCAGACTCTGTGGCTTCAGACCAGGGGTAGCAGAACCACGTCTCAGTACATCAGTGAACAGTGTGAATAACAAAGCCTTCCTCCAACTGCAAGAACAACCAACACAGACAATACTTTACCACCAACTTTATACAAAAACAAGGGAGGTGAAATAGCATTGTGGTTAGAGCTTAGCGATCGCGATTTGAAGGTCCAGGATCAAGCCCGGGTTCGAGCCACCAACCACCCAGACACCCATTCAGGGGGATGTTCCCCCCCCCCCCCCCCCCCCCCCCCCCATCCCCTCCCCCCCCCCCCCCCCCCCCCATGGAGTTAACATCAGTACTGGATCCACTCCCAACGAAATGTGTGGGATGATATGAGACTATATAAACTGAGAACTGTGGGGGAAAAACACACACACACACAGAACGTCCTGCCCACACGTTAAAATGTGTTCTGCCTTTTTGGGAGAGTGGGCCATTGGTGCCAGTAGGAACGAATTACAAAAAGATGTATATTTCAAGCAACGCGTGTACGTTTGTGTTGTTTTAGGAGATCTACTCTGAAGTCGGAATGTGGCTGCATAAATGGAAGGCTAAAACCTCGGAGCTGTATCCAAGGAACGAACTTTTTTTTTTAAACGACAAACTAACAAAAAATAAATAAATAAAGAAGCATGTTCGTCAATAAACATTCATCTCCCCACAGTCTGAGCCAATCACGATGGGTTCTTTTTTTCGTTTGGAGCAGAAGTCACGATATGGTCGTGACTGGTCTCTGCCATGATGTAGGCGAGAGATTGGCGCTGAGATGTCCGTCCGTCCGTCCGTCCGCCTGTGTGTGTGTGTGTGTGTGTGTGCCGTTTTGTGATGTCTTTGACTTGACAGTGTCCCCTTCGTTTATCTGCCCAAGGACACTCTGTGCTGTTGTATACCTGGACACCACGGGGAAGGTGTTATTGCAGCAACATGTATATGTATATTATATATATATATATATATATATATATATATATATATATTACGAGAGAGAGAGAGAGAGAGGAGAGAGAGAGAGAGAGAGAGAAACAATGATAATGACTATTAATAGTCTTTTTGTGGTAAGCCTTTCAGCCCATTCACTCACAAAGGGACAGTGGGGAGGGACATGGGCACAAAAACATATTTATTTAACTAAGAAAAAAATCACAACAGCCAAAATAATCATCACGGTATGAATTCCACATGGTTTAACATCTGTAACAAATACAGATATTGTAATTTATGATAAATGTTTTTTTTTTTTATATCACAGAGAGAATGATAAACAATGATCAAAATTTATTGGTATTAAAGTTTTATAAGCCATTCAGCAGGGATTCACTTAAGTCACCCATAACTTGTGTTGCGATTGGGTTTTTAAAATTAAAAATATTACCGGTATATAAATGTACAAACTCAATTGTGACGCAAAATGTCTAGTCATGAAAATCACGTCATTACCATTATTTGTATTAAATGCGGTAGACTTTAAGCCCTTTCAACACAGAGGGTCAGGGATGAAACAAACAATCGGGAAAACAAGCAATTCAGAAACTTTCAAACAATACATTCAACATAACATTCATATTCATCACTGGGATCATCAGCTGATTGTTACATCGCCGATTTTTCACATTGTTTACAGTCATCAATGGATCAGCTATGATGAACCCATGTTCGAATTTCCTGCTGCTACAGGTTTTGTCATGTGGAGGTTTTTGGCAACGAAATCTTCGTCAATGGTTGGCCACTAGCTTCTAAGCCCTCTCCTATTAGTGTTGCCTATGTGGCACCATGTGAAGGTAAGTGTAGGACTTGGAGTCGAGACAGACAGACAGACACAAAAGACAGACAGACAGACAGAGATTTCGCTCGAGATCAAAGAGAAAATGGGAGACACTGACGTGGAGGAGATATTGTGTATGAGAGGGGAGGGGGGGGGGGGGGGGGGGCAAGAGACAGACAGAGAGACTAAGATAGATAAGGCATGAGGGAGAGAGAGAGAGAACTCTGAAATAGTTTAATAGGACATGAGGGGGGAGACAAAGACAGACCACTGAGGGTAACGGAGAGACAGACAGACAGACAGAAACCATGGCAGACAGAGAGAGCACCCACGAACAGTAGTCCTGAAACAGAGACAGACATAGGCAGGTATACCAACAACAAATACAACTCAATATTACAGACATTCACCGCGACAAAAAATGCAGAAAGTAAGCAGCCACACAGACAGACAGATACACAGACAGACAGATACACAAGACAGACAGACAGGCAGACAGATACACTCTCACAGCCAGAAACCACACAACACACACACACATCACACACACACACACACACCACACACACCACACACACCCCACACACCACCAACCCACATACCCCTCACACCCCACACACACCACACCACACACACACACACACACACACCACCACCACCACACCCCACACACACACACAGATTAGAGAAAAGAAGAAAAAAAGAGAGCGATCACCACTACACCGACTGTACTGACAGGAAAGTACCTTTCGCGTTATATCATCCACGTAGCTAGCAGGAGGAAATGGACAGTAATGACTTTTCTTTTGTGGTCTGTAGATCAATGACCAAAAAGTACTTTTTTCCACAACGCCCGCTCTCCTCTTACCGCCATCTGACTTCTCTCTTAACTCAACTTCTTAAGGAGTCGTTTGGGGGAACTACTGCTTTGAATTTTTTTTCCAGGCAGAGCGCCGTGGGCAAGTTAAACCCCTTCAAGAGGCACGGTGGCTCAGTGGTCTAGAGGTAACACACCTGCCAAAAAAGCGAAAACTCCGGGTTCGAAGTGTGCGGTGGTTTGATCCTCGATTGTGCCCAAAACTTTTTTTTCCTCAAGGACTAGACTGTGAGTGCCGGTTTAGGTGCTAGTCTTCGGATGAGACGATAAATAGAGATCCCGTGTGTAACACGCATTTAGCGCACGGAAAAGAACCTACGGCAACAAGTGTTGTTGTTTCTGGCAAAAATTCTTTAAAAAAAAAAGCCACTATGATAGGGAAACAAATACACATGCAGACAGGGAAAAAAATAATGGGTGGCGCTGCTCTTGTGGTGACGTGCTCTCGTGGGGAGAGCAGCCAGAATTTGACACAGAGAAATCTGCCGTGACTTAAAGTGGTATACAACACAACACAATACAATGCAATACAATTCAATACAATACAATACAATGGTCGGTATGTTCGTGTCACCCATCCCACTATCCATAGCTGGCGTACCTGTGTAAGAAAAATCAATGGACATTTAACATTTGCGTAAGAAGCTCCACGTACATTCGCGCACAGGACTTAAGCTTAAAAGTCTCATTAGAAGGACTTACACGGAAGCGGAGTAAGTCAGAAGCAATATAAGGTTGGGAGGGGGGGAGTGGCCAGTGGGTAGAGGGTTGTGCTCGTGATTTGACGGCCTGGGATCGAGCCCATGTTCCAGCCAGGACCGAGACTCCCGTTCAAGGGGATTTTTTTCACCCCCTGGATTTAACATCAGTCATCCTGATAAGATTACAAACAAGGGGCTTGTATGCGAACAGGCTTGTAGAACAGCGTGTGCTTGTTTTCCCGTTTTGCCTTTCAAAAAAGTAGGTATTTGGTGCCGGTAAGAATATATGACCAAAAAAATGTATAATTTTTAAACAAAAAATGCATGCACACAGGTGGTGCCGTGTTTAGACATCATCCTTGAAGTCAGAATGCGGCTACCGTAATAGTGGGCAAAACCGAATTGCATATGCAAAAATCACACTGTTGGTGAACCTCGGAGCTATAACCGAGGAACGAAAACAAAACAAAACACCCCCCCACCCCCCCTCTCCAAATATTAATGAGAAATTTCCCTTGGAACGGACTTTTCAATAGAGTGTGAACAGCGCAACATCAGTGACCGCTGTAGGCCTAGCCCAGAAGTTCAACGGTCTGGCCACTAATGGGCATATCCAGCCCATCCCCCATGCAACACTAATTGGTCATTCTGAGTCAGACATCATGGCGGGTCACTATCTGCCTGCCTCTGAATAGTCGGAGCACTTAACGTCTCCTTGGGAAGGGCGAGGGGGCAGGGTCGGGGGTGGGGGTGAGGAGAAAGCTTACAGCGGCTAAGAAAGGGGGGGGGGGGGGGGGGGGCAGGAAGAGGGATAGATGGAGACAGACAGACAGACAGACAGAGACAGACGGACGGACAGACAGAGGGAGTGGGGGGAAGAGAGAGAGACAGACAGACAGACAGACCGGCGGGCAGGCAGACAGACAAACAGACAGACAGGGACAGGACAAAAGTTGTAAACATACATGGAGACACAGAGAGACACAGACAGACAGACAGAGAGCTGACAGAACAGGACAGAGATAGAGAATATCTACAAAGTCAAACTGGTTTGTTTTCTTTGAGACTTCCTAGTATCTCTTATTTCAAGGGCTTTGCTTGACTATGAAGCTCAATTGCAAATGGTTAATGTCCTCTTCTATTCAGTATGGAAATAGTTACATTAGGATTTCTGTCCGCCAGAGTTCCCCGCAAGAGCAATCTCTCTGAAAGTTATGGGAATGTGGCATAGGACGGTCTCCAAGTATTCAAAAAAGTAACTTATTTAAGAAAGCGATGTATGACTGAAGAAGATCAGCTTACAAAACCAGTCGACGATCATAGGAGTCGGAGATCTCAGCGAATTATGAAGAATGACTAAAACATTTTAAGTAAGCTCTTAAAGTCTTAGATACTGCTGTAGACTTAGAGGTGATGTGTGTAACATTTAAAATTCTACGTGACTACTAGTCTATGATGCCAGCCGTGTATACACATAGTGTTTTTACATTGGATAACAATTCCAGTATCATGCGTCGTCTTTTCAAAATCAGTTATCAAATTGTTTGCTCCAAAAATAACATTGCTACATACTTTTTTTAAAATCAGAAAAAAAAACCGTTTGAAAAACCTAGCATTTATTAATCTGTGAAACTTTTTTTTTTTTTTTTTTTTTTTTTTAACCAGCCATCATTGCTCCCGTGAGAAACACTTCGTTTGTTATCTCTTTTTTTTCCCCATCGCCTTTCCCCCTCCAGTTTTCACTTTCTCTGAACTCCCCGAGGAGCCCGTATCTCGGAACGTGGAGGGGCTGTTTCGAACAGAAGTGTCAGGAAGAGTGGTAAGGGTAGGTGGGCCTGGCAGAACACACACACTGCAGGTTGCATGCCTGGTATGTTTATGTCCTTCTACGCAGTATGGATGGACCAGCCACCTTGGCGCAGTGGCTAGCACTTTGGGTTGTGGAATGGAAGGTTGCAGATTCGAATCCCATGAGAGGCATAGGGATTTTTTTCGGATTCCAGACGGCTCATATTCAGAGTGAGTTTGCTATGGTCTCATTGGGGAGATTGGGACTTCACAGTAGAGCTCCATCCACTTTATGGGTGCAATTTTGAGAGTATTGCTCAATTTACCTTACCAACACTGCATGTGTGTGTATCTCTCGGTCCTGGTTGTTGCTGGTATATAATGTGATAGGAAGAGTAGAGTACAGCCCTGTCAATAGTCTCAGAGCGGTGCACTTCCACAGCAGCATTATTATACCATCATCATTATCATTGATCATCGTGCAATAAAAGAAAATTGTCTCTGATTAGGTGGCCCAGGTTACTCTGGTCTCATGATGACCCCAGTTTCAGTTTCCCTACTGCTTCTGTGCCTGTGGTGAGTTTGTGTCAAAGCCTTCGGGGTTGGAGGTTCACAGGAAAAGGTCATTGGAGGGATGTTGTGGTGGCTGCCACCCTGAGTTGTTGTTGTTGTGTGTTCCCCAGCTTAACACTCTGGGGGTCACCCAGAATGTGCACTCTGACTCACTCATCCCACCTGGGAATCACTGTGATATTGAAATTGCACATTGAATGAGAAGTTTGTGTGTATGACTTGTTTTAAGTACCTTGTATAGGCGGCCATACTCCAACATCAGAGGATTTTTTTTTCTCCTTTAAAGAGTGTAGGTTGTTGTTAAGAGCTTGTCATGGCTGAAGGCAATCTCTACACAACATTTTACAACATAACATTTTAGCGTAGGCCTTGGTAATTAACTGACATCAATAACTGACACAGCTTTTGGCCAGGGCCAAATAAGTTTGCATGACGTACAAGCATATAATGCTTACTGGGCTTTAAAATGTAACCAGATAACACTTTGCATGAATTCCTTTCTTCCCCTTAGAACTGCCTTTTATCTCTCTAAAAAAAACAACTGTCTTCTGCTCTTTTTCAGAGACTCCACCCTGAACCACCCTGAGTGAGCATCTCGCTCAATCTGAGTTAACATCAGTGCAGACTCCACTCTCCCCAAAAGTCCTTCCATGAGACTATAAACGGAGGCCCCGCGTGCAAACGCACGCAGAACATCTTGCACACACACGTTAAGTCCTGTTCCGCTTTTTGAAAGAGTAGGCCATTGTGTGCCGATGGGAACAGATGACAAAATTTACAAAACCGCACACACGAGGACTGGATGTAAAAAGGCACGTGGGTGCTTATTCCATTATCCTCCATATTAAAGAATAAAAAAAATAAATAAATGAGTCCGCGACTGAGCTATTACTGTTGTTTGTAGGAGGCTTATTACGTTGTGTCCTGCGCATGTTAGCTTAGAACAAGCACCACTGAATACCACCAAAGTGACCCAGCAGCAGCAGTGCAGGGCCCCTTTGTCTGGTGGTCCCACTGCCGCCTAGCTCTCTGTGGACTTCCGACCCTGAGGATGCAGCATAACGAATCTGGGTATGGCTGGGGCTGAGATTGAAATGAGCGGCGTGGGAACAGCAGGACTGGCATGTCACAGGAGAGAGGCAGAAAAAAACAACAAAACAAACAGAAATGGATTTTTTTTTTAAATTGTGCGCGCAACTAAAATGTGTTGTGGTCCATTCCTAGCTTGCCTGTGGTTCGCACACAAGGAAGGAATTGCAAAGGGATTGAGATGGAACCAATTAATTTTGAATTCCAGGGGTTAAATCCCTTTGGCCTACAGCGAAGGCACAAAACGCCCCCCATCAGCTTATTTTTTCACCCCATTGAAATTATTCCTGCGAAGGTAGACGTGGAGACGAGCATTTCCTTCTGAGCCGACTTGTCACGTGACATCTGAAAACAGTATGGCGGCGACTAGCTTCTAAAAATGACCCTCAGTATTTGATGTGAAAATAGTGATTTTGAGTCTGTTTTGTACCACCGATCGAGAAACCGGCTATCGGTTTGCATTGCAAAGTTGACATCAGTTGGAATGATTAAGGTAAGCCAGAAAAGAGTGTCAAACGTATAAATGCAGATCTAACTGCGTAAGTGCCGTTTGGGGAGCATGGTAAACCACGGTCCGACATCATAATCATGAACGAAATGTTTATATTCTTTACTATAAAGTTGAGCCATGGTAGAGCTATACCTCTTGCAGGACTTTAGATATAATGATATTGGAATTTTTGCTTCGTGGAGATTTATAAGCTAAAAGTTGAAAACGCTAAAAGTCAGTACAAGCAGAAATTTATCAGTTGGGTCAACGGTAGTTATTTCCCCTGATGTATTTTCTCTGCTTGTAAACAAAAGGACTAGCTTGCAAGTTGTATATACTTTGATGTGTGTGTTTAAGTTATTTATTTATTTATTTATTCTTTTATATCAAGGATAATGGAATATGCACTTATGTGCTTTTTTAATCCAGTCCCTGTGTTTATGTGGTTTTGTAAATTCTGTTCCCACCCCACACAATGGCCTGCCTATTCTTACCAAAAGAAGAACCCGATTTAAGGTGTGCACAAGATGTTCTGCTTGTGTTGCACACAGGGCCTCGGTTTAAAGTCTCATCTGAAAGACTTTTGGGGGGAGTGGAGTCTGCACTGATGTGAACTCCAGGGGAAAATATCCCCTTGAATGGGAATCGAACCCTGTAGTCAGATTGCCAGTGAAATGTTCTAACTACTAGGCTATCCCATCCCCCTGTGTGTGTGTGTGTGTGTGTGTGTGTGTGTGTTGTGAAAGCACACATTTGTTTTGAAGACATGATTATTAACATTAGTGAAACCTCATTGACTTCAGAAACAGATTTTTTACCATCCAAGAGTTTTATTTCATACTAACTTGACTTTAGTTCTTGCCTGACCAGGACAGTGACAGGTGGTATGACCAGGCTGTTAGTGTTAGTGTTGATGTAAATAATTAAACAGCACAAGGGTCATGAAGTAAATTTGCAGCATCAAATAGTGCATATATATATACATATATATATATAAAATATATAGGGTACATTTATGTGCCCACAGTAGTTAGACTGGTGTAATAATAATAATAATAATGTATGGAATTTATATAGCGCTGAATCTTGTAAAGCAACAAATCAAAGCGCTCAGATTTGAATTCGGGCTGCTCTCCCCGGGGAGAGCGGGACAACGCTTCGCCACTTAGCGCTGCGCCACCCTTTCACCCTTTCACCCTTTTTTTTTTTTTTTTTTTTTTCTGCAGCTGTATTTGTTTCCCTATCAGAGTGGCTTTTTTCTAAGAATTTTGCCAGGGACAACTCTCTTGTTGCCGTGGGTTTTTTTACGTGCGCTAAATAATTACGTGTAACACACGGGACCTCGGTTTATCGTCTCATCCGAAAGACTAGCGCCCAGACCACCACTCATGGTCTAATGGATGGGGGAAAAATTTCCGGTCCAAACGGGGTACGAACCGCCGCACACTTAGTTCAGACCCGGACTTTTCGCTTTCTAGACAGGCGCGTTACCTCTAGACCACCGATCCATATTGTAGTGTAGTATGTATTATATAATAATTAATACATGTATACTGTACCAGTCACTTTAAACTGCTATGGGCACATAAATGTAGGCACAGTATGTTGTTAGGCTGTAAATTTGGATCACTCCTAGTGAACAAAGAGGGGAGGGGGGCAACAGTGGCTTAAATAGTCAAAGATGTCAAACTTGATAGTCCCTGTATGTAATCTACACACTATTGTTATAACATGTATGATGTATGCAAAATTCGACTTCGACTTATGCCTCTTGGTTCCGTGGGGAACATAGAACTGCAACAACACCCCTCCAACGAACTCGGTTTTGGGAGATCCTCTTCAGCTCGGCCCATGTCATTCTGGCTGCCTTCGTTTCTTTGTCAACACTTCTGCGCCAGGTCTGTTTTGGTTGACCAACTTTCCGCTTCCCTTGTGGATTCCAGTCAAGGGCCTGCCTGGTGACACTTGATGCAGGCTTGCGGAGTGTATGACTGATCCATCCCCACCTCCTTTGTTTAATAATGGACTTGTTTGGGGTTTGTCTGGTCCTGTCCCACAGTTGTTTGTTGGATATGACTTCTGGCCACCTGATGTTGAGGATGTTCCTGAGGCATTTGTTTGTAAAAGACTGGAGTTTGTGGGTGTTGGTTTTTGTTACCCGCCAGGTTTCTGAGCCATAAAGTAGGACCGATTTGACATTGGTGTTGTAGATCCGAATCTTGTTTAGAAATGAGAGGGCTGTTGACCTCCAAATTGGCTGAAGGGTGTTGAAGGCATGACGGGATTTGTTGATTCGGCACTTGATGTCTTCGTCTGTTTCATCTTTACTGAGGACACTGCCCAGGTAAATAAACTTGGTGACTTCTTTGATGGTTTCTTGCTGCAGTCGCACTTGGTCATGTGTTTTGTTGTTCACCTCATGACCTCCGTCTTCCGATGTTGATTTGGAGGCCAGTCTTTTCAGCTTCTTCAGCAACACGACAGAGCTTCTCTTGTGCATCTTGTTGCCTGTGGGAGAGAAAGCTGATGTCGTCTGCGAAGTCCAGGTCTTCCAGCTGTTTCATGAGGGTCCACTGTATGCCGGTTCTCCTGCTTGCTGTGGCCTGCCGCATTATCCAGTCAACCACCAACAGGAAGATGGTTGGCGACAACAGACAGCCCTGATGAACACTGGTCTGTACGGAGAAGGGTTCCGTTAGTTTCCCTTCATGGATGACTTGACAGGTGGCATCTTCATATAGCTGCTGGATAATGGTGATGAACTTTGATGGAAAGCCATAGTGATGCAGATGTATGCAAAATAGGATTGAAGAATCCTGAGTAAGGGGGTGGGAGATGGGGCACTGGGGGTGGGGTGGGGGTGGGGGGTGCGGGGCAACAGTGGCTTTTTTGATAAATTAAATGTGATTTTTTATATTTGATCAAATTTGATAAAGCTGTACTGATGCAGTGGCTACTTCTGGCTTATATGAATAGCCAGGATCATGTTTCTAGTTGACTGATGGTGGAAAAGACTATGTAAAGTATGTTAGTCACTAGTGTATTCTTTTTGTGCTAACTAGTAACTCAACTGTGATTATATTGTTTGGTCATGAAACTGACAATTAGACAGGGCTGTCAGAAGTTGGTTGAACAGTGAGAGCTTCTTCCTTTTTCTACTTAGTTTCAGAAGAATTATATATATGAAACTATTTCAGTATTTGTTGATTTTTGTGAATGATAATTGATATATGACAATGTTCACATAAAATGCAAGGAATTGAAACAACAGCTAGGTTCAAATTATAATATTGAATTCATAATCAAGAAAATCAGTAGGCTTGTGGAATCAAAAGTTCAGTTATCACTGAAAATTTTCCAAGCTGTCATCAGATCAACCATCATTTCTATGCCGATGACTCTCAGATTCTTAGCAGTGATACACCTGAAAATCTGCCTTCTCTCTTGACAAAATTATGGACTACTGCCTTCAAGATTAGATATCCAAAACTGGATGATACAGAACAAGTTACAGCTAAACTAAAGGCAGATAAAACCGAAGCCATGCTCGAAGGGACCAAGCACAAACTCTCTCCCATCACAACATCTTCAATAGAATTTGGCAATACGTCAATTCCTCTATCCACTGCTGTGAAGTATCTTGGGGTCATTATTGACAACACACTCTCAGTGCAAAAAATCATCACCCAGACCTGCCAGTCATGCTACTATCTATTACGGCGTATTAGTGCAATTCGAAAGTACCTGTCCACTGATGCAACATCCAAACTAGTGGCGTCTCTCATTCTTTCACGTCTGGACTATTGCAATTTTCTTCTGGCTGGTCTTCCAGCATCATCAATCCACTCTCTTCAACGTATACAAAACTCTGCAGCTCGACTAGTCCTCAGAAAGAAAAAATCTGAGCACATAACTCCTCTCTTGCAATCTCTCCACTGGCTGCCTATGCCACAGAGAGTAAGCTAAGTATAAGATCAGTACCCTCTGTTACAAGTGTCTCCACAAAACAGCTCCTCCAACCTCTGAATGTCTTCACCTATAGACTCCTTCTCGTTCCCTCCGCTCTCCTGCAGATACCCTGCGCTTACGAGTACCGAGATTCAACCAATCCACTTTTGGCCGTCGCTCTTTCTCTGTCTCTGGTCTGGTGATGTGGAATGACCTCCCTCTCTCCCTTTGCCAAAAGCCTACTTATAACTTTTTTAAATCCAGCATCAAAACATATTTATTCCAAACTTAAGATTTTTCCCTCCTGTTTCATCTCAAATTTGTCCCTGCCTTCAACGGCCGAAATCCCCACCACCCTGCCAAAGTGTATAACCTCTGTGTGTGTGTATGCGTGCGCGCACGCATGGGCACGCGTGTGTGTACATTTGAATTTGTGAACTCTGTTAATTGGTGTTGGTTGTATGTGTATGGGTGTGTTGTATGCAAGCGCTTTGATTTGTTTTTGCAAGATATAATGGCAATATATAGTGCTGTATAAATTCCATTTATTATTATTATTATTAAAGTCAGTTGAGTGATCCCGACAGAGCCCAAGCTTAGGCCAGGCTGATGAAAGTTGAAACTGAAGACTGAAAGTGAAACACCACACCTGACCTACTTTGGGTAGTTTTCATGGACCCAGGACAGAAATGTGTACACAGTCACACACATATAGTGATATACATGTGTGTACACACACACACACACACACACATGCACACATGCATGCACACACACTGTTGTTTTGAGAGAGAGAGATGCACAAATTTCGTGACCAGCACTGCAGCAGTGCAGGGTGTTTCTATCTCTTGGGCCTGGTTGATGCAGGGGTACATTATGGTAGAACTAAAAGTGTTGATTACGACCCTGTCAGGCAATCTCAAAGCACATGTAATGATACTTCGTTACATCAGTCACCTCCATTGTATCATTCTCATCAACATTGATCATCATTGCAATTTAATGTGTCGTTTTTGTTAATTTTAATGTTTGTGTGTGTGCATGTGTACACAGTGCACATTATATAATGTATGCATGTGTGCATTGTGTTAGTTACAAGTACAGCCACATTGTTGTAAACAGCTCTCTACTAGTAGTACTACATGACTATAGATTAGTCTTATGGTTGGTCGGTTGTTGGATTTTCCCCCCTCAAGTGTATACTGTATGTGACTGTGAGAGAGAGAAATTGTCACATTGTTGTTAAGAAATACTTTGTTTGCTTTTTGGGGAAGGGGGGAAAAGGTGGTGGGTGAGAGGTAGGGTGGGTGTGTAGGTGGGGGGGGGGGGGAAGAAGGAAGAAAGAGTGGTCATTTCTTCCTCTTACCTTAGGCTTAGTTTCATGGCTTTTGAGTGAACAGTTTTCTTTGTTTCATTTTTTTTTTTTTTAAATAATTTTTTCATTATTTTACTTTTTCAGTTCTTGTTCTTTTAATTTTGTTTTCACTCTGGGGTGATTGGGGTTGATGGTAAGTTTTGTTTTGGATTTTGTGGTTGTTTTGTTTTGTTTTGATATGTTTTTGGTTGCTAGTTTGTTATTGTGTACATGAATGCTACATAGTCATTGCATAATAATTATTAATATGCTTGTATATAGTTGTAATGTTGTATACATGTATATGACCACAAGTTGTTGGGTGTTGTTTTTAACGTATCATAAGCCAATAACTATAAGGGGACTCTCAAGTATTAAAGTTCATCTGATTCTGAAATTTTGCTGGAGAACCTGAACCTCCCATACTTTGGACAGGGTCCCAAAGACCCCGAAAACTAACTCCCATGGGGGAAAAGATAGTGTTGACGGTGACACTTAAGTTTTTAATTTATTCATTAAGTGATTAGCCATTTGAATGGAATCTGGAAAAGTATATACTGTGTGCATGTTTCTCTTTTCAGAAGAAAGAAACTCATTGGATTGATCTGAGATGCAGGCTTTCACAGGAAAAGTCCTTTTTTTGTGCAGATTTGTGATTTGGTCCATAACATTTTTACAGGCCAGAGAGGCTGGGCCACATCCAGATCAGGTATT
This sequence comes from Rapana venosa, assembly GCA_028751875.1. Classification (NCBI taxonomy): domain Eukaryota; kingdom Metazoa; phylum Mollusca; class Gastropoda; order Neogastropoda; family Muricidae; genus Rapana; species Rapana venosa. The sequence goes on from CM054166.1 coordinate 15,713,391, forward strand.
CACTCTGGATATATATACGTCTACTGCTTGCTGCCACTTAAACTACTAGTACTACTGCTAGGAAAACTCAATATCAGTGAAGAACAAAATATGAAAAGAAGAAATGGACTAAAAGAAGAAGTGTGTGGGAAATGCTAAATTTCTTTAGTATATTTGTGTGTGTGTGTGTGTGTCAGGTGGACACACCAAGGAAATGTGTGATTCAGCCGGCAACTCTAACATCTTGACCCCTGGAGACCCTGCCATTTCTTCCGCCCCTCCCTTGATCTTGCTGCAGTCTGAAGAGGAGGCAGGTGACCCAGGCAAACCTGCCACAGCCAGCCAGCCAGTGGGTGTGGGCACTCAGGGCCCAGGAGCTGTCGCGTCAGGCCAGGAAGGGGGTGTTGCTGCTGCTGCTGCCGCCAGTGACACCCAGCCCAGTGCTGCTCCAGCTGTTGTGCCGCCCTCTACCAGCTCCTGGGCTGGGGAGCCTGCCTCTGTCTCTGCAGCACCTGCCTTGTCTGACCCCTGGAATCTGGATCAAGACGTGAGTGGCCTTGCCGTGAATAAGTTGGAAAATGGACAGGCTACGTGATTTTGTTGTTGTTGTGAATTAGGTCTCCAGATTTTCACTTTGCACTTTTGGTCTTGATTATTTGACCACTTCTTGACAGTTGGGAATATATTTCATAGGATTTTCCATGTCTTGACAGTTTGTTGGTAATATCTTGCATAGGATTTTCCACTTCTTGACAGTTGGCAATATGTTGCATAGGATTTTCCACTTCTTGACAGTTGGTAATATCTTGCATAGGATTTTCCACTTCTTGACAGCTTGTTGGTAATATCTTCCATAGGATTTTCCACTTCTTGACAGTTTGTTGGTAATATCTTGCATAGGATTTTCCACTTTTTGACAGTTTGTTGGTAATATCTTGCATAGGATTTTCCACTTCTTGACAGTTTGTTGGTATTATCTTGCATAGGATTTTCCACTTCTTGACAGTTTGTTGGTAATATCTTGCATAGGATTTTCCACTTCTTGACAGTTTGTTGGTAATATCTTGCTGGGTTAGTAGGTAAGTTTTTTTCTGTTCATAATTTCATGGAGTTAACAGGGTAAAACGGTTTATTTGCATGCTACCTGTAGAAAATTAATAAAGGAAATAAGAGAAACAGGAAACAGAACACTTATAGTGCGATATGCAAAGTATGTACATAAAATCCTTCTGTTTAAAGTAAAAAGCAAAAAAAGTTAACAAGATGAAGGTTTGAAAATAAAACAAAAGGTTTTCAGACTTATTAGGAAGATAGACATTTTTTGGTTTGGTTTGCATGCTTTTGTTTTTTTTAAGTTTTTGGGGGAGGGGGGGGGTTGGTTCGGGTTTTTTTTTAACCAGCTTTTTCAATTCCTTCTTAGAATCTTGTCACATGTTTAAAATCATTTATCTGAATAATAACCTTAACAGGTTTTACGAATCATTTTGTATATTTATTTGAGGCTCTCAAATTTAAGCTGTTATACTTAAGAAAAAAAGGTGTGGTAATTTTTCTCAGTATAAGAAAGGCTTTGATTCTTTTAAAAAATTGTTAATGCCAGTCCATTATTTTCTTTTTCGTGAAAAAACTGCAATTTTTCTCTCTGTAAGAAAGGTGTTGACACTTTGTCAACACTAGTCCAGAAATTTGTTCTTTTTTTTCAAATAGCTGTCATCAGTTTTTTCACTGTAACTTGTGTAAGAAAGTTTTAGACTTTTTTTTGTTGATGGCTAGTCCTATATGTTCCCTTTTTTTTCTTTTTTTTGTTGGTTCCTATCTGCAGGACAAGAATCTGTTCAGCGGATTTTCAGAGGAGCACCTGAGCAAGCTGGATGACGTTCTCTCCAGTGAGGAAGTGGTGAATTTTCTGCAGCAGACCAACCTGAACGAACTGAATGCTGCTGGCCTGGAGGGGCAGTCCACAGGCGTGACTCCCAGCTCCAGCAACACCAGCAACCTGGCTGGGGCTGCGCTGTCGGAGGACTCCCTCAAGCTGGACCTGTTTGACAACCTGCCCAGCGGGTCAGGCCTGCCCATGTCTCAGGGCCTGGATCAGCACCTGCAGGTCAGTGAGACGTTGGGAGTGAGGTGGTTGTCTGGCTTAACTTGCCAGTAATGGTGAAGACATAGGCTGGGATTTTCAGTGACATTTATTTCACTTAACTTACCAGTCATGGCGAAGAAATAGGTTATGATGATCTGTAACATTTATTTTTCAACATCCACTCTGATAGCAGTTAGGAAAGTCAGCTTAAAATTGGTCTAAGGTGGTGTCGCTAATATGGCTATCCATATGTATGTAAACAATATGAAATGACCTCAGTCATTTATTTAAGCGCTTCGATTTGTTTGTTTTTTACAAGATTCAGCGCTATATAAATTCCATATATTATTATTATAACAGTGAGTAATGAACGCTTACACCTTTGATCGAAGGTCCCCATCCCGGCTGTGTTAACGCTGTTATTTATCGATACTGCAAAGTTTTACCAAAACTGTGTTGTGTGGTTGTATTCATCTGTTCATTTTGTTGTTCCTTTTCTTTTGTCAGTTGGACAGCATGTCTCAGGACAGCCTACGAGAGTACGAGTCTGCCATCGCATTGGCTGCGGTCAGTGACCATGCCTATGCCATGCCTTCCACAGCCATGGCCACCCCCGTCACCTTCACCCCACCCTCCACCACAAGCACCTTCACACCCCCCTCCAACACCGACACAACCTTCTCACCTCGCAAGTCGGCTCGAATCAAGCAGCGCATGGACGATGGGAAGAGTGCCTTTGACTCCGACAGCGACTTTGAGTATTACCTGACACCCCGCAGGCAGGTGAGGAAGGAGCAGAGTGATGTGTCTGATGTGGAGAAAGCCGCATCCTCCCCAGCCTCTGGATCCCCAGCCCCCAGTACATCAGGAGCAAAGCAGAGACAACCCAAGAGGTGAGTGCTGTACCAGTCAATTTTGGGCTGTCAGTTTTTGTTTAAATATTATTTTATTTTTGAAAAAGTCATACGTATACACACTTACAATGGTACCACAACGAACTTAAAGTTTATAATGTGCTCAACAGCAATAAAAACTTCAGACTTCACATTTGGCTGTAAAGTTTTCAGCCTTTAGATTCAGAAGGATGTATGTCATCTAACAAAAAAGTACCGCTCCCCTTTGGTAAAGATAACTCCCTGTACTTGCAGTTTAGGTTAAGTGAAGGAGAAGATGGATACTGTGTTTTGTCTTCATTATTAAAGTTTGAAGAAATGCTGTAAAGATTTGTGTCGTTTAAAACTTTAGAATGTCTGTGTAAGTTTAACATGCAACATAGCGTTCAAATCAGTGTAAGTTTGCATGATGTACAAGGTAATAAAAATGCTTACTGGGCTTGAGAATGTAGCCAGATCGCACTTTGTATGAACACCTTTCTTTCCCTTTAAACTGCCACTTTTTCTATAAAAAACCCTGTCTACTGCTCTTTTTCAGACGCTCCACCCGAATTGTGGACCAGGAGAATCGGGAGAAAGCGGAGAAAATTCTGCAGGAGAACCGTCAGAAAGAGCAAGAGGCCATGGCTGCGGTGAAGAAACAGAAGGAAGAAGAAGAAGAAGAGGGGAAGACAGCAGAAGATAGCACCACTACCTCAGGAAAGGAGGCCGAATCCTCCCCTGCAGTAAAGCGGGGCAAGAAACAGGGGAAGGTATGGACTGAGTGGCTCGAGTAGACTGTGTGTGTGTGTGTGTGTGTGAGATGCCATGTGTATGCTTTGTGCCCTTGTGGATGTTTGGTGTGTTGTAAACATTTAGAAGTTAGACAAGAAAAAAAATGCAAGAAGTGTTCACTGTCAATATCATGGAAATGTTGTGATACCCGCTAGGCTTAATTATGTTTTCTGTTATATCTTGAACAGTTTTTTAAGGTGAAATGTTTTGTAGTAAATGCAGACGTGTCTTTAAAAAAAAAAAAATTGCAGACGTGCCTTATGATTGCTGCATTTTTTCACATACAGAAGCTTTTAAAAGAAAAAAAGGGAGCAGAGTGAAGTGTACAATTTCTCAAGAGGTCCTTCACATGAGAGTAGAAACCAAGGTTCCTTCTGTGAATGAACAAGAATGTCAAAGTCCTTCAGATGAAACTATAAATTGAGGCCCTGTGTGCGAATGCATGCAGAACATCTTGCGCACACGTTAAATCCTGTTCCGCTTTTCGAAAGAGTAGGCCATTGTGTGCCGGTGGGAACAGATGACAAAATTTACAAAACCGCATACACACAGGGACTGGATGTAAAAAAGCACATGAGTGCTTATTCCATTATCCTTGATATAAAAAAAAATATTTAAAAAATCTTAGCGTTTTCATTTGTTGCTCTACAAGATTCAGTGCTATATAAATTCCATACATTATTATTATTATTATTATTATTATTATATATCTTGCACATATTTTGAAAATGTAACCATCTTTTGGGGAAGAGTAGGGCAGCTAAGGCTGGTAGTGAGGATGAATTTCTCTGAGTATGGAGACATTAAAGTTTTGGCATTGGTATTGGTAGTGATGATAAGAACATACCCAGCATGCAACCAGGAGAGGGATGGGCTCTCCAGGTTCAGTTTGTTCAATATACACTGCATGACAGTTGCATTGCGTGCCCTAAGAATACTCTGGAAGTATTATTATAATTATTCATTACTAACTCATTTTGATATTGGTATGAAACAATTTTCTCTGCATTCTGGTCTCTTCTTGTTGCAGAAGGGGGCACTACTCAAAGGCAGGAAGCGAAAACTGAAGCAGGAAGAAGCACTCAAGAAGAAGACAATGAGGAAAACAGTACACCAAAAGCACAGAAAAACACACTGGCTGGCAAAGCGAATACTCCAGCTACCAAAGGCAAAATAGCGAAAAAGAAGAAAACGGAGGAGGAAGATGAAAAAGACGATGACAACAAAGAAGAAGAAGAAGAAAGCAGCCCTAAAAAGAAGAAGAGATGGATACGGAAACAGAGAGCGTGAAACTTCCAAAGAAAAAGATGACGATGATGAAAAAAGCTGCCATTGAAAAGAAGAAGAAACTTCAACTGGCCAAAGGACTGTTGAAGAAGAAGAAGCTGGGGTTAAAAAAGGGAAAGATGGGAGCGAAGGCAGCCACGAAGAAGACGGAGGAGAGCAGCGATGAAGACGACGACATTCCCCTGCAAGCCTTCGCTAAGCTTACCAAGGCAAGCCATAGTGTTACTTTCTTTGACACACTTGTAGATGGATGCTTGCATCTAAGCTTACAGCATACGTGTATGCTTTGAACCAAACATACATGATAAAACACAGTTAGTTGATAGCGGTTTCTTGCGCTCATTCACTCTATGGCTCTGGTGTGTGTGTGTCTTGTCTGTCTGCCTGTTGTCTCTTTGACTCTCTGAATCTCTTTAATTTTTTTTCACACACATGCATGGATTTGTTTTTCTAGACACATGCATAGATTCATGTATGCAGTGCACACAGACATCCCATACTAAAACATACACACAGATTACTCTCAGTGTCACACGCATGCACACTTGCAAGCATACTTTCGAAGCACACGCACACACATGCGCATACATGCATGCACATAACAAATATCTGTAATGTACAAGGGGTTTACATGCTTGCTTGGCTTTTTGTGTTGAGACTTAGTGTGTGTGTGCATGCATGTGTGTGAAGCTGAAAGAGCTCTTAAGTGCTCAAAAGGGAGAGAGTGTCATTGCTTAATTTTTATTGAGAAGACAGCAGTTTTTTGTTATAACTTTGCAGTTAACTTACTCATTTTTAAAGTTATTAAAGTAGTCTTGAAAGAACTTGAACCTGGTCCTCTATCTCTCTCTCTCTCTCTTTTAAACATTTTTTTAATAAGTTTTAGTCATTGTATGTACACATTTAGGTATATTTCTTTGCTTTAATAAGTTTTTGTTCATGGAGTCAGGTGAAACTCTATTCCATGATCAATTTGAACTGCCCGTTCTTTCTTTCTACCATAGTTGGTAGAGTGTTTCCTTTTCTTTTCAGAACGGTGGTGACAAAGCGAGAGAGGAGAGTGCAGAAAAAGGCAAGAAGGACCAGAAACACAAAACTAAGGTCTCCCAACTCAAACAGATCACACAGACTGGGGATGGAGGAGACAAACAAAAGAAAATGAAAACACAGCTAAAACAAGAGCACAAAAGTGACGGAGGAGACAACAAAGCGAAAATTGCAATGAAAAAGGATCCAAAGAAGAGAAGTATGTTGGAGAGCAGTGAAGCCAAAAGTGGCACCAAGCCCAAAGACAAGAAGACGGACGTTCACAAGGCAGGAGGCCAGGAACCAGCTTCCAAAGGCGGCAGTGACCCTCACGGCAAAGCCACAGAGAAGTCAACAGACAAGGGAACGGGCAGTGGAACCAAGACTGACGAAACCACAGCCCCAGCCAAACATGTCAAGCACAAACACAGGAAGTCAGAGGAGGTCATCATTGACCCCACCGTCACCGACCTCTTCAAGCCAGACGGTGTTATTCCTTCAGACCACATAAAGAAAGAGGCAGACGCTGCAGAAACTGCTGGTAAAGAAGCAAAAGATGGTGTGAAAAAGGTCATACAAAGCTCATTTGTGCACAAAAGTGCTGACACACCAAGTCAGAGGCCGTCTGTTGACAGCAAACATGTCGGTGGAACTCCTCACGGGCGGAGCTTGTCTGTTGAAGGCAAGACGCCTGCAGGAAGTGGATCCCATGGACAGAGTGTGTCTTTTGAAAACGGCAGAGCACCAATGGGGCGAAGCTCTTCAGTGGATGGCAGTAAGGCGGGGACCAGTGCTGTTCATGAGAAGGACGTTTCTGCTGAAAATAAAGCAAAAAGCACACATGGGGAAGCTGACAGAAAAGTAACAGGGATATTGAAACATGCTACTGCTGCACACTCAGCGTCTCATGGGGAACACAAGGGCACATCAGCTGCAAGCGAAAGCAAAGACGCCTCCCATGATACTTCTGTGAAGGTCAAAGCAGAGAAAGACAAAGATGTCCATTCACATCATAAAGATCATCGCAGACATTCTCATGAAAAAGGGCCACCTTCTTCCCATCATCATCATCACCACCATCATCATCATCATAGAGAAGAGAGAAAACCGTCAGATCATCACAAACAGGACCACCATGCCACAAAAAAGGAAGATATACAGCCTAAAGAAGAGCGGAAATCTTTGTTCGAGATCATGGGCAAACCGGAAGATGTGGCCAAGGAACCAGGAAAAGACGCATCTTCTGAGTCGCACGTCAAAAAAGAAAGGAAAGACAGTAAAGAGAAACACCCCAAGGCTCACAAAGAAAGAAAACGTTCAAAAGATGGTAAGTTCTTCAATAATGTCTCTATTTATTTTTGCTTCCTTTTTTGTTTTATTAACATTTTGATGATGAGTATATCAACATTTAAATGCTCAATATACAGTAAATTACTATAACACTGCACATAGTGGTAATGCCTATTGTCATCAAATAGAATTTACATGTTAGATATGACTTAAGACACAGTATTTTTCATTGTAATGACCTTTGCAAATATATGAAACGTCAAAAGGAGATGTGCTAAATATCCTATATGTCAGGTAGGCTTTTATGATTGTTACTATATAGATCCCAAAGAGAGATGATAAGATCTCTGTTGATAAACTCAATCACAAGTAGAGTAGGGATTATCCCATATGAAGCATATATATCTTGATTTTTGTACATCCTTAAAAAGAAAAAGACCAAACTTAAAAGACATGTCTACTTTTAGTACTTGACTTCTGCAGCAAACCAGTGGCAAACTTTGAGAGGCGATCACGTCTGGGCATTCTCAGTGTTCTGTCTATGATAGCCTGAGCTTTCAGAACCATCAGTATAGGTTCAGTTCCTTTCTGACATCCCGCTGTAGGCTTTTGCTTTTTGGTTCTTGTGTCTTCATGACTTGGGGGAAGGGGAGTCAATGATCTTGACAAGGATCTTGTAAGTGATCATGATCTTTCAGTGGTGATTGTCATATTGCAGATGGGCATGAAAGTGGTGGGGATCTGAGTTACGAAGATGATGAGAACGATTCCGATTGGGAGCCTGCCAATGATACCAGCTCTGTCTACTGCATCTGCAGAAAACCTCATGGCAACAAGTAAGCCAGTCTTTGCAAGTAAAGTGTGTACATGTGTGTGTGTGTGTGTGTGTGAAACTAAAAGTAATTCTGCACAGTATATCTACAATTACATTCATTTGTATATTAAAGCTTGCGCATACCTGCTCAGCATTTGTGACACTTAACTTTTCCAGTCACTAACTGTGATAGAATGGACTCTTTTCTTGGGGGAGTGGTTAGCACAATAGAGTGGCTGACTGAAAGTTGTGGGTTCAGCCACACTCAGAGGTATGTTTACAGGATTTGGGCAGTGCACACCTTCTCAGAGGTAAATGTGTGCTTTTAGCAGAGTGCAATTGTGCTTAAAATTCCGTAATGGCTGAATTTGTTATGGATTAAAATAAAATTTGATTACTGTTACAAACACTGTGAGTGTGTTTGAGGATAATAGAAAAAGCAAATGGGGGTGTCATTGATTCTTTGCAGCTGGAAAAACCTGACAGCAGAGGTGAAAGTTGTAACTAATTGAGTTGGTTACTCAGGCTGGTATGGTCTACCAGGCTGAATGCTAGAAAACTCATTCTACGTTTTACTGATTGATTCACATTACAAGATGGCTTCTCCAATCAAAACTGACCAACGTGTGAGTCATAAGAATTAACAAGTTTGTGAGCAGGGAGGGGAAAAAATGAGTATGGAAAGCAGTTCAGTGAAGTCTTCAATGAAGGCTTTCAAAAGGCATGCAAGCAATATACAGTGCTGATTATTCCTAAATGCATCACAGCATTTCATGCACATAGCCTTGCTGCATTCAGTTCTCCTTGGCAAGAATGATCATGAAACCTTTTTTTTTTTTGTAATGTTAAAACGGGGACGGGATAGCTCAGTGGTCGGAGCACTCGCTTTCCCCCAGCCAAGTTAAGCAGCGTCGAGCGTGGTTACCAGTTGGATGGGTGACCGTTTGCGCGCCTTGGCTTCAGTACAGTTCCCCCAGTTCACCCAGCTGTAAATGGGTACCTGCCCTCTTTAGGGTCAGGGAAGGTAAAGCAGCGAGGGAGAGGAGATGGGCGCCGCCCTCAATATGCTGGCCCTAGAGAAGTGAGGTCTCTGACGCCTCGCTCCCCTACGACCTTATGGGTTATGGGACACCTTTACCTTTAATGTTAACCCTAGTAGCGCTAAATAAACAGCAACAAGCCTCACTTCTATTGGCTGAATTAACATTGGCTAGCATTGTTTTGGAGCAGGGTGGGCTCAAACAACCCTTGATTTTGATATATAAAACTGAATTAAATGTGTTAAGCTATAGATCACTGGAAAGAAGAGATAATATGCTTTTAAATGAGTATAATTTTATAATAGTGTGTAGTGTTTATGATTATGTAAAAAAAATCAACAACAAAAAAATCATGTGCGCACTACCGATCGCTGTTCCACTGTCAGGGCCCCGGATCGATTTTAACACGATAAGCAAAGTTCTTGCGGTGCATAAATGTCATGATTAGGTAAACACTATTTCTTGACATTAGTTTTCAAAAAATAAGGAGTTTGTATCGCTTTATCGGTCACCAAATACTCAGAAAAGTTCAGCGACAGGATCGACGCCATCGCGACCGTCATGGCGGAATGTGCGAAGTGGTGGCTTTCTATGACGAAAATACAAAGATCGCTTGATTTCATGTGATGCAAAGTACTCAGCAGCATAGCGATTTGACTCAACAACAGTTATTTCAAAGCCTCGTTGCGTCAAAATAAAGTAAAACAATCTGTGACGTCGAAATCGCCGAGTAGCGAAGAAGTCCATCCAGCAAAACTAGCACCGCTCGATTCAGTCCGATCGCGATCGATTTTTACCAAGTTTTTCAAAAATATTCCACAATCCTTACCTCATTGTCTCTCTCATTGTTTATTTCAACCAAATCCAGCCTCTAAAACTCCTCCTCGCTGTCAATTTTGTAAAAAAGCTCGAAAAACGCTTGAAGAAATTCTAGTGCAAACACTGGCCGCCATTTTTGTTGAAGATGATCTCGGCTGGTCCGAAAAAAAATTAAAATACACTCTTAACCAATCAGATTCTTCGTTGCTTGTGTGTGTCAAACGACCTTCACCCCTTTCTGCGGGCCTACAACGGCCTTAACATTCATTGGCTGACCTTTGAAAGCGAAAGTAAGCTTTCAACTATGATCACCCACGTCATCCCGGAATATTCCGGGATCCGCCACACAGCCTAGACCCGCCTTTACTGGAATATTCCGGGAACCGCGCCACTAGAAGAGTTGTGTTGTTTTCCTTTATAAGTATGTTCATTGGTGACTCTTGCAGGTTCATGATCTGCTGTGACAAGTGCGGGGAGTGGTACCATGGCCAGTGTGTGGGCATCACTAAACAGCAAGGCCAGCAGATGGAAGCAGAGAACAAGGAGTACGTCTGTCCTACCTGCTCAGGTAAGGCTGCTGAATAAATAGTTTCATGATCTGAGGTGAAACGGAATCAAAAGGTGCCGTGGTGGCCTAGCTGTAATATACCTCTCAAGAAAGCGATAGGTGGCTGGTTCAATAACCGTCTGAAGTCAGTCATTACTCCTATCCACAAGACCATATATGGTGGTCTGGGTGCTAGTCTTTCTGATGAGATACAAAGCAAAATGCCATGTTCAAACACAAAAAGTTCAAGTTATGTAAAATAAAAGATCAAAATAATTATGTTGCCTGTAAAGTTTCAGTTTATGTAAAATGCGTTTGTTGGTTATAAAATTGAAGATTATCATTTAAGTTCTTGTGTTTCTTATATAATTTGGTTTTACATTTCAATTACTGGCTGGTATTGCAGGGAGGTCATTGGAAGAGAGCATTGCTATCAAGCACGAGAGTGAGAAAACTACTACAACCTCAGGCATCAAGGTGAGAGTTTAGATATGTTGTAGAACTGAACGTAATGCTGACTGGATGTCATGTACTACCTTGTTGAATTGATGGAAGACTTGTGTGGGACCTGTGGTTTCTTCCAGTGGCAGATAGATCTCTATGAGACAGAATTCATCAAGACTGCCAGTTGATGTGTGTGGGTTTCCAGACTTCAGAGTGTAGGCAGTGAATTCCATCAACTTGGATTGATTTGAGCAGATGAAGCATGCAAGCATTCCTCCCTCCCATTAGTCAGTTCTTCAGTGTGGTTCAGATAATCAGGCCAGAACAGGATTGGTATGGATGTTAAAGGCTTGGAAAAGATTGGAGAAACTGAAATACTTTTTCTTTTCATACAGAGGGTTCAGCCAACAGTGTATCGCAGGAAGAAACAGTTGATATATGTACATGTTGATTTGTGTGATGGGCGGTATTGTTATTGATGAGTGGATGGAGGACAAGTGGTCATTACCAGTGAAAGTAACATTGACAGGCCTTGTATGGGTCTTGAAATTGGCCTTTGTGGGATGATTAAAGTATTTTGACTTGACTTGACTTGACTTCATCGTCAGTTCAGCACCAGAACCATATCCTAGTTCCTAGGAGGCAATCCATTTGGGAAGCAGGCATCTTTGAGGGCAGTGGCAGTGAGGAGAACACTGAAGAGACTGTGATGTTTGTGTGAGGTCATTTTATTGAATTTGAAGCTTTAGTTGACAGTGTAGAAACGTTTGTATAACTTGTGGCTTTTTTTTTTTTTTAGCTAGTTTGATGTGTTGCAAAGAAATTTTTGCAATAAAATTTTTTTTTTTTAAATGTGTTACTGATCATTTTTTTGGCCAGAACAATAACATTTGCAACATTGGTTGTTTTCTGACATAACTAATGTATTTGAACAAATTTTCACAAAATTAGATGTATAAATGGCTTAATAAAGTGGCTGGCTTAATGGTCTGCATGACTTAATAAAACAACCAACAGAGATTTTCGAAATCAGTATTTATTCTGTGTGTAATGACAACTTATTGTATTTTTCCTGTGATGATTCCAGCATGAAAGAAAAGACGTCAAGAAGAGCCGAAGCAGTTCTGATGACCATAAGAGGCTGAAGAAACCAGGGGTAAGTAGTGGTGGGGCTTGTAATTCATCACTGTGTTAGCACTGTGTTTTAGACCAGTAAACGTAACACACTCTATATTTTCCTCTTTATCTGCTGTTGCCCCCAGCCCATTTGTTTTTGGAGCCATTCGTAGTGTTTGGTAGAGCTCTGTAAGTCTTGTGGTGTGATGCAGGTTTCAAAGATTCTGTGGCTTGAACCACTGAACACTTCTTCCTGTTGTGTTGCTTTCTTCATTAAATTATTGACAGCATACATTTTTTGGCTCATGGAAGTAAAACATTTGAAATTCCGTGCAGATGTAGGCTGACTGGGATCATACACATATGAATGCACTCTCTTTGGTACACACTCACACACAGTATCATCCAATTAATGTTTCTTCCCAACTCTTGTTTCTTTTTCTTGAGAAAGACATCCAGTTAATGTTTCTTATCAATTCTGTTTCTTTTTCTTACGAGATACCACTACATAAACCATCAGGGCTTCAACTTTTCAATGTGACAAAATTCTGATAGAAAGTCTTCCTACTTGCAGGATGTACACTCTGTTTTCTTGTGTGTTCATTTCAGAGTGGTAAGGAAAAGTGGAAGACCCAGAAATGCATTGTGGCGGAGTGTAAGCGAACGGCTCGTCTGGGGTCTGTGTACTGCAGCAATGGATGCATCATTCACCACGCTCGCCTCTCCCTTCGCCAGATTCGTCAGGACAGGGAGAAGGCCAGTGGATACAAGGTGAGGGGGGTTTGGTCTTCATCACACGCTGATGGAAACAAACCGGCGCATGTTTCTTTGCAGTGTTTACACAGATTTTTGTCTGTTTGTTTCTTGGCTAGGGCTCTGAAGTTCTGCAGTGTCGAGATTTTGTGAATGCGACTGTTTTTAACCCACAGTTGAAGTAGCCATATTCCAACTTCAGAGATGGTATCTAAACAAGACACCTGCGAGTGCGTTTGTTTTTTTACAAAAAATTGTCATTCTTTCCTATTGACACCAAATGACCTACTATTGTAAAAGGCAGAACAGGTTTTTTAAATGCATGTACAAGGTGTTGTGCGTGCATTTGTACATGGTACCTTGGTTTATAGTCTCATTCAATTTTGTGGGGAGTGGAATCAGTACTACTGATGTTAATTAACTTCAGGTGAAAAATCCTCTCATGGGTGGTGGCTCGATCCCAGGCTGTGGGATCATGAGTGCAATGTTCTAACCACCAGTCTATCCCATCCCCAGACAGACATGATTTATAAAGTGCGTAAAGAGGGTGAAAACCCGTCCAGGTCAAGAACATTGACCTCCACCATCGTCTCGTTGTTGTTGTTAGTTTTTTTCTGACCAAGACCCAGATTTGAACTCACAACCTCATGATTTTTGGCACCGTAAGGTGACATCTTCTTGTGTGTTGATTGGTCGGTTTGATTCCGTGTTACGCTTTTCATCTGATTGGTCAGTTTGATTCAGCTTCATGCCATGTTTGGAGGATTGGTGCGGGTTGATTCAGTGTTGCACTTCGTTTGATTGGTCAGTTTCAGCGAATACTGTTGCCATGTTTCAGGTGGCTGATGCCCGGCCCAGTGAGAAGAGCCATGTGATGGTGACGGAGCGTCGCAGCGGCCGTGTGCTGAGCGGGCCTTCTGCCCCCACAGAGGCCCAGCTGGAGCTGTGGCTGCAGACACACCCCTCCTTCGAGGTGGTGCAGTCCTCTGTCTCCAACCCCGCCGCCACTTTCTATGGCAGTAAGGATCATTGGCCCTCGTCATCAGGGGAGAGAGGGGGGTTATAGCTTAGTGGTTAGAGCATGCAACTTGTGATTGTATCGTAATTGGAAATGTGGGTTGAGTGTGTCTGCCGAGGTGTTGATTTGAGGTTTTTTTATCGATGGAGTTATTGCAGATGATCTTAGAGAAAGGGGCATAAATAAGGAGGAAGCTCAAAACAGAGAGAGATGGAGAAGGCTCATCAATGTCAAACCTCCCCTTGGAGAAACATGACAAGAAAGGAAGAAGAAGAAGTATCGCTGGAGTTAACATTGCCACTGACACCGTTCCCCTGAAAGTGCTTAAGATGAGACATGGAGATTCGGTGTGTGAATGCACACTGAACACCTTGTACACACACACACACACACACACACTACAGATCTGTCCATCTTTTGTAGGAGAGTAGGCCAGGTATGGTTAGTGACTGAATACCACAAACACACCCAGCCTGCACCTTGCTACCCGATGATGGATTGGCTCCGCCAATTTCAACTTCACCAGGGCACAGTGCCTGAAAAAATTAAGTACAGAACCTCAACAAATCCTTAACACATCCAAGATGGGTACTTTCAGTCAGAAGTCCAACTGAGCATTACTTAACTGTTACCACTGAGGTAAGTTGAGCATCTCTTTTTCAATAAACCTACCGTATTTGTTGTATTAAACATCTTTCAGTCTTGTAAGGGTTTGTTCACAAGTAATCGTTTGTAAAGAAAAAGAGAAAGTTTTCCCCTGCAGGCTCAGCACAGTGATTTGTCTGTGGCGGCTCCAGTCGCAATAGAGTTAAGTAAGGAGTCAGAGGAGGGGAGGCATGCCAAGCCAAGAAGCCAAAGCCAGTGTTGATTGCTTTGACACTAATGAACTCAGCAGATTTTTTTAAAAAGATATTGGATCTCAAAATTACTAGTATCCCACAAAATCACTGAAAACACTTGATATTATTTCAGTGATCAACAAAAATGTTTAAAAACAGATTTTAATATAAATCTACAACCTATTACTAAAGAAGTGCAGGCCAAAAAAATTCACAGAGATAGTAGTGCACTGTTTCCCCCCACTCCACACACATACTACTCGCACGCGCACGCACGCACGCATGCACGTACACGCACACATCAAAAACAACAATCCTGTTCCGCTTTTTGTAAAAGTAGGCCATTGTGTGCCGATGGGAACAGATGACAAAATTTACAAAACCGCATACACACGGGTACTGGATGTAAAAAAGCACATAAGTGGTTATTCCATTATCCTCGATATAAAAGAATAAATAAAATTTAACAAACAATAATAACACATACACTCTCACTTTTCTCTCTCTGTCTCTGTCTGTGTGTGTGTCTGACTGTCTGTCTCTCTCTCTCTCTCTCTCTCTCTCTCTCTCTCTCTCTCTCTCTCTCTCCTCTCTCTCTCTCTCTCCCACTTTTCTCTCTCTGTCTCTGTCTGTGTGTGTGTCTGACTGTCTGTCTCTCTCTCTCTCTCTCTCTCTCTCTCTCTCTCTCTCTCTCTCTCTCTCTCTCTCTCTCTCTCTCTCCTCTCTCTCTCTCTCTCTCTCTCTCTCTTACTCCCTCTCTCTCTCTCTCTCTCTTTTATCACACACCCCTACCAAACTCTACTCATCATTATATTTCACCTATAAAAAAAAAACCCACCTCCCTCTCTCTCCGCCACACTCTTCCAGAAAAGAAAGACCGCCGCAGCAGCAGCAGCCAGAGCTCGACAAAGAAAGGGGAAGACAAGTCGGACACTTCCACGCCTGGGAAGAAGAGTGGAGGGGAGAAACCGGAGGGAAGCGCGGCGGTCAAGAAAGAGGAGAAGAAGGAGGAGGACGGTTCGAGCACCAAGCCCCCCGGAGCCGAGGAGGGGCCTGACCCCGTGCGGCTGAACGTCAGAAAGTCTCTCCGGGACGCTCTGTCCCTCAGGTAGGCTGGAACTGGAGTTTTGGCGCTTTTGGAAATTGTAGTGCATTGTGTACTGCTGTAGTTGTAGACTGTAGTGGATTGTGTACTGCTGTAGTTGTAGACTGTAGTGCATTGTATACTGCTGTAGTTGTAGACTGTAGTGCATTGTATACTGCTGTAGTTGTAGACTGTAGTGCATTGTATACTGCTTTAGTTGTAGACTGTAGTGGATTGTATACTGCTGTAGTTGTAGACTGTAGTGGATTGTGTACTGCTGTAGTTGTAGACTGTAGTGGATTGTATACTGCTGTAGTTGTAGACTGTAGTGCATTGTATACTGCTTTAGTTGTAGACTGTAGTGCATTGTATACTGCTGTAGTTGTAGACTGTAGTGCATTGTATACTGCTGTAGTTGTAGACTGTAGTGCATTGTATACTGCTGTAGTTGTAGACTGTAGTGGATTGTGTACTGCTGTAGTTGTAGACTGTAGTGGATTGTATACTGCTGTAGTTGTAGACTGTAGTGCATTGTATACTGCTTTAGTTGTAGACTGTAGTGCATTGTATACTGCTGTAGTTGTAGACTGTAGTGGATTGTGTACTGCTGTAGTTGTAGACTGTAGTGCATTGTATACTGCTGTAGTTGTAGACTGTAGTGCATTGTATACTGCTGTAGTTGTAGACTGTAGTGCATTGTATACTGCTGTAGTCGCAGACTGTAGTGGATTGTATACTGCTGTAGTTGTAGACTGTAGTGCATTGTATACTGCTGTAGTTGTAGACTGTAGTGGATTGTATACTGCTGTAGTTGTAGACTGTAGTGGATTGTATACTGCTGTAGTTGTAGACTGTAGTGCATTGTATACTGCTGTAGTTGTAGACTGTAGTGCATTGTATACTGCTGTAGTTGTAGACTGTAGTGCATTGTATACTGCTGTAGTTGTAGACTGTAGTGCATTGTGTACTGCTGTAGTTGTAGACTGTAGTGCATTGTGTACTGCTGTAGTTGTAGACTGTAGTGCATTGTATACTGCTGTAGTTGTAGACTGTATGCATTGTTACTGCTGAGTTGTAGACTGTAGTGCATTGTATGCTGTAGTTGTAGACTGTAGTGCATTGTATACTGCTGTAGTTGTAGACTGTAGTGCATTGTATACTGCTGTAGTTGTAGACTGTAGTGATTGTATACTGCTGTAGTTGTAGACTGTAGTGCATTGTATACTGCTGTAGTGTAGACTGTAGTGATTGTATACTGCTGTAGTGTAGACTGTAGTGATTATACTGCTGTAGTTGTAGACTGTAGTGATTGTTACTGCTGTAGTTGTAGACTGTAGTGCATTGTATACTGCTGTAGTTGTAACGTAGTGCATGTATACTGCTGTAGTTGTAGTGGGCATTGTATACTGCTGTAGTTGTAGACTGTAGTGATTGTATACTGCTGTAGTTGTAGACTGTAGTGCATTGTATACTGCTGTAGTTGTAGACTGTAGTGCATTGTTACTGCTGTAGTTGTAGACTGTAGTGGATGTGTACTGCTGTAGTTGTAGACTGTAGTGCATTGTATACTGCTGTAGTTGTAGACTGTAGTGCATTGTATACTGCTGTAGTTGTAGACTGTAGTGATTGTTACTGCTGTAGTTGTAGACTGTAGTGCATTGTATACTGCTGTAGTTGTAGACTGTAGTGGATTGTATACTGCTGTAGTTGTAGACTGTAGTGCATTGTATACTGCTGTAGTTGTAGACTGTAGTGGATTGTATACTGCTGTAGTTGTAGACTGTAGTGCATTGTTACTGCTGTAGTTGTAGACTGTAGTGCATTGTATACTGCTGTAGTTGTAGACTGTAGTGATTGTATACTGCTGTAGTTGTAGACTGTAGTGCATTGTATACTGCTGTAGTTGTAGACTGTAGTGGATTGTATACTGCTGTAGTTGTAGACTGTAGTGGGATTGTATACTGCTGTAGTTGTAGACTGTAGTGGCATTGTATACTGCTGTAGTTGTAGACTGTAGTGCATTGTATACTGCTGTAGTTGTAGACTGTAGTGGATTGTATACTGCTGTAGTTGTAGACTGTAGTGCATTGTATACTGCTGTAGTTGTAGACTGTAGTGCATTGTATATGCGAGTTGTAGACTGTAGTGATGTATACTGCTGTAGTTGTAGACTGTAGTGCATTGTATACTGCTGTAGTTGTAGACTGTAGTGCAGATGTATACTGCTGTAGTTGTAGACTGTAGTGCATTGTATACTGCTGTAGTTGTAGATGTAGTGATTGTATACTGCTGTAGTTGTAGACTGTAGTGCATTGTATACTGCTGTAGTGGTAGACTGTAGTGATGTGTGCTGTAGTTGTGACTGTAGTGCATTGTTACTGCTGTAGTTGTAGACTGTAGTGCATTGTGTACTGCTTGTAGTCGCAGATCTGTAGTGATTGTATACTGCTGTAGTTGTAGACTGTAGTGCATTGTATACTGCTTTAGTCGCAGATTGTAGTGCATTGTATACTGCTGTAGTTGTAGACTGTAGTGCATTGTATACTGCTTTAGTCGCAGATTGTAGTGCATTGTATACTGCTGTAGTTGTAGACTGTAGTGCATTGTATACTGCTTTAGTCGCAGATTGTAGTGCATTGTATACTGCTGTAGTCGCAGATTGTAGTGCATTGTATACTGCTACAGTTGCAGATTGTAGTGCATTGTATACTGCTGTAGTCGCAGATTGTAGTGCATTGTATACTGCTTTAGTCGCAGATTGTAGTGCATTGTATACTGCTTAGTTGAGACTTGTAGTGCATTGTATACTGCTGTAGTTGGACTGTATGCATTGTATATGCTGAGTTGCAGATTGTAGTGCATTGTATACTGCTGTAGTTGCAGACTGTAGTGCATTGTATACTGCTGTAGTTGCAGATTGTAGTGCATTGTATACTGCTGTAGTCGCAGATTGTAGTGCATTGTATACTGCTGTAGTTGCAGACTGTAGTGCATTGTATACTGCTTAGTCGCAGATTGTAGTGCATTGTATACTGCTGTAGTTGCAGACTGTAGTGCATTGTATACTGCTGTAGTTGCAGATTGTAGTGCATTGTATACTGCTGTAGTTGCAGACTGTAGTGCATTGTATACTGCTGTAGTTGCAGACTGTAGTGCATTGTATACTGCTGTAGTTGCAGATTGTAGTGCATTGTATACTGCTGTAGTTGCAGATTGTAGTGCATTGTATACTGCTGTAGTCGCAGATTGTAGTGCATTGTATACTGCTGTAGTTGCAGATTGTAGTGCATTGTATACTGCTGTAGTTGCAGATTGTAGTGCATTGTATACTGCTGTAGTTGCAGATTGTAGTGCATTGTATACTGCTACAGTCGCAGATTGTAGTGCATTGTATACTGCTGCAGTCACAGATTGTAGTGCATTGTATACTACTGCTGCAGTCGCAGATTGTAGTGCATTGTATACTGCTGCAGTCGCAGATTGTAGTGCATTGTATACTACTGCTGCATTCGCAGATTGTAGTGCATTGTATACTGCTGCAGTGGCAGATTGTAGTGCATTGTATACTGCTGCAGATTGTAGTGCATTGTATACTGCTGCAGTCGCAGGTTGTAGTGCATTGTATACTGCTGCAGTCGCAGATTGTAGTGCATTGTATACTGCTGCAGTCGCAGGTTGTAGTGCATTGTATACTGCTACAGTCACAGATTGTAGTGCATTGGATACTGCTACAGTCTCAGATTGTAGTGCATTGTATACTGCTACAATCACAGATTGTAGTGCATTGCATACTGCTGCAGTCACAGATTGTAGTGCATTGTATACTGCTACAGTCGCAGATTGTAATGCATTGTATTCTGCTGCTGTCACAGATTGTAGTGCATTGTATACTGCTGCAGTCACAGATTGTAGTGCATTGTATACTGCTGCAGTCGCAGGTTGTAGTGCATTGTATACTGCTGCAGTGGCAGGTTGTAGTGCATTGTATACTGCTACAGTCACAGATTGTAGTGCATTGTATACTGCTGCAGTCGCAGGTTGTAGTGCATTGTATACTGCTGCAGTGGCAGGTTGTAGTGCATTGTATACTGCTACAGTCACAGATTGTAGTGCATTGTATACTGCTGCAGTCGCAGGTTGTAGTGCATTGTATACTGCTGCAGTGGCAGGTTGTAGTGCATTGTATACTGCTACAGTCACAGATTGTAGTGCATTGTATACAGCTACAGTCGCAGATGGCAGTGGATTGTATACTGCTGCAGTCGCAGGTTGTAGTGCATTGTATACAGCTGCAGTCACAGATTGTATTCCATTGTGTTGCTTAGCTCTTGAGGCTTGAATGTCACACTCAACAGATGTAGTATTGTATTGAAGCATTATCCTGAGGTTGTGTGCATTGTTAGCGCTGCAGTGGGATACAGGTTGTAAGCAATGATAAACTGGCTTACGCATGAGAGAGTGCAAGATTGTTACGAGCAACAGTCCAGGAAGTGCAGTGATTGTCTACAGCATCAAGCCAGAGAACAAGGTGTAGTGCATTGTTAGCAGCTGAAACTGTCAAATTGTTTTGCATGTGTGTGTTTATGTGTGAGTGTTTGTGTCTGTCTGTCTGTGTGAAAGAGAAAGAATGACCATGTCTTTGTGCATGTGGTGTGAAGTGTAAAGTGAAAGTACTTGCAGCATTTCTTTTTCTGAAAGAAAGGTTATCTTGCAAAAACTTAATTAACACAAGCTTCATCTCTTTGCAAGCAAGTGACACAAATTTTGTGATGAAGTACATAATTTGTTTTAGTTTGATGCACATCTGTGTAAACAGGCATTGTACATCTGCATTCAAATCATTTGTCACTCCATGATGGTGTACGTACGAATGAGACCTGAACAACAGAGGCAGTTTTTTCTTTCATGGTGGTCAGTGATGCAGTGATGAAGAGGTGATGTAATGATGGTGCCATCACCAGCTTTAAGACCATTTTTAACTGGACTGTTACTCCATACTTCCTATCACGATGTATCCCATTATCAACCAGGCCTAACAAATGCTGACACCTGCAGTGTTGGTTAAGCATTTTTAGCAACACTCTTCATGTTGTGCCCATGAAGTGGATGATTTTGAGTGTGTGGATCCACTCTTTCAAATGAACCCATGACAAACTCACTCTGGGTAGGAAGCAGGCAGTGTCTGAAACACCCTTTGAATCTGATAGGATTTGAATCCACGACCTTTCAGCCAAAAATCCAATGAGCTAACCACTGTGCCATGGCAGTTGACGTCAGTAGTCCATTTCACTAATCACTGCTGCAGTGTGACTGATGTGTATCAACAATATTATGTTTTTCAGTTTGTACCAGGTTGATAAATTCTGCAGACCTGTGCTTTACGGATGTTGTTGTTGTTGTTTGTTTCCAGGGCCTCTTCCGCAAGATTCTGACACGAAAGATTCGAGCGTCTCATCTGGTGAAGATGTCAACGGAAGAGCTGGCGTCGAAAGAGCTCTCCAAATGGCGCAAGATGGAAAACAAACATGTGAGTACATTGCTGTCTGGCTGTAGTTTCCTCATACAGATGAAACTCAGAGACATTTATTTGCCAGTTTTTTTTTTCTCTTGTCCTTCAGCAATTATCTTTGGTTCTTTTATTTGGCAAACATTATTTCTGGACTTACAACTCATAAACTGCAGCTGTAATTAAAGTTTAGTCCTTTCTGTTTCTGTCTTTTATTCATTCCTTTTTTATAATTATCTGTCGCTGTAAGAAAAAAAGAAGTTATAAATGGAAATGTGTGTTTGTGTGTGTGTATAGTCCTGTATAATAATAATAATAAATGGAACTTATATAGCGCTATATCTTGCAAAGACAAATCAAAGCGCATGCATTCGACCTAATCTTACACAGTCATACAACCAATGACAAATAATCAATAGTTCAAACAGATATTACAAACATGGTATGCTGCTTGATCTCTGTATGTATGTGTGCAGGCTCAGGCATTTGTGTATGTGCCTATGTTTTGTGTGCCTATATGCCTTTATGGTATATAAGTCTGTGTGCATGTGTGAATGTTCTCACATGCTTGTGTATGTTGATCCATTGCAGACACTGGACATGATAGAGCAGATAGAGAAGGAGGCACTGAAAGAAGGGCAGCAGCACATCAGGAAGAAAACCCACAAAGGAGAGGTGGAGGTGGAGGAGGAGGACATGAGCACACTGGTGGTGAGTAGGGCTGCCTCTGTACCGTTCATGTCTGTGTGTGTGTGTTCATGCTGCATGCCTTCTGTCTTAGAGGAAACCATCTTTGTTCCCGAAAAGCGTAATTTTTTTACTTGAGTGTCCTGAGAATCCAATTTGTTTCATGTGCATCTCAGAAAGTCAGAAACCCAATATTGAATTTCACTTTGGAGCCATATTGTAGCAAGCACTTTGTATTCACCTCCAGCGTCTGTTCAAAGGCATACGTCATTTCTCCAGTTTTGCAAACATGGGGCTAACATGCATGTGCATCAGTATTTTTCCATGATCTGAAAAGATTGTGTTGAGGAGGAATGCATCGGATGATGCGAGTTGGTATGTTGAGATTGTCTTCAGCCATAACAGGCTCTAAGCATAACAACCTTCTGCACTCTCCTTCAAAGGAACACTCCATTTTAAAGAAGAAAAGAAGTCCTCTGAAGTCTGAGTATGGCTGCCTGCCTATGTGACAAGGCACTTTGAAAAAGTCACACTCGCAAACTTCTCATTTAGTGTGTACTGAACAACCTCACAGTGATTGGCAGGTGGGATGAGCGAATCAGAGAGAGCATATTGTGGGAGATATCCCCACCCCCCCCCCCTTCCGGGGGTGTTAAACTGGGAAACATCCAACAACATTAGAAGCTGCATAATCACCAGGCTTCTGTTGTCTATGCTGCAGACTCATATGGAGGAGCCAAGAGCACGACAGAGAGCAAGGCGGAAGAGGAGGAGTCGTCGGTGATCGTGGACACCACAGACCAGCACCGGGCCCATCTGTTTGACCTCAACTGCAAGATCTGCACTGGCAAAGTCCTGCCCCCAGCCAGCGAGGACCCTGTGCCGCCAAAATTGAAGGTGGGGTGGAATGTGTCTGTGTGTGTGTGTGTTGGGGTAGTGTGTGTGTGTGTGCGTGCGTGCATGCATGTGTGTGTGTGTTCACTTTCAGTTCACTGATCATCATCTCCCTTATTCAGCCACGACAGTTAGCTTCTGTCTCCTCAGTTTGTATATAGTTTTGTTTAGTCTTACAATTTTTTGCTATCTGTCACTATCACTTGTAGATTCAGAGAAGCTTGTGTCATAGCATGCAGACATTTAAGAGATTTGTATGTGTTTTTTTGTTTACTTATGTTTTTTGTGTGGATATATATGTACATGCATGTTTGTGCACACTAGGCTATATGCTTAGGAGGCCTAGAAGTATTGTGCCAGCTTTTGTGCCAGCTTAGAGAAGTTGCGAATTTGAATCCATATTTTTTCCATATCTATTAGACCGCGAGTGTTGATCTGGAAGCTAGTCTTTCAGATCAGGCAATAAACCAAGGATCTGTGCACACCATGCTCATGGTACACATAAAAGACCCCAAGACAACAAGAGAGTTGTCCATGGCAAAATTCTATAGAAAGATCCCATTCGCATAGGGAAACAAATATGCTTGCAAACAGGAATTTATCTGTGAGATAATAAAGGGATTGAACTGAACTGAACTGAGGAAAGAAAAATTGTTAATAGTGTGACAATACTCTTGTGCTGGTACATTCTCCCAAGGGAGAGCAGCCTGAATTTCACCCGAGAAGTCTGCTGCGACTCATTGAAAGTGGCATACAATACAATACACTGAAATACAATACAATCAATAAGTTACAACAATGTGGACTACTCAATGTGTTCATTCAGGTGGCACACCATGTGATGGAAGACCCCAGAAGCAAGAAGCCCAGAGATGGCAAGAAGAAAGAGGTGAAGATCAGCGACAGCAATGAAGTGAAGTTTGTAGAGAGGAAAGCTGAAGACACCCCAGTGGAGGAGATCCCTATCCCCGGAGATCAGGAGCAGCAGCAGACAACAGCCATGAGCCCTGACACGGTGTCCACCCCAGGGTCATCTGCCACATCTCCAGGCCCCTCCCTCCCTCCCCAGAGCCCCGCCTCCACCACCTCCCAGGGCTCCACCCTCACCACCAAAGGCTCCACCCTCACCTCCAAGGTCACAGTCAGGTAAGAGTTCAGTGTGTGGACAGCTGCGAATGATTGAAGAAGCAAGGTAAAGGTGTTCCATAACCTGCGTGGTGGTCATTTGGGAGGGAGATGTTTGAGACCTCAGCTTGTTTAGGGGCCAGTGTCTTGAGGGTGGTGCCTGTCTCCATTCCCTCGCTGCTTTACCTTCTCTGTCCCTTAAGAGGCAGGAGCCCATTTACAGCTGAGTGAACTGGGGGGGACTATACTGAATGAAGCCAAGGCTTGATTGAAGTAGTTTCTTGTTGATTCACATGGCTAAAACCAGTATTGGTTTTTTTTTACATTGTTAGCATTCTCACACACACACACACATGCACACGCACTCACGTGCACACATGCAAACACACACACCTAAACCCACCAGGATATGATGAAGAAAAATGAAAGAAAATAACTACATTTCTACAAAAAAACTATAGATCCCACGACTCGGGAGCAGCTGGGAAACAAACAAAAAAGTTTCATCATGCTGAGTGTCTACGTTTGGTGTTACAGTTTATCCACGTATGATGCATACATGTGTGTGTTGCCAGGTCTCCAGACTCTGTGCTGCAGTCAGGCCTGGACCCCAAGCACAAGTACACCCCCTCTGGCCCCATGGTGTGGAAAGGCTTCCTGTCCATGCAGGACTTTGCCAAGTTCTTCACCTCCGCCTACAGGGTGTCTGGCCCCGCAGAGAAACTGGTGAGTTTGCTGTGCAGGAGTCACAAGTAAGGGGGAGGCAGGGCAGCCTGGTGGTTAGAGTGGCCAACTCCTGGTCTGACAGTAGCTGTGGGTGTGGGTTGACATCTATGCTGAATTGTCCGTTAGAGAGATTCTCTCCCCCCCCCCCCCCCCCCCCCCCCCCCCACCTCCCTGTAGTTCAAATTGGTATCGCTTCCGTGTTTCTGGTTGTACAAATGAGAGTATAAATTGTGGTCCCATGTGCTAATGCGCACATAACATCTTGCTTACACATTAAAATTCTTTCGGGGGGGGAGGGGGCAGGATAGCCCTGAATGGGCATCTTGGTGGTCGCTTAAACCTGGATCAATCCCAGGCCATCAGAGCGCAGTTCTCCAACCACCAGGCTGTCCTGTCCCCCCTTGCACACATTAAATCCCATTCCACCTTTTGGAAGAGTAGGCTTTTTCATGCCATTTGGAATGGATGACAAAAGCTTTTTTAAAAATTGCATGCATACCGGTGTCATGTTTAGACACCATCCCTGAAGTCGGAATGCAGCCACCTTAATAGTGGGTAAAAACGGTTGAATATGCAAAACCTCACCATTAGTGAACTTCAGAGCTCTAGCCAAGAAACATCATTCACAGAAGAGTAGGCCAGTTAAGGCTTGTGGTGTGGATGGCATGAATACATCCAGCATACCTCCTGCTACCTGGAGAAGGATAGGCTTCACTAGATTCCAGTTGCCCAACAAGATGTACTGTCTATGCTTTCAGTGTAGTATTCCAACAACTCCTCAGAGAGTTCCGGAACAACTGTCTAGTCTAGTCTGTCTTGCAATGTCTCGTGAGACATGTTTGAAAGTTAGTTTTTATTGTAAAAGAACCACAGAATCTGAAAAAGTCCTGTTTTTGTCCAGGGTCTACCAGACACCCTGCAGATCTGTGGCCGCATAGGACCAGAGCAGATGTGGGACTACCTGGGCAAGATTCGGCAGGCTGGCTCCCGGGTAAGTGGTCTGTCTGTGTGTTTGTGTAGAGTGCCCAGTGACTGTCTGATGGACTGCTTAAGCTTTTGTCTTTCCGTTTCAATCTCTGATTTTTGCATTTGAGAGTATGAATATAAAAAATATGTGTGTACATTACATGAAAGTGTGTATGTACATGTGTATATATGCGTGTGCATGCTCAAAAAGAGAGTGACATCTTTTTTTCTTTTTTGTGTGTGTGTGCTGCAACGTTAATTTTCCAGTTATTCTATCACATACTGCTCTGCGGACATATCAATTACATGAAAATTTAAGATACCTGTGAGATTATGTATATAGAACAGGCATTCATGTGCAGTCTGTGAGTAAAGACTGATAAATTGATGCAGTTCAGTGCAGTTGTTGATCACATTATTCAAAATATATGTTCATTTGATCCTGTCAAGTGAAAAAACTAATCAAACTGCACAGTATGTCCTTAAATCAAATAAGTCATGTGGCAAGTTCAGGTTTTTAGCACTCAAAAATTGGAAGTTAATGTTACAGTTTAGTTCGTTTTCTTCAAGTAAGGACATGAACTGAAGGAGCAGAATAAGAATAAGGTGACGGCCAAATGAAATAGTGCAAAAGTATTTGCCAGTTCTTTGATGAAATCTTCTCTCAGAAAAGGACAATGAAGGTTGTAGGTAATCAGATGCCGGAATGTTTGCCATCAGGTGCTGTTTTCCTGACAGTGCTTTTGTCTTTTTCTGACAGGACATTTGCATCTTACGCTTCATTCCGGGCAGTGAAGATGAAAAATCAGCCTACGTGCACCTGTACTCCTACCTGAGTGGTCGCAGTCGCTGTGGGGTGGTGGGCAACCCTCCCAAGTATGTGAAGGACCTGTACATTGTGCCCCTGGCTTCTCACAGCAACATCCCCCAGGTCCTGCTGCCTTTTGAAGGGCCAGGTAATAATGCCAGCGTCAGAAACACGGAAAGTAGCTTGTTGTTGGGCCTTCCCCGCCTTAACCCTTGTAGTGTTGAATACACTTCAGAGGATTCAGTGCTGCTGGCTAAATTAGTGTAGTTTTGAAGCAAAATGGCATCGAACAACCCGTAACTCTCCTACTACCGTTGGTGGGTTGACCCGCCCGCTTACTACTTGAGCCGCGGACGGGTATGCCCGCCGGATACCTGGGGACACCCTGTGTCTCCCTTTGTGCTATTTATACACCATGGTCACACACCCCTTATCGCTTCAGACATATACAGTGAGCTCCCAGATAGTGTAGCTGCCGCCATTTGCAATTTTCGCTTCAGTTGATCGATTTTTGTGCCGATTTTTCGATTTTACAGCGGTGTCATTGAGTGACGATTTTTGGAGAGAGCTGCATCAATATGGCGACCGCTTCAACAAACTTTTGGGAGGATTTTCTGTGAAAATAACGGCAGAATCTGAACTTATGTGGACTGAAATGGACTTAGAAGCTGCACAGAGGATTCAAGAGTTGCAGAGTGGAATCGATGTGCTGTGTTTATTAGTGATTCAAGTGATGAAGATGACTATGACAGTGGTGTAAACAACGATCCTGCCGAGGGGGGTATATGACTGTGACTGGCTTAAAATGAAAGAATATCGTGAAAATTATGGCTCCAGAAACTTGCAAAACGATGCTAGTGACCCGTGAGTAGTAGGATGGGGCTTTTTTCTCAGTTTTTCACTGACAAAGTGCAAAATAAAATAGGAACAAACCATGACCTGATTTCAATGGCTGTTTGTTTGTCAGCCTGTATGCTTGTTTGTGAGTGTGATTGTATGTTATTGTAATATTATCTGAACATTTTCATTTATTTTGCATGTTTTATTTTATTTTACTTCATCTTTACGATTCTTTACCTCTTGAAATAGTCATATTTTTTTAATTGTTGCATAACCACCATAGCCAACAACAACCACAACATCATCGCCATCAGCATTCCACAAGTCACACAAGAGTCAAATGAAGAAATATGGGGTTTTTATTCACAACTACACAAGCACAGAAAGTTTCATGCAGATCTGTCTTTTTATTTCGATTTTTAAATTATTTTTTTAAGTCAGTAGGTAAGAAACTACTCTCAATGGTTATGACTTTGTACAAGAACTCCAGATCAAAAGTGAAAACTATAATTGGGACGTCAGAAAGCTTTGAGATAAAAGTAGGAGTGCACCAAGGATCCGCAATGAGCCCTCTGCTCTTTATCCTCGTGATGAATGAAATTTCCAAGAAAGTGGAGAGGCCAGAAGAGATCTGGGAACTGCTGTATGCTGATGACTTAGTACTGGTAGCTGAGAACAGTGATGATGCTACTCAAAGATTTGGCAATTGGAAACAGAGATTAGAACGCAGAGGAATGAAGGTAAATGTTGACAAGACGAAAGCAATGACAGTTGGAAAAGACCACAGAACACATAGAGAGCAAGGCAAATACCCGTGTCGTATCTGCCACAAAGGTGTAGGGAACAATTCGATCAAATGCTCCAAATGTCAATATTGGTGTCAAAAAAGATGCTCAAAGCTCAAAAGTCTGAAGAAGGAGGACAGAGTATTTGTCTGCCCCAGTTGTATGAATAAGAAGGGAGAAGACAATACCGATGCAGGAAAGAAAGAGCTAGAATTTGAACAAGGGAAGAGAGAAGTGGTAGACAAATTCTGCTACCTGGGAGAGATGATGAGCTGCAAAGCAAAATCTGAGTTAGCCGTCAGAACCAGGATTGTGAGTGCATGGAAGAAATGGAAAGAATTGGCAAGTCTGCTCGGAAATCAGAAAATCCCACTGGAGAGACGCTGTCTGATATATAAGGCCTGCATTAGACCTGTTCTCCTGTATGGTTCAGAGATGTGGGTTTTCACAAAAACCGTCAAACGTTTGTTGAAGAGCTGTGAAAACCGAATGCTATGCTACATGACAAAGATCAAATGGGAAGACGGGATCATGAATGAAGAACTATGGAGAATGTGCAAAGTTGATGATCTGAAGTCTGTATCTTGTACCAATAGACTGCGCTGGTTTGGGCACGTTCAACGGAAAGCAGACCACCACATCATAAAAAGGGCAATGAACTTCGTAGTGGATGGAAAGAGACCAAAGGGAAGACCTAGCAAAACCTGGGCTACCTGTATTGCAGATGATCTTAGAGAAAGGGGCATAAATAAGGAGGAAGCTCAAAACAGAGAGAGATGGAGAAGGCTCATCAATGTCAAACCTCCCCTGGGAGAAACATGACAAAAAAGGAAGAAGAAGTAGGTGTGAAGGACACTGCAGAAAATACTTGGTTTACAGTGGTAAGTAAGAGAAACGGAACATGGTATAAATTGGTGACGCTGAATTTACAGCAGAGGGATCAGCGCTGCTGGCTGGATTAACATTGGCCAGTGTTGTTTTGAAGCAGGGTGGGGGGTCAAACAACCCTTGGTAATTATTAGTATGTATAACTGAACTAAGTATGGAAAGTTATATGCCACTGGAAAACATTGATAACAAGTTTATATAATGATTGTAGTTTTATAGCAATATATTCTGCTTATGATTATGAAAAACGAAAACAAACCCCCCCAAAATTATGTGTGTGCACGGCCTATAACCGTTATGCCGTCAACATGTTAAGCATATTTGTTTAGGTTCAAAAATGTCACGAGCAGGTAATAATACTGAATGTGCTCTGTAAATCTGTTTGGCAGTTGTGAAGTAAAGACCTAAAAGAATGGTTGGTCCAAAGTATTCAGTCAAGACCTGTTGGAATGTTTGATTCAGGATCGGTAACTATGAAGTAACGCAGTGTGCTGTCTTCCTCAGGTCTGGAAGGCAACCGTCCCCACATGCTGATCGGCATCGTGGTGCGCCAGAAGCTGAAGCGACCCAAAGAGTCTGATGGCTCCACTCCTGGGAAGTCACCTCACAGCGTCGACAAACCCTCCTCCTCCTCCTCCGCTGCCACTGCCTCCTCCGCTGCTGCCAAGAAGACGAAACCCACCAAGAAAGAACTGACGGAAGCTTACTCCCCTACCGCAGACGACGACGATGCGGCAGGATCGGCAGCCCCCTACATCCCCACTCCGACCGTCAGCAAGGCTCGAGGCGCATCATCCACACCATCGTCATCATCGTCAACACCGTCCTCGGTGGCCTCGCATGGCCAGGCCAAGGACAAATCCTCAGAGGCCTCTTCCATCTCCGCGGCCAAAGAGGTGTCACCGGTCGAAGGTGAGACCGAACATTCATTTTTCCATTTGGTGTGGTTTGTGTGGTTCACTTTCACACATCACATTTTCCATCCCATTTTAGTTTGTCCACAGAAACAGCATGTGTAGACAAATAGGGGGCAGTCTGTGTGGCACACAGAAAATGTGGACGCATACATATTGTTCAGAACTTGGTCACGTGTGAATAAGAAAAGCTGCGTAAGTTCAGGGCTTGATTTTTGTGATTGCTGATAAACTTTATTTAAGATCTGATGCAGCTGTAGTAGGTAAAGGGATAATCATTCTGTAATAACAAGGGTAAAGCATGTGAAAGATAAATGAATAACCTGTAATAGAAGGGTAAAGCATGTGGTAGATAGAGGAATAACCTGTAATAGAAGGGTAAAGCATGTGATAGATAAAGAAATAACCTGTAATACAAGGGTAAAGCATGTGATAGATAAAGAAATAACCTGTAATACAAGGGTAAAGCATGTGGTAGATAGAGGAATAACCTGTAATACAAGGGTAAAGCATGTGATAGATAAAGGAATAACCTGTAATACAAGGGTAAAGCATGTGATAGAGGAATAACCTGTAATACGCGCTTTGATAATAAGCGCTTTGATTTGTTGCTTTACAAGATTCAGCGCTATATAAATTCCATACATTATTATTATTATTATTATTAATACACGGTTAAAGCATGTGGTAGATAAAGGAATAACCTGTAATACACGGTTAAAGCATGTGGTAGATAAAGGAATAACCTGTAATACATGGATAAAGCATGTGATAGATAGAGGAATAACCTGTAATACACGGGTAAAACATGTGGTAAATAAGTAGACAACCAGTAGTAATACAAGGGTAGAGTATGTGAAAGATAAATAAAACAAGGGTAAAGCATGAATGAATGGGTCCGTGTAACCAAAAAAATCGCCCCTTTTTTTTCAGTACGTGATGCAGAACTTAAAACAGTGCTGATTTTGGTGGCAGATGTTGAGCCCTACTCCCCCAGCAGACCTGTGGTGGAGGATGAGGAAGACGCTCCCTACGACCCGGAAGATCTGCCAGGCATGGTGGCAAAGTCAGGCAGTGAAACGACCAAGAAACCAGACGTAGCATCGTCATCATTATTAGGGGCAGCAGCAGTGGTGGTCAGTACCAGTGCCAGTACAGAAGTCAAAGCTCCTATTCCTATTACCATCCCCATCACCAACACCTCGACAGAAGTGAGCAGCGTGACAACGTCCTCTGTGTCGCAGGTCAGCAGTACGCCTTCGGTCAACATCGACAGTGTGATGCAGGAGATTTCTACCAGCACAGACCCCAAGAAGATCTCGTCGCTGATGATGGCCGTGCTGGCCAAAGCCAAGGACCCCAAGGAGCAACAGCAGCTGATGGCCACCCTCACCAGCAAGGTGGGCCAGCAGAAGAAACAGCAGATGGAGAAACCCCCTCCTCCTCCTACAGATGCTGACCAGCCCAAGGCAGACACGTCACTTCCTTCAACGTCTGTGTGGACACCACTTGCAACCTCGGCTGCTGCTGCTCCTCCTCCTGATGTCAGTGTCTCTGTGTCTTCCACGACAAAGGACTCAGTAAGTGCGCCCCTCGCAACAACACTTTCAGTGTCAGCAGCTGTGAACATCATTTCCTCCATTATCCCAGGCATACAGACAACTGCTTCAACTGCAGCGTCCAAAACCACCCCCAGCGTCAGTTCCACATCGTTTTCATCCTCATCAGCTCTGGCTCCATCTTCTAAGGTAAACGTAGGTCCTGAGGTGAGCAGTGGGACGGACAGTAAGCCAGTAGAAGGCACCTCCAGGATCTCCTCTCTCACCCCCAACATTGACAACATGCCTCCAGCCCTGAAGGCGCTTATGGAGGACCTGAGAGGCAACACTCAGATGGTCAAAGCTGTGGATAAACGCACGGAGCGCGATCGCAGGGAACGAGAGAAAAAGGAAGCGTCCGCCAAAGAACCGGTGGAAGCAGAAAAGAAAGAGAGCATGAAAGAAGTGGCAGGGAAAGAGAGCGAGTCTGTCATCCCTGGCCTTGGAGGAGGCAAAGGGGGGTCAGAGACAGACAGCATTCCTGGGTTGGGTGGGGCCAGAGATGAAAGCGGCGGCGAGCACAGCACTGGGGCAGAGACGTTGGTGGTGGCTGGGGGTGGTGAGGACAAGGTGGAGGAGGTGAGCTCCTCCACAGACCCTCACAGAGACAGGCTCAGCCCCTTGGCCCCCGGCGTCGACATGCTGCAAGGCGACGTCGACCTTCGCATCCAGGGGGAGCTGGATGCCCGCTTGCTGGGCGCCGCCCCCCACGTTCTGGACCAGGATGAACGCTTCTCCCACCCACCTCCGCCCGATCCCATGCCACCCCCACCTCACACCTTGGGCTACCCTCCTCCCCCTTCCAGCTCCTATATGCTGCCATCACACCCCTCTGTCTTGCCACCCCACCCGTCAATGGAGGTCCCGACATTGACCATCGACGCCATGTCCCGCCGCCCGCCATGTACCCCAGAGTGGGCGTGACACCCCCTGCCCCCTTCCGCCCACCCGCCCAGCCCCCTCCCCCTGGAACGGAAGTGGTAGGGGAGGAAGATGTGGATATGCGCCATCCTCCCAAGAGGCCAGCTCCCCCGCACCTTGGGGAGCCTCCTTTTGAGAAGAGGGCTCGTGCAGAACCCCCAGGGCCTGCTCGTCTGCCTCCTCCTCTTCCCCCTCTCCCTCCCCAGCCTCCTCCCCCTCTTCCTCCTCTCCCCTCCTCAGCCAATGTGGAAGGTGGACCGGCAGGTCTGGAACCTCGAGACAGGGGAGACCATCCTCACCGACCTCCTCCCCATGACCCCTGGCCACGAGGTCATGAGGAAAGTCACGACTATGATCACCGCCGTCACCATCATCATCATCATGACCATCACTCTGCCTATTCACACAGAGGCCCCCATCACAGTCATCACCATTCTCACTCTCCCTCCCCACCCAGCCGTTATCGCAGTGACAGACATGACAGAGACGAGCGACATAGAAGAGATCGTCATTTCCACAGAGACAGGCGGTGAATATTTATCCATCGGTGTTCATGGGTTTGAGTCATGTGTCATTTTCTATGCCTAATGCTAAGCAGGCAGTTGGTCCTTTTGCACAGTTCCTTTGACTGGCAGCATCCAGGACTTGAGCAGACTATTTGATTGAAAAGACTGTGTGAATCCAATGAAGTAATTTTTGTGTGCACAGTCTTCATGATAATTGAATAGGTGTTTATGACTTTGACCTAAAGCCTCAGATTCCTGAAGCTGAATTCACTGTCCATTGCTTTCTGTTTGTCCTTTAACTTTTAGATATTTTGTATTCCCTGTAATGTTAGGCCATCTTTTTGCAAGTTTTGTTTTTAGATTTCTGATCAGTTCAGTGTTGTGGGTTTTCTTTTTGTGGAGGGGGTGGGGTGGGAGCAAGGGGAGGGGTGGGGGTGATGTTGAAGTTACAGAGGGATGTTTCAAAGTATTGTGCATGGTAAATGTTATTGTGCATGAAACATTGACAAGATTTTTCATTAGGAAATGAAATGTTTGATGCTTCTTTTGGGCGGTTACTTTGTTAACACAAGTGGGTTGCAAATCAGTACTCTACATCAAAGAAGTCCCTTGTTTAGGGTTTGAAGACATGGAATAGGTTTTACTACGGCCAAGAAAGACTTCTTAACAAATAAAGACCTTGTAAGTTTCACTTTGTGTGTCGGTAAGCATGAGTATTAGTGAGTGTGGTGTGTGTGTGTGTGTGTGGTGTGTGTGTGTTGTGGAAAGGCAGGATGAGAGTATAGTCTGCTGTGTATACAGTATTGATGTTGAGTGTATACATACCATGTGTTGTAGTGTGTATGCTGTTGCGTTTTGTCTGTGCGTATATGACTGACACAACAGCAAATGGGTAACTTGATAGGAAACTTGAATATTAAATGACCATCCATTAGCAGTGTACCATGAGCAAAAACAAATTCCAGATGTTGTTTTTTTATATGGTACCAAGAAAAAGTGCCATGCTCTTAACCATAAACCTGTGTGTGAAAGAGAGAGAGTGTGTGTGTGTACTAAATGTAAGTCATAACTAGTCAGTATTGCTTTTTAAAAAAAGTGAACAGTACCATGTTATTTCATATTTTCTATATATTGAAACTATTTGTTTATCATATTATCAATGCTATCTGTACTTACATTTTGTTAATTTCATTTTCATGCTAGTGATGAACCATGAACAGAAGGTTTGTTATCAAATTTTATACCAGTCGTAATTCTTGGATGAATTTTCTCAGAACCTGCAATTCTTGTCCCCTTTTCCTCAGGTAGACTACTCATTGGGGTTGGAAAATGAAGCTGCACACACACACACACATACCACACACACACATACCACACACACACACACACACACACATACCACACACACACACACACACACACCACACACCACAACACAACACACACACCACACACACACACGAAGATTAGAACCAAAACTTAGAACTTGTTACTTTGTTTTTTAACATTTTAGTTTTAAAAACAATATTTTACATTCTAAACAAAGGTATAAAATTCCAAACCACTGATAGACGCTCTAGAAACCCATTATCATTATTTTATATTGTCTGTCTTAATTTTAGATTAAACAAGAAAAAAATATGAAAGAAGCTTTGTAAGCAGTGGCTCTACTGATGGCTTCTTTATCAATAGATGTGTCTCTGCAGAATGCAACACCATGGACACCTCAGGATTCTGAGATGACATAGATTCATCCATAGATCAGACTTGTTAGCTAGTGGCACTGAACTGAAGTCTCTGAAAGAGTAAACAGATCTGGAGATGCTGAATCAGTTAGCCCGTAATTTAACTCCCAACGCTGGTTGGTTGGTTTTGTTTTTTTAAAACTGCTGTATGTATCTACACTATCAGTTAGCAGCACAGATTGTTTTAAATGTACACCATGAATATGGATCTTTAGAAGACAGTAAGCTAGGGACCCATAGAATTATGATAACAAGATCCCAAGGACTTCCTCCCCCCTCCCCCCCTCCCCAATTTTTTTTTTTCAACAAATCAAAGTAGTTAGTCTGAAGAGGAAAAAAAAATCTCCATTATTGATTTGAAATGACAGTGGCAGTGTTTACTCCTATCCATGTGTGTACCTTTTTTTTTAATAAAATTTTTTTTAAAAACTGGATCGCAATGATGTGATGTGAAGCTTGCTCATGGAGGATGAAGCAATAAACCTAGCCTGATACACCGCAGTCACTTCTATGTTAAGCTCTGTAAATCATAGTCAAATTCAAAAAGCAGCTGGACTACATAGTTTTGCAAAATTTAGATTTTAAGTTTCTTGTTGCCTAAACAATTCACATTTTGAAAGAAAATTCTTGACATGCACCTCCCAATCTGTCATACTGTTCACTTTTTTTTTCTGTGTAACCTCCTACCTAATTTTTCTTATTTCAGTTATATGGGTTGAAGGCCTGGAAAGGGTTCATACTTCTGAACTTTTATAATTATAAAAGACCAAAATTCTGCTCTTCTTACTTAAAATGCATGAAAGTATTATGATGAAATTTATCCTTGTAATCTGAAAGACTTAAGGTCTATATCTCGCAAATAACTCATGTGAATGAGCCTTTGAAAATTTTTGGATTTTTTTTTAGATCTCCTATATATGATATGAGAAAAGGTGATTTTAAAAAATGAAAATATCGGAAAAGAATGCATTTTCCAGCAGTCTTAGTGGTCACATATTCTCACCAGCTGTCAACTCCTTCACAGTCAGAAAGAACAAGGGGATGAAAGTTTTGTTCGTTTTTAAAACGTCAGTTGAAAAAGGCATTTTACAGGCACTCGGTCTAGACTGATCAAAAGACTGGAATAGAGTTGACAGCTGATGTGAAGGAGCACAACACTGCCTGGATCTTTTTGCTTGAACTAATAAATATCAACATTGGCAGAGACAGTTCAGGTCTTGTCAAGAATGGGGAAGCTGATGGTCACAGATGTGTGAATTGTAGCAGAGTAACATTCATGATGGACCAGGTGATTGTAAGAGAGAATGAAAGTAACAGTTGTATTCAACCTCTCAGCATTTTGGAAGGTTGACATTTGTAACGTTTGTTAAAATTGATATTTCGTATCTGTACCACTATTCAAGCTGATTAAAGTTGTGTTCAGAAAGTTTAGATTGCTCTATAAACTTTAGGATTGTGTACGTGCATGCGTTTCCATGTGGAAGTGGCTATGCCAGAATGCAAGCATGAGTATATCTGTATGGGTGTTTGTCTCTGTGAATGTTTGTCTGTGATTGTGTTTGTGTATGCATGCAAGCATGTGTTTATCAGTGTGATTATTGGGGGCAAAAGAAAGTGCTGAAAAATAGTGTAGGAATACCTACATCTTGCCTAACAAAACAAACCTTCTCCTGCGGTGCCCACTGGTAAAGGGAACTGAAGAGAGATTATGCGGCAAGTACATGGCACTGTGATGTGGCAGTATACACCAAAGTAACAGATTTCACTTGGGAAAAACAAACACAAATGGCACTCAAGTGGAGTAGTTCGGGGTTGCTGTAATTATTGGTTACCTGTGTCTCAGATTAGACCAAAAAACGTTGAAACTATTGCAAAGAGGAGGAAATATTCTCTGTAGCCATAAAGAACATGTTGTACTCTGTGATCACCCATCACAGGGTGATTAAAATATCTCACAGAGTTGACTTTGACTTAACTTTCATACAGAAGTCGAAACTGCTTCCTCCCTTGCAAACAGTTTTCGGCTTACCACGATTCACAGGTGTGTCTAGAAATTTTGTCTGCTGCAACATTTAGGTCATCCATCACACCTCCCATCGATCATTTCCAACTTTGTTCTTCAAGTTCAGTGGGAAACTAACTGACTGCATTTCATAGAGACCCAGTGTCAGTAGTTCCTTTATAATCCTTGGGCAACGTACTATTGGCAGCATTCAGTGCTCTTATACTACCTGTATGCAATGATTCCAGCTCGCATGTTTTAGGTGAAAATAAAAGTTGGAAGTTTTTTCTCTCTCGTTTCTGTCAAGAGCAAATTGTTATCAGAGTGACGCGGCAGGAATGTGGTCTCATTGGTTGGCTCTAAAAATGAATACATGCATATATATATATTAACATATATATATATATATTTATATACGCAGAAACAAAGCCTCTTACCAAGACCTTCCAATACCAATACTTTATTATCTCAACAAACAGATAAATTCATGTGGATTACAAGCCATGTATAAGAACAACAAACAGAAATATTTCACACAGAAAGCACAAAATTCTTTCACTCCCTGAAGAGTAAGGACGTGTCACTGAGTTTTTCAGGTCGTCTCTGTGAAGCAAGTTAAACCTGGCAGAGCTCATCACTCTCAGGGTACAGGGTGTATGCTGAGTGTCTTTTATGTCTCTGTTTAATCCAATCACATACGTAAATGAATTACATACAGGACCTGTAATGTGCACATTTGGTCTTCTGCATGCCAACATGACTTACTTGGCTTTGACTTATGCCTCTTGGGGAACATAGGGCTGCAACAACACCCCTCCAACG
This sequence comes from Rapana venosa, assembly GCA_028751875.1. Taxonomy (NCBI): domain Eukaryota; kingdom Metazoa; phylum Mollusca; class Gastropoda; order Neogastropoda; family Muricidae; genus Rapana; species Rapana venosa. The sequence continues at coordinate 15,750,930 of CM054166.1, forward strand.
AACTCGGTTTTGGGAGATCCTCTTCAGCTCTGCCCATGTCATTCCAGCTGCCTTTGTTTCTTCGTCAACACTTCTGAGCCAGGTCTGTTTTGGTCAACCAACCTTCCGCTTCCCTTGTGGATTCCAGTCAAGGGCCTGCCTGGTGACACTTGCCGCAGGCTTGCCGAGTAGCTGATGGGAATTGAGGCTCTGGCAGGTCTGCACAACTTCAATTTGACCTAAGAAATCCTTTAAAAAAATCTCCCACTCTTAATTCACCAGACGTCACTGCTGAGATTCGAACCTGCAACATTATGGACCCCAGGGATAGGTATCAAATGCTGTATCCCGTTATGGACCCGAAACTTTTTCCCCATCCATTAGATCATGAGTGGTGGTCTGGAAGCTAGTCTTTCAGATGAGACGATAAACTGAGGTCCCGTGTGTTGCACATAATTATTTAGCGCATGCAAAAGAAACCCATGGCAACAAGAGAGTTGTCCCTGGCAAAATTCTGCAGAAAAAAAGCCACTCTGATAGGGAAACGAATACTGATGCAGACAGGAAAAAAGGAGAGAAAAAAAAGGATGGCGCTGTTCTTGTGGTGATGTGCTCTCCCCAGGGAGAGCAGCCCGAATTTCACGCAGAGAAATTTGCCGTGACTTAAAGTGGTATAAATAAATATAAATCCATTCACTAAAAGCTCCTGTCATTGAAAGTGCCGAAACTCATGATGTGACCATCTGTGGACACAGTTTTAAGTCTAAACCCATAAGATATCCTTGGGAATACAAATTTCCTCGGGAGCCTCGAAGTTAACAGTGTTACTGACTCCATACCCCTGAAAGTCGTTTTAGAAGGATTATAGATTGAGCCAGGTCATATGTGCAAATATCCCTGAAGTTGGAATGCTGCTACCTTAATGGTGGGTAAAAACAGTTGTTTGCGCAAAATTGCATCTTTGGTGAACCTTGGACCTCTAGCTGAGGGGCAAAAAAGTGAAAATGCATGCAGAACTGAACAACAAAAACAACACACACAGCAATGACGCCACTTGAGGGGGATGGCTTTCACTGGGTTTGATTTGCCTGCCACACACAACATGATACAAACGAAAAAAGAAACCAAACTTGGAGCAGACTTGGTGATTATGCCTCTGGAAGAAACCTATACTGGAGAGAATAGCCCAGGACAGAGGACTCTGGCGGACTGTTGTCAGCGGCCTATGCTCCAGGGGGAGTGATGGGCCTAAGTAAGTAAGTAAGAAACTTATACAGCACCTATGGTAGAACCATTCTTACCATTGCCATGTGGATTGTAAAATCTCTCACCTAGGCAGGAACATTAAAACAATTTTTCTTTCATCCAGTAGACCTTTAAAAAAAAAGGCAAACATATACATATAAAGGCAAAGTAAATCATAAATTTCTTTAAAAAGTGATGGCAAAACATCACAAAAATATGTTTTCGAAAAAAGAAAGAAGGAAAGACTCTGTGTATGTGTGTGTGTGCGTGTGTGTGTGAGAGAGATTGTGTATTTGGCTTTATATGCAGCAAAAAGACGTTGCCTATGAGGACAGATAACTCTGAACAACAAACTTGCGTGGCATAAACATGAGAGCAGAACGATGAACTTTTGGATTAACTAAATCTTAACATAGAGGTAAATATTTTGTCCATGTCCATGCAAAGAATGCAGTCATGTTTGCTCCCCTTCACACAAGGCAGTAATATTTCTCTACGTTCAGTGTTATAGTCTGATCAGCGATCAGCTAAAAATTAAGCAGACGACATTTACAACGCCTGTGGTGATAATTCATGACAGATTATCAGGTGGTTTCAAGCAGTATAATTATCAGCGTACGATGCACTTCACATGGGCATATAATTAATCAAATTGTGATATGCCTGATTTACTTTAGGTATACAAGTGTTTTTTAAGCAGTCTCTTCCCTTTCCTGGGTGTCTGTCAGTGTCATCTGTCTCTTCTTCCCTCAACTACTTCATCATTTTGAAAACGATCTAGGCCTAGGTCCCCCATCAAAGATTCTATTAAAAACACACACACAAACACACACACACACACACACACACACACACACACAGGTCTAAGCAAAAAAAACCAGAACCTAGGCTATAGAAAGTAATCTCTTCCAATGACAATATTTTAGGCACTTTTGAGTAAGAACCATGTCTTTTGCATGATCTGACTCTAGTTTCGGCTCCTAGATGAGCCTTGTCATTTGTCAGAGGTCCCAGCCCAGTATAATGTTTCTCCCTTGATGGTGTCTTACAGCAAGAGACTTTTCAGAATTTAGAAGTATCAAAATCACATTCACAAGAATATTTGATATTCCTGTGGCCCTTTTGAACTGCCATTGAAAGACGATAAAAAGAGAAAGAAAATGTGCTTAAACCATCCTACTGTAATTAGTGTAAAGATGCAAGGGAGGTCATAAGGTTTGTATCCAGTCAAGTGGTCAGTCTTAGCTAGATGATAACCCAAACATTGCCATACACTTACAGTGCAAGCACAGGCAAGAGAAGTTGGGGGAAAAATCATAAATGGCCCACACTTGCATCTACAAGAGATGGCATTCCCCCCTCGACCACATAGACTGAAAGTATTTTTGAGGAAATAGTAGTGAGGAAAGAGTCTTGATCATTTTGAAAATGATTTATCAAAGATTCAGTTAGAAGACAAACAAACAAACAAAACCCCCAAACCTATACTATAGAAAGTAATCTCATTCATTGACAGCATTTTGAGAATTTTTTTGAAAGACCCATGCCTTTGGCCTGACCTGACTCAAGTTTCAGCTCCTGGATGAGCCTTTGTCAGAGGTCCTGGCGGTGATAGAAGCTTCACCCTCAGTGGTACCAAGTTACAGTGAGGCACTTTTAGCACATTCACAAGAATATTTTATATCCCTGTGGCCTATTTAAAACTGCCATTAAAAAAAAACAATGATAACAAGAGAAAGAGAATGTGCTTAAATATATATTTAGTTTTGTGTAATTTGATTTATAACAAAAACAATCTATGTTTGGCTTAAAATTACTGATTATTTGACTTGTTAATGATTGATTTTTTGCAAGATTTTGTGTGTGTGCGTTTTAGCCATGTTCAAGTTGGAGTCCTATGTGACCCCCTGGCTGCTGGGGTACCTGGACAAGTATGTCAAGCTGCGTCCAGAGGACCTGCAGCTCAGCCTGTGGGGTGGAGATGCCGTGCTGTATAACCTTGACCTCCGCCTGGACGTCCTGCAGAAAGTGATGCATCTACCCATTGTCTTCAAGAGCGGCCACATCCATGAACTCCGCCTCCATGTCCCCTGGACAAAACTAGGATCTGAGCCCATGGTGATCACCATCAATACTGTGGAATGTATTGTCAAGGTCAGGGACTTTTCGGATGCGTCCAGTTCTGCATCCAGTGCTACTGTGGGCAGAACACCATCGGCAAGCAGTCGCCGACGGAAACTGAAACGACAGGCGATGGAAGATCTGCCTCCAGGCTACCTGCAAAGCATTCTAAACAGAGTAATGAACAACGTGACATTCATCGTCAACAACATGATTCTGAAATTTGTGGAAGATGACATCGTCCTGTCAGTGAATGTGAAGTCAGCTGAATGCTACAGCTGTGACGGCAGCTGGAACCGGGCTTTTGTGGACATCACCCCAGAGGACCTGGCCTTGCGGAGGATGGTCCATTTCTCTGACCTGACTGTGTGCCTGGACAAAACCAATGCTGACGGTCACATTGAAAATTACCAGGAGCCCATGCTGTACCGGTGTTTTTTGACATGCCGACTCCACATGCTGTATGAAAGCATTCACGCGAAAATGCCATTTCAGACCAAGCTGAACATACTGTGCGAGAAACTGGATGGCCTGATCTCTGATACCCAGCTGCCCATGTTTCTACGACTGATAGAACTGTGTTTAGCCCTGTACTATGGATACCTGGATGTGGAGCCCCCGCCTGCTCAGGAAGGGGAGAGCACAAAGGCCAGTCCTCTTGAAGAATCAAATCTTTCTCTGACAGGTAATTCTTCTCCGTTTAAATTGCTTTTAAACTTAAAATTTTAGGATTGTGAGTTTTTTCCTTGCCCCCCCACTTCCCATCCTTTTGTAGTGATTATGGAAAAGATCACCAAAAATACAAAATAGAAAGTAAGAAAATTACATTTTTAGGTTTACTTATTGACATGCTGGATTTGTGAATCAAGTTCAAGTACTTCAGACATCGGCTTTATCAGCCATGTAGAAAATGTCAACTGTTAACTGTCAGCACGTATGCAGATAAGCTGGATCAAGAGGGATGCAGTAGTCAATTATTCTCCAAGAATCCTGTAGTGTAAGAAGTTTACAATATTTTCAGTGCAGTGTAAACTTAATTTGAGAAACTGAAAACTTTCACTGACAATTTGCGTGCATGATGTATTTTTTTTTGGTTTTGTTCATTTATCATTTATGCCATGGATTAAAGGGTTCTAACATTTCTGTATAAAAATTTATTGATGTCACCACCAAGACCTCTGACAATGGCTTACCCAGGGACTGAAACTCATGAGGCAGGTCAGGCAAACCTAATCAAATGGTCCATACCACAAATAGCTTTAATTGTTCTTATGAAAAGATTTCAGTTTTAAGGATGTTTCTTTTATCTTTGCAGGTTGTTTTTTTTTCAGAATGAGGGAGTTGTTTCTGGTCATTTTTTTTGTTTTTGTCCATTTTGTTAAATTCTGTATCTCAAGACTGAAGACAACTTTATTATTTGATATAAACAAAAGTCTTACACGTGCTACACACTGCAGACATGTCAGTAAAGCATCAAATTTAAAACAAATGTTGAAACTGATGTCAATTTGTCTGTTACATGTAGCAGCATACATGTAGAGACAGCACCACAGAGCTCTGAAATGAGTATTCATGGTTATGGTTTTACACATAAAGACATTCAACTTCGCATGCAGCTTCTTAAAAAATTTTTTTTCATTCATGTGCTTATTTCCTCAGATGAAGGAGAGAGGGAAGAAGAGGAGGAAGAAGGAGAAGACAAGGGGTGGATGGAGTGGATGTGGTCCATGGTTCCTCAGATTCTGCCCGAGGAGGAGGAGGAGGGGGGGGCCTACCACAGGAACAAGCTGGAGAACAAGACTCCCATCCTTTCCATTGGCTTCTACATCCAGCAGGCCTCCCTCACTTTCAAGGTGACAGCATTTCTGAACATTAAGAAGGGTGAGGGGGATGTGGGAGCAAACATTAATATAAAACCAAATGGTCTATAGATCAAAAACGTTTATCACAGGTAACGGAACTGAAAAAGACAACAAGGGAAGTAAGGACAAAAATCCATTTGATTATAACAGTTTTCTCATCACAGGCAACAAAACTGTAGAAAGACAATATGTGACGCTCCACCACGAAATGAGTCACTTAGCACCTGACCCACTTTCTGGCTAGGAGCCATTTTACTATTTTTACGCAAGTGGGGGTCAGGTTGTTAATTTTGAGATTTTGATAGGATTATAAAACTAAAACTATTTTTCTACCTTGTAACGAAATATCAAGGCATTATTTTATCCTTTTGCTTTTGAACATGTTTTTTAAAAGTACCCAAGCCGTCATTCTGACCATCTTTTACGATGCTTAACTTGTCAATTTCCTATTTTGTCCCTTTCTGCAGTCTATCATTTCAATTTGTAATAACTTTCCATTGAATTGTCCCATTTACAATATGTTTCGTGTATTGAATAGCCCTTTTATTGCAAAATCAATATGTTAACAACCTAAAAACTGACCTCTGGTGCAATGCGACTCATTATGTGGTGGAGCGTGACATATAAAATTTAAAAGGGAGGGAGCAGAAAACCAGTCAATTTTAAGAATTGATCACATAATGACATATGGTGATAGAAGTTCTGCAAAAATATAAGACGGGAGGGAAGGGGAGGAAGTTCAATTGATTCTAACAATTTTTTCCTCCTTGGTTTAGTGTCTGTTCGCCACTAGGTGATTTAGACAAACAAACTTACAGAAAAAAACCACTATTGACTTAAGGGAATTGGAGTATGCAGTGTCCTACTCCTAGGAAAGACTAATATTAACAATCCTTCTGTTGAATGATATAGGAGTTCAGCAGTTGATGTTACATATTGCCAAGATTCATATGATATACTTTAAAAGTCCCCATATTTTGATATCATATCAGTTCCCTTCTTTATATAGAATTCTTTAAGAATAGGACAACTGAAAAGTAAACACTGGACTGCTAAGAGAATGAGAACAGTAGCATGTAACATTTTTGGAGTACTTCATGTTCCAAGCATTAAGTCGTAATCTTTTTAAACATTTTCGTCATCTCAGGTGACAGAACTGCAGAAAGACAAGAGAGGAGGGCGGGGTCAGAAGTTCACCTATCACCCCTTTCTGGTGCTGGAGGCCACGGGTATAGGGCTGGAAATTCTGGTGCAAGGCCTCACGTTCCTCAACGTTCAGTGTGGCATCGGACACATCACCCTGGCCTCTGCTGGACCCTGCATCTGTGGCCATTCTGCTGAGAGTGCTGTGCAGGTGAAGTGTGTTCAGTGTGTGTGTGTGTGTGTGTGTGTGTGTGTGCGCTCGAGCAAGTGAGCACATGCGTGTGTGTGGGTGGTGGGTGTGGATGTGTGTGTGTGTGTGTGTGCATGCATGTGTGTGTGGGGTGTGTGCGTGTGGATGTGTGTGTGTGTGCGTGCGGGGGGTGGGGGGGGGGGGTATGTGTACATGTGTGTGTATGTTTATTTATTTTTTCTTTTATTTTGAGGATAATGGAATAAGCATTCACATGCTTTTTTTTCATCCAGTCCCCTTGCGTATGCAGTTTTGTAAATTTTGTCATCCGTTCCCACCGGCACACATTGGCCTGTTCTTCCAAATAGCGGAACGGGTTTTAACACGTGCGCAAGATTTTTCTGCATGCATTTGCACATGGGACTTCAGTTTATAGTCTCGTCCAAAGGACTTTTGGGCAGAGTGGAGTTGGCACTGATGTTAACTCCAGAGGAAAAATCCTCTTGAACGAGATTCAAACCTAGGTCAGCAGATCACAAATACATCACTCTAACCACCAGGCTTTCTCGTCCTCTGTGTGTGTGTGTGTGTGTGTTTGCGAGTTGCAAATCCAAGACTTCATAGACACACAGTTCTAACTGAAGTCAAATGGTCTTGACCATTCAGCTACAACATCAGTCCGATGACCCCCTCCAAAAAAAATCTGGATTTCATTTATTATTGAAATCATATTTTTACCCATATCCATTAGTATGTCAATGCATCACATTTGATAATAATAATGATAATAATAATAATAAATGGAATTTATATAGCGCTATATCTTGTAAAAACAAATCAGATCGCTTGCGTTCAACCCGATTGGAGTCTACCCCTTTTGACTGATGGGTTTGTAGCTTTTGTTAAGTGGATCGGTGGTCTAGAGGTAACGCGCCTGTCTAGAAAGCGAAAAGTCCGGGTCTGAAGTGTGCGGCGGTTCGTACCCCGTTTGGACTGGAAATTTTTCCCCCATCCATTAGACCATGAGTGGTGGTCTGGGCGCTAGTCTTTCGGATGAGACGATAAACCGAGGTCCCGTGTGTTACACGTAATTATTTAGCGCACGTAAAAAACCCCACGGCAACAAGAGAGTTGTCCCAGGCAAAATTCTTAGAAAAAAGCCACTCTGATAGGGAAACAAATACAGCTGCAGAAAAAAAAAAAAAAAGGGCGAAAGGGTGGCGCAGCGCTAAGTGGCGACGCGTTCTCCCGCTCTCCCCGGGGAGAGCAGCCCGAATTTCACGGAGAGAAATCTGCCGTGACTTAAAGTGGTATGAAATAAAATCTGAGCGCTTTGATTTGTTGCTTTACAAGATTCAGCGCTATATAAATTCCATACATTATTATTATTATTATTATTATTATTAACCTTTGTTCATTCATTCATTCATTCATTTATTCATTCATTCATTCATTCATTCATCCATCCATTCATTCATCCATCCATCCATTCATTCATCCATTCATCCATCCATTCATTCATCCATTCATCCATCCATCCATTCATTCATTCATTCATTCTGCCATTCATTCATTCATTCATTCATTCATCCATTCATTCGTTCTGTCATTTTTTTGTGTAGGAGGGACACATTTTACGCTGCGGGGCAGAAAACAGGGATGGTGACCTGCCCTATGACTGGGGTTCACTGTTCGATCCCAGCTGCCCCCAGAACCGTGGCCAGGTGGCGCATTACGTGGTGGACAGGGAAGAACACCTGCGAGTGTACACAGAGCAGAGCAGTCAGCAGAGGTTCTCCGCTTTCTGGTTGGATTACCTCAGCACGCTTGTCTTGCCGCAGTCGTCGTCGTCTTTTTGTGAGTAGTGGGGGGGGTTAGTGTTGGGTGTGTGTGTGTGTGTGTTGGGTGGAGGAAGTGTGTGTGTGTGTTGGGTGGAGGAAGGGTGTGTGTGTGTGTGTGTGTGTGTTGTGAGTGTGTGTGTGTGTATGTGTGTGTGTGTGTGTGTGTGTACATGTGTGTGTGTGAAAGAGAGAGGACGAGTGATAAGTTTGTATGTCTGTGTGTGTATGTGTGTATATGTGTACATGTGCATTTGTGAGTGTATGCTCATGCTTGTGTACACATCCCTATACGTGGGAAATTGAGGGTATGTGAAAGAGAGAGGACTAGTGATAAGTTTGTATGTCTCTGTGTGTGTATGTGTGTGTGTACACGTGCATTTGTGAGTGTATGCTCATGCTTGTGTACACATCCCTATATGTGGGAAATTGAAGGTTTATGAAATTAGTTTATAGTCTCATCAGGAGGACTTCAAGGAGAATGGAGTCAGTTGCAGCCTTGACTCTAAGGGCAGAATCCTTTTGAAGGGACATCTCTGACCAGGTACTCAAACCTGCACCCTCATTCACCATCAGATCGTGAGTTTATTGACATTTTTGGGTGTTCCCTAGCATAACACCCTGTGAGGGGTCACACAGAACATGTGCTCTGTCTCACTCATGCCACACAAGAATCACTGTTCATTTATTTATTTATTCTTTTATATCGAAGATAATGGAATAAGCACTCATGTGCTTATTTACATCCAGTCCCTGTGTGTATGCGGTTTTGTAAATTTTGTCATCTGTTTCCACCGGCACACAATGGCCTACTCTTCCGAAAAGCGGAACAGGATTTAACGTGTGCGCAAGATGTTCTGCATGTGTTCGCACACCGGGCCTCGGTTTATAGTCTCATCCGAAGGACTGTGAGACAGTAAGTACACCCTGGATGAGAAAACTGCGTGTACGACTGTTTTCAAGTATCTCACCATCGTAGGCAGCCGTACTCTGATTTCAGAGGCCAGATCGCGAGTTCGACATTCTGACTGTTAATGATCCTGTGCATTTGATTTCAGCTGGGAGCCAGTCGTCGGACAGCGATTTTGGAGACAGCGCTTTGTTCCAGCAAGAAGCGTCGATGTGTCGCTTTGTCTTCGGTTCGAGTCTGGTACAGCTGATGTCATCCTCTGTGCACAGGATTCACAAGATGCTCTGCTGCATGTGGAGCCATCACTACGAGCCCTACAAAAAACAACAGGGAAGTAAGTTCTTCTGATCGGGAGAAACTATACAACAGTTAAACAAATGTTTGATTGGTAATTGACAGTAAGGACATCTTGCGCACACGTTAAATCCTGTTCCGCTTTTCGTAAGGGTAGGCCATTGTGTGCCGGTGGGAACGGATGACAAAATTTACAAAACCGCATACACACGGGGACTGGATGTAAAAAAAGCACATGAGTGCTTATTCTGTTATCCTCGATATAAATAAATAATAAATAAATAAATAAATAAAGGAGTCTTCGAAATGTTTTGATCAAACTGCAGCATCTCTTTCTCACATATATAGACAGACAGACTCACACACATACACTCTCGCACACACACATGCATGCACGCACACACGCATGCACGCACACACACACAGCACATACTCATTCACACACACACACACTCATACATACACATACACTCACACTCATACACACACACACACTACACTCACACACACACTTACACACACACACACACACACTCACACTCACACACAGGTTGTTATGCTGACGACAAAATCTCACACTCACACTCACACACAGGTTGTTATGCTGACGACAAAATCTCCTCAACATTACATTATAAAGCATAACAACATTTCAATTCATACAGGCCTTGGCTGTCAGCTTAAACCAATAACTGACAAAGCGTTTGGCCTGTATCTCTGAAGTTGGAATGCGGCTACCTACATGAAGGGGGGGGGGGGGGGGGGTGGCAGTTGCATACACAAAAACCTCACCATTGGTGAACCTTGGAGCTCTAGCTGAGGAACAAACAAAACAAACTAACAAACAAAACAACAACAACAACTACAAATATATATAATATATATAATTTCAAAGACCAAATGGGAAGACAGGATCACGAATGAAGAACTATGGAGAATGTGCAAAGTTGGATGATCTGAAGTCTGTAGCCTAGTACCAATAGACTGCGCTGGTTTGGGGCACGTTCAACGGAAAGCAGACCACCACATCATAAAAAGAACAATGAACTTCATAGGGGATGGAAAGAGACCACCAAAGGGAAGACCTAGCAAAACCTGGGCTGCCTATATTGCCGACGATCTTAGAGAAAGGGGGCATACATAAGGAGGAAGCTCAAAACAGAGAGAGATGGAGAAGGCTCATCAATGTTTTATTTATTTATCTATTTATTATTTTATATCGAGGATAATGGAATAAGCACTCATGTGCTTTTTTACATCCAGTCCCCGTGTGTATGCGGTTTTGTAAATTTTGTCATCTGTTCCCACCGGCACACAATGGCCTACTCTTCCGAAAAGCGGAACAGGATTTAACGTGTGCGCAAGATGTTCTGCATGCGTTCGCACACGGGGCCTCGGTTTATAGTCTCATCCGAAGGACTTTGACATTCAGTTCAATTTTTTTGTCAAACTGGGAAGAAAGGGCGAGGCTGGGAATCAAACCCAGAACCTCACGGTTTACTTGTTGGCAGGCAAACACCTTAACCATCCTGCCACCTTCCTTCCAAACCAACTTCCAAACTTCCTTCCAAATGTCAAACCTCGAGAAACATGACAAAAAAGAAAGAAGAAGTAGATATAAATATAATTTTCTGATCTGACCTTCAGAGAAAGACCCTGGGGAGCGAGTACAGCTGACAGAGGCCCAGCTGGCGGGGCTGGAAGAGTGTATCCCAACATGCTCCTACCACGTGACCTTGCTGCGACCAACCGTCGTGCTGACGGCAGCCTCCCACCCCGTGTGTAACGTGGCCACCAAAGTCTACTCCACCCACTCCTCCAGGCGCAGCAAGAGCAAGGTCGGTTCCCGACTGCTGGTTTGCTGTCTCGTGTTGTTTCTCTTCGGTGACGATTTTAAGAGTCCATGCTGTTTGAATCAAGTTTTTTGTGTGTTGTGTAGTAAAGGTTGCAGAAACTCGGAAGATGTGAGAAGAGCAAAAATATATTGATAGGAAAAAGGGGAGGTGGAATAGGGTAGTGGTTAGAGTGTTGTGCTTGTGATCTGATGGCCCAGGATATCAGTGCTCATGATCTGATGGCCCAGGATATCAGGCCACTATAGAGGGGCCCATTTTAGGGGATTTTACCTGGGGACGGGATACCTCTGTGGTTGGAGCACTCGCTTTCCCCCAGCCAAGTTAAGCAGTGTCAAGCGTGGTTACCACTTGGATGGGTGACCGTTTGCACGCCTTGGTTCCAGTACAGTCCCCTAGCTGTAAATGGGTACCTGCCTCTTTAGGGTCAGGGAAGGTAAAGCAGAAAGGGAGAGGAGATGGGTGTAGCCCTCAAGTTGAGGTCTCTGACGCCTCACTCCCCTACAACCTTATAAGTTACGGGACACCTACCAACCTTGAAGTTAACAGCAGTACTGACTTCACTCCACCAAAGTCCTTTGGATGAGACTATCACTATGTAATAATGTTATGTAGAATAACATTACCTAATAATTACTTCCATTGTATAGCATGAGGATGAGATTATGTATTCGTTGATCACGTAAAAAGTCGGTGAAATTTGCCATACTGCAGGATTATGATTTTTATCATATTTGTGCTGGGATGAAATTCATTATAGTATTAAGCAAAGAATTTTTCAAATTTTAGAATTATCAAACATATTGAAAACACTTTCTTTTAATTGCCTGTTACATTCAGAGTTGTAAATCGTTATAAAAGAAAATAAGAATAAGAAAAGATCATTCACGAAAACAGGATGTTGTGACGCATTTAAGAATGACCACAGTATAAACATTTAACTTTTTTTTTTTGGCCATACTGCTTCTCTTCATTTTCTCAAGCATCCAAATCTGTTTTGTGAATGAATGAAAATCTAAATCTGTTTCACCCCAATCTGTGACCCTGCCGTTTTGCAGTCCCCACCAGCGACGGAAGGTGCACAGGAGGAAATGGTGGAATTGTGGGTATCGGCCGAGCGGTGTGACCTGCAGATGGTGTCGCCCATGTATCCGGGTCGCCTGGTGAAGCTGGTCAGCAACATCGCGGGTCCCTCCAGCAACCTCATGTACCACTGCCACTCCCACACACAGCTCAAGGTGCTCAGCTGTCTTCTGTCTGTCTGCTGTCTGTCTTCTGTCTGTCTGCTGTCGGCGTTCTTGATGGTGTGATGATGTTGTTGATGATGGTGTGATGATGTTGTTGTTGATGATGATGACGCTGCTGGTGGCGATAGTGTCAGTTGGTTTTTTTTTTGCTGCTGTTCTTGTTGGGGGACGGGATAGCTCAGTGGTCGGAGCACTCCCTTTCCCCCAGCCAAGTTAAGCAGCGTCGAGCGTGGTTACCAGTTGGATGGGTGACCGTTTGCGCGTCTTGGCTTCAGTACAGTTCCCCCAGTTCACCCAGCTGTAAATGGGTACCTGCCCTCTTTAGAGTCAGGGAAGGTAAAGCAGTGAGGGAGAGGAGATGGGCGCCGCCCTCAATATGCTGGCCCTAGAGAAGTGAAGTCTCTGACGCCTCGTTCCCCTACGACCTTATAGGTTATGGGACTCCTTTACCTTTACCTTTACCTCTTGTTGTTCAGGATGATAGGAATGTTGTGTTATCCTCAAAGTTGGAATGCGGCTACCTTCATGGTGGATAAAAATGGTTGCGTATGCAAAATTTCATCATTGGTGAACCTCGGAGCTTTAGCCGAGGGGAAAAAAAAAAGAAGGTTGTTTTAATGTTGTTGCTGTTGTTATTATTGTTGTTGTTCTGACGTTGTTTACGGAGGTAGTGTTTGTGGCTGGTGGTGGTAATGTTGTGGGCAGTGTTGCTGTTTGTTGTTGTGTTTCTTTTTTTTTCTTCTACTTTTTATTGGTCTTCTTTCTACCTGTTTCCTTCTCTTTCCTTCTTGTTCATCTCTCTTTTTTCTTCTTGCTTTCATTCTTGTTCTTCATTTCTGTTCCTGAGCCAGAATTGTGAAGTATTTACCATAGTTGAAATCTCTCTTTCCTCTTCTTGCTTTCATTCTTGTTCTTCATTTCTGTTCCTGAGCTGGAAATGTGAAGTATTTACCACAGTTGAGATTTATTTCATAGCTTCATTGGAAGGACGGGAAAGGTATGTAAGCCTGCACAGGTGTTAACTCTGAAGTGAAAACCTCTTTAATCTGACTGCCACTAGGAGATTTAAATCTTTTGCCCATGGATCAAATCTACCCAGTCAGCCATCAAGGCCTGAATTGGTGCTGTAATGGTTGCTCTAAATATTGTTAACGTGCAACAAGAAGATATTTCTTTTTATTTATTTATTCTTTTATTTCGAGGGTAATGGAATAAGCACCCATGTGCTTTTTTACATCCAGTCCCCATGTGTATGCAGTTTTGTAAAATTTTGTCATCCGTTCCCACTGGCACACAATGGCCTACACTTCTGAAAAACGGAACGGGTTTTAACATGTGTGCAGGATGTTTTGCATGCATTTGCACGTGGGACCTTGGTTTAAAGTCTCATCCGAAGGACTTTTAGGGGAGTGGAGTTGGCACTGATACCAACCACCAATAGAAGAGAGGAGATGGAGGGTAGCTGATTTAAAACACCTTGTATATCGGTTAGTTGTCGGCAGGTTAGTGGATGGGGACAGGATGGCCCTGTGGTTAGAGCGTTGTGTTCCTGATCTGACAGCTCAGGATCTAGCCATGATGGAGGCGCCTGTTTTAGGGGATTTTACGTGGGGTTAACATCATGACTCCATTCCCCTAAAAGTCCTTGGATGAAACTATAACCAAGGCCCTGTGTGCAGACGCTTGCAGAGCATCTTGCGCGAAGATTAGAAACCTGTTCTGCTTTTGGAAGAGTAGGCTATATTGTGCCAGTAGGAATGGATGACAAAAATTGTAAAGAGAAAGTACATGCATACAGGTGTCGTGTTTAGACACCATCACCGAAGTTGGAATGCGGCTACCTAAATGGTGGGAAAAAGAATGGTCGCGTATGCGTAAACCTCACCATTTGGTAAACCTCGGAGCTCTAGCCAAGGAACAACCCCCCCCCCCCCCTCCTCCTTCCCCCCCACCAAAAATTTGTATATTGGTTAGTTGTTGGCAGTTATAGACCAGTGGATGGGGCAAAAGTCCAGGTTTAGACAGGAATGGCACCTGCTACCTTTCGATTTCTAGACATGTTTGTTATCTGCTAGACCACTGACCCACTGTTGTTGTTGTTGTTGTTGTTGTTGTGTACAGGTGTTCAGTCTCCAGGCAGGACTGCAGCGACCGGCCAGGAAAGGAGCGACGTGGCGTCCCGTCGTCCTGCTTCCCCCATGTAGCTTCGCCTTCTACTTCCGACACCTGCTTCTACCACACCTGTGGTCAGTTTAACACCTGTGCTCTCTCTCTCTCTCTCTCCCTTTGGATGAGACTATAAACCGAGGCCCCGTGTGCGAACACATGCAGAACATCTTGCGCACACGTTAAATCCTGTTCCGCTTTTCTAAAGAGTAGGCCATTGTGTGCCGGTGGGAACAGATGACAAAATTTACAAAACCGCATACACACGGGGACTGGATGTAAAAAAGCACATGAGAGCTTATTCCATTATCCTTGACATTTAAAAAAAAAAAAAATCTCAATCTCTCTCTCTCTCTCTCTCTCTCTCTCTCTCTCTCTCTCTTCTCTCTCTCTCTGTCTCTCTCTCTCTGTCTCTTTTTTTCACCTGGAGTTGTAATCTTCTTGTGGTAATGCTTTGTTGTTGTTGTTGTTCGGCATTCTGCCGCTTAACACTCTGTGGTGTTCTCCAAGCGTTTCATCTTGGGAGTAATTCCCAGACTGTGTGCCCTCGTCTCGTTTATTGCACCTGGGAATTATTGTGAGTCTGTTAAGTATACGCTGGGTGACAAATTTGCGTGTATGACTGTTTTTTTCAAGTACCTTGTATGTGCATCCATATTCTGGCTTCTGAGGATTTGTTTTACAGGTTGTTATGTGAGGATCTTGTCATGGATGGAGACAAGCTATTCTTGAAAAGAATCATGGGCACAAACTTTTTATCCAGTGTGATATGTCAGTCTCGCAGTGATTGCTGGTTGTGTTGAGGGAGTCAGGGTGCATGTTCTGGGTGACCCACCAGGGTGTTTTAGGTGAGGAATAAGTAACAGCGATAACAAGTCCAGTGCAGTGCAGTACTAAACAGCAGTACAATAATCGTAACAGTACAATGCAGTGTGATA
>CM054166.1:15771715-15789215 GCA_028751875.1 Rapana venosa
CTGTGGTGTGGTGAGAGTGTGGTGGTGGTGTGGAGTGGGGGTGGTGGAGTGTGAGTGTGTGTGGAGTGTGTGTGGTGTGGTGGTGTGAGTGGAGTATGTGTGGTTTGTGGTGGTGGAGTAGTGTGGTGTTGTGTTGTTTGTGGAGTAGTGGGGTGTGGTGGAATGGAGTATGTGTGGTGTGGTGGTGGAGTGTAGTGTGGTGTGGAGTGTGTGTGGTGTGTGGAGTGTGTGTGGTGTGTGGAGTGTGTGTGGTGTGGTTTGCTGTGGTGTGGTGGTGTAGTGTGGTGGAGTGGATTGTGTGTGGTGTGGTGTGGAATGTGGAGTAGTGTGTGTGTGTATAAATTTGTTAAAACTGTTTGCTATTGGTTGCATGTGTAAGAATAGGTTGAATGTAAGCGCTTTGATTTGTTTTTATAAGATATAGCACTTTATGGTGTGGTGTGGTGTTACGTGTGGTGGGATGCAGTGCAGTGTAGCGCAGTGTAGGTATTATACGTACTAGTATGGCATCAGAACTATAAATAGACTTGTCTGTTTGAGTATGTTTTTTTTTATAATTGTGAAAACGTGGGAAAATCTAGAGTTGTTTGTTCTTATCCTTTTTTTGTGTTTTAGTATCAATACAAATGTATTCTTTTCATTAATACATAAATATTTCTAAAATATAACATGTACCCCATACTTGCCCCAGATGTATTTCCATTTCACTCTGATTCAAACTGGTACATGCTTCACAGCCCCCCCCCCCCCCCCCCCCCCCCCACACACACACAACAAACCTAACATCTTTACACACGTTCTATGGCCCGCATGATTTCCTCCCTAACCACTCACTACCCATACATGTTCCATGGCCCAGCCCCGGCCATTCTGTTGGTGAGCATGGAGGGTGTGGCTGGTTGTGTGGACCCCGCCCTGCTGCACTGGTTCAGTTACGTGCCCAAGAAACAGCCGTTGAGGACAACGTCCACGTCCGATCCTGCTGCCGTTGCCGTTGCTGTTGCCGCTGTCGATGTTCCCTTGGCCAAAGCCACCTCTCCTCTGCAACCTGGCAGCTCCCAGAGTGAGTATTTTTTGTTGTTTTGTTGTTATTGTTGTTGTGTTTTTTATAAATTCAAAGACATGTTTTGTTGTTGTTGTTGTTTGGGGGGGTTTTGTTTATTTAAAAAAAAAAAATCTAAACTTGAAGATGTTTTGTTGTTGTTGTGGTGGTTTTTTAAAAAGTTGATGACATGTTTTGTTGTTTTTGTTGTTTGGTTTTTTTTGTTGTTGTTTGTTTTAAATCTTAACTTGAAGATATGTTTTGTTGTGGTTTTTAAAAAAATCAAAAACATGTTTTGTTGTTGTTTTGTTGGTTTTAAAAAACTGGAAGACATTTGTTGTTTTTTCGTTTTCTTTTTAAAACTTAGGACATTGTTGTTATTGTTATTGTTTTTAAACACATGAAGACATGCGTTTATCGTTGTTTCAGTGTCGGTGAGATCAGGCAGCTCCCACACACAGCCGACCACGTCCCGGCTGTTCTCTCACTCCCACACCCCCTCACACACCGTGTCCCTGATGGGCAGTGTGGGCCGACAGCCAGGGGAGGCGTCGTTGTCGCACAAACAGCCGGTCAGCTCACTGGACAGTCTGACCAGACTGCTGACCGGCGTGTTTCCACTGCTTCGCATGATGCATGTCCAGGTATGCCCTGTTCTGTGGTGTTTCGAGTTTTTGTATGTCGGAATGGTTTTGTGATGTTTCTTCTTCTTCTTCGTTGAACATTCTTCTTCTTATTCCTTATAGCTCCTAGCGGAGCATAGGGCCTCAACAGCGTCCCTCCACCTTCTCCTGTCTCTGGCAAGGGTCTTGGCCTCTTTCCATGTCAGGCTGGAGTCTCTCAACGTTGAACACTCAGGCAGCTACCATTGTTTTCTGTCATATGAGCAAGAGTGCGTTGCGCTGCCGTTAAGCGCCTGACAAGTCAGGCCCAGTGTATCCAACTTCGGCGTGGGAGAGAATTGTTATTTTATAAGTCTTTCTGGGGGAAAAAAGGCTGGAGAATGGCCCAGGATGGCAGAAAATAGACAAGAAGAAGGTGACAGGAAGAAAAGGAACAAGGCAGAAACAAAGAGAGGGATAGAAAAGAGGGAATTCCTAGCACAAAATTTCCAGAAGGTGGGGATGCTGTTTATACTGACAGGCTCCCAGCATCCCCTGGGAGGGGTGGGGGGGGGGGGGCAATGATGTTTCTTTTATGTTGTATTCGATGGATGTCTTATTTCAACTTTTGTTTTGGGAAAAGTCAAATGGCGAGAAGATGGCCATTTGGAAGTTGGGATTGGCATATACTTTTTAGATTTGTTTTGTGTTTTATTTTCTGTTAGTCCGATCTCATTCAAGCTTGACTTTTTAAAAAATTATCTTATTTTTTATTCTGAAAGGTAGCGAAACCAGCTGCTTTCCTCTGAAAGTTTTGTAAGAAGCGTCCACTATTATTACAAGAATTATTATGTGGAGCTACTACCGAGGACAGCAATGATGGAGACAGATAACAGATCATTATCATTATCTAAATCAATATCATCATCTTGATCATTATCATTATCACTGTTGTCATCTGGCCCAGGCCAAAAGCTGTGTCAGTTATTGATGTCAGCTAATTGCCAAGGCCTACATTAAAATGTTGTTATGTTTAAAATGTTGTGTTGAGATTGCCTTCAGCCATGACAAGCTCTTAACATAACAACCTGCACTCTCCTTTGTTAAAGGAGAAAAAATCCTCTGAAGTCGGAGTATGGCTGCCTATGTGGCGAGGTACTTGAAAAGAGTCATAACACGCAAACTCCTCATCCGGTGTACTTCCTATCTTACAGTGATGCCCAGGTGGGATTCATGAGTGAGTCAGAGTGTGGCATGTTCTGGGTGACCCCCAGGGTGTAAAGCTGGGGAACGCACAACATCAACAAGAACTGTTGTCGTCATTGTGTAGGTGGATGTGAAGTCCAGCTGCCTGTTCGTGCCCAAGAAGTCGGTGAGCGTGTCGGAGGCCAGCGGGGACATCGCGGCCAACGTGCAGTCGGCGTGGCAGCGGGGTGTGGTGGAGGAGGTGTTGGTGGTGTGTCTGCCCAGCGTGGGCGTGCACAGCGTGGCCAGCAGCACCATGGACATCCTGCAGGACATCCCCATCACCACCCTGCATGGGGGACTGCTCAGTGAGTTGCTGGTGACACGCTCTCCACCTTAACTTCTTCTTCGTCTTCTTTGTTGATCACTCAGAGAGCAACTGTCTTCTTGTTGTTGTTGTTGTTGTTCTTCTTCTTCTTCTTCATTGAACACTCGTACAGCAACTATCATAATCTTCTTCGTCTTCTTCTTCTTCATTAAACATTCAGACAGCAACTATCTTCTTCTTCTTCTCCTTCTTCTTCTGTTTCTTCTTCTTTTCTTCTTCATTGAACACTCAGACAGCAACTATCTTCTTCTTCTTCTTCTGTTTCTTCTTCTTCTTCTTCCTCTTCTCTGCTTCTCTTCTTCTTCTTCTTCTTCTTCTTCTTCTTCTTCTTCTTTCTTCTTCTTCTTCTTCTTCTTCTTCTTCTTCTTCTTCTTCATTATTGAACACTCAGAGGGCAACTATCTTCTTTCTTCTTCTTCTTCTTCTTCTTCTTCTTCTTCTTCTTCTTCATTGAACACTCAGACAGCAACTATCTTCTTCTTCTTCTTCTGTTTCTTCTTCTTCTTCTTCCTCTTCTTCTGCTTCTTCTTCTTCTTCTTCTTCTTCTTCTTCTTCTTCTTCATTGAACACTCAGAGGGCAACTATCTTCTTCTTCTTCTTCTTCTGCTTTTTCTTCTTCTTCTTCTTCTTCTTCTTCTTCTCCATTGAACACTCAGACAGCAACTATCTTCTTCTTGTTCTTGTTCTTCATCTTCTTCTTGTTCTTGTTCTTCTTCTTGTTCTGTTTCTTCTTCTTCTTCTTCTTCTGTTTCTTCTTCTTCTTCTTCTTCTTCTTCTTCTTGTTCTTCTTCTTCTTCTTGTTGTTCTTCTTCTTCTTCTGTTTCTTCTTCTTCTTCTTCTTCTTCTTCTTCTTCAGAATTCTTCTTCTTCTTCTTCTTCTTCTTCTTCTTCTTCTTCTTCTTCTTCTTCTTCTTCTTCTTCTTCTTCTTCTTCTTCTTCTGCTGCTGCTTCTTCTTCTTCTTCTTCTTCTTCTTCTTCTTCTTCTTCTTCTTCTTCTTCTTCTTCTTCTTCTTCTTCTTCTTCTTCTTCTTCTTCTGTTTCTTCTTCTTCTTCTGCTTCTGCTTCTTCTTCTTCTTCTTCTCTTCTGCTTCTTCTTCTTCTTCTTCTTCTTCTTCTTCTTCTTCTTCTTCTTCTTCTTCTTCTTCTTCTTCTTCTTCTTGTTTCTTCTTCTTCTGTTTTCTTCTTCTTCTTTCTTCTTCTTCTTCTTCTTCTTCTTCTTCTTCTTCTTCTTCTTCTTCCTTTTTTGTCATGTTTCTCCCAGGGGAGGTTTGACATTGATGAGCCTTCTCCATCTCTCTCTGTTTTGAGCTTCCTCCTTGTTTATGCCCCTTTTCTCTCTAAGATCATCTGCAATACAGGCAGCCCAGGTTTTGCTAGGTCTTCCCTTTGTCTGTTATATGAGCAAAAATGCATTGCGCTGCTGTTAATCTCCTGACAAGTCAGGGCCAGCGCATCCGACTTTAGTATAGAGAATTGTTATCTTTAAAGTCTTTCTGTAAAAAAAAAGGCAGAGAATGGATCAACAAGGCAGAAAATAGACGAGAAGGAGGTGACAAGAAGAAAGGGAACTAGGCAGGAACAAAGAGTGTGATAGAAAAGAGGAAATTTCTAGCACAGAATTTCCAAAATGTGGGGATGCTGTTTATACTGACAGGCTCCTGGTATCCCAAAGGGGGGATCCAACTTAACTAACACCCTTGGGGGGTGGGGGTGGGTGGGGGTCACCCAGAATATTCTCTCTGCTGTCTCTCTCATCCCACCTGAGAGAATCACTGTGCGCAGCTGTCAGTTTCCCCACCCACTTTCAGCTGCTCTCAGCTGCTATCCATTCCATCCCAGCTCAGCTGAGGCCAGCTGGTGCTAATTATAGCAGGAACTGACCACACTTGGACTGGGTAAAAGGAAGGGGCGCGATAAATTTAGCACTCTTTTAAAATTTATTTATTCATTGTTTTATATCGAGGATAATGGAGTAAGCACTCATGTGCTTTTTTACATCCAGTCCCCGTGTGTATGCGGTTTTGTAAATTCTGTCATCTGTTTCCACCGGCACACAATGGCCTACTCTTCCCAAAAGCGGAACAGGATTTAACGTGTGCGCAAGATGTTCTGCATACGTTCGAACACGGAGCTTCAGTTTATAGTCTCATTCGAAGGACTTTGACATTCAGTTCTTGACTGAGTGATGTTGGATTTGTGTGTGAGACTTAAGCAAACATTGGAAAGAAGAATGCTGGCAGGATGGTTAAGACATTCACCTGCCAACAAGTAAACTGTGAAATTCTGTGTTCGATTCCCAGCCTTACCCTTTCTTCCCAGTTAGATAAAAAAAAAATCTAACTTGAATGTCAAAGTCCTTCGGATGAAACTATAAACTAAGGCCCTGTGTGTGAACACATTCAGAATATCATGCACACACGTTAAAAATCTGTCACGCCTTTCAGAAGAGTAGGCCACTGTGTGTTGATAGGAACGAATGAGAGATAAAAAAAAACAACCTGTGCACACTGGTGTCGTGTTTAGACACCATCCCTGAAGTCAGAATGTGGCTATCTAAATGGTGAGGAAAAAACGGTTGCATATGCATAAATCTCACCATTGGTAAACCTCAAAGCTCTAGCCTAGGAATGAAAAAAAGAAGTAAACATTGGATGAGAAATGTTGCGAGAGGAAGAAAAGGAACGAGGCACAAATAAAGAGAGAGGGATAGAAAAGAGGGAATTCCTAGCAGCGAATTTCCAGAAGGTGGGGATATTATATATACTGACAGGCCCATTCAGCATCCTGACAGAGGAACGCAGTCTTTTTGATGTATGTTTTTGTCATCCATTCTTACTGGCATGAATGACCTATTCCTTTGAAAGGCAGAACGGGTTTTAACGTGTGCGCAAGATGTTCTGCATGCATTCACACACATGGCGAGGTTTACAGTCTCATCTGAAGGACTCTCTGAGAAGTGGAGTCAGTCTGGATGTTAACTCCAGGGGGAAAAATCCCCTTGAACAGGTGCCTTGGTAGTGGCTCGAACCTGGGCTTGATCCCAGGCTGTCAAGTCACAAGCGCAATGCTCTAACCATTCGGCTATCCCACCCCCTGGCTTACTGGTTTACCTCTGCAGAAAAATATTCCCTCAAACAGCTGCCCACTCAGCAAAGACTCAGATATTTGCCGTAACTTTCTGTCAAATGATGAGTTTGGCACTCTAGCTTCCAATCTATTCCACAACCCCCCACCACCACCCCACCCCCATCCCCCAATCTGTTCCCCCTGCAACCCTCTTCTTTCCCCCCACCCCCCTTCCCCTTTTAAAATCATACCAAGTCTCATCATTGTACATGATTATGTGTATCATTTCGTTTCTGTCTCATTAACCGTTAACATTTATGTTCATCATACACGGAGAAAGGTAACAGTGATGAATTCCGCTAAATGCAGGTTTTACCTTTCAGGTGAGAAGCTGCCGTGGACTGTGGAGATGAGTGACTGGAAAGCCTACACCCTGCACACAGGGGCCGCCACTCAGTCCGTGGTGGCAGGACTGGGCGTCAGTTCCACTGTGGGCGCCACGGTGCACTATAACCCCCCGACCTCTGACCTCATCCAGTCCTTGGCCTTGTGTCTGCACCTGGACTTTCAGCCCCTCTCTGTCAGCCTGTCCCACAACCAGGTCAGTGTCAGAGTGGTGGTGAGGGTGGTGGTGTGGGAATTTATGTGGATGTCGGGGTGGGATTATCAGCTTCAAGATCAGACTGATGTGTTCCCTAGTCATGTCCGTAGTTTTTGTGTGCATTGAGATTAGAATGCTGTAAACTTTGTGTAGAATGGGAGAGAAGATATTGAGATTAGAATGCTGTAAACATTGTGTATAATAGGAGAGAAGACATTGAGATTAGAATGCTGTAAACCTTGTGTGGAATAGAAGACATTGAGATTAGAATGCTGTAAACATCGTGTAGACTAGGAGAGAAGATATTTAGATTAGAATGCTGTAAACTTTGTGTAGAATAGGAGAGAAGATTTTGAGATTAGAATGCTGTAAACTTTGTGTGGAATAGGAGAGAAGATATTGAGATTAGAATGCTGTAAACCTTGTGTGGAATAGAAGATATTGAGATTAGAATGCTGTAAACATTGTGTGGAATAGAAGATATTGAGATTAGAATGCTGTAAACATTGCGTGGAATAGGAGAGAAGATTTTGAGATTAGAATGCTGTAAACATTGTGTGGAATAGGAGAGAAGATATTGAGATAAGAATGCTGTAAACATTGTGTAGAATAGAAGATGTCTAAGATATTAAGATTAGAATGTTGTAAAGCTTGTGTAGACTAGGAGAGAAGATTTTGAGATTAGAACGCTGTAAACATTGCACAGACTACAACAACGCAAAAGTACGCTTGCAAACATTGCACAGACTACTACAACGACGCAAGGAGTATCGACAACTTCACCCACATCATCGCAACAAACAAACAAACAAACAAAACAAACAAACATCTTCTTCTCCTCCACACAGGTAGGAACGCTGAGCCGTCTGGTGGACCTGGTGACTGACGTCAGCGGGGCCGCCTGGCAGTTAACGCAGCACTGCATACACCAGCTCGTTCCCAAACGATACCCCGCACACCAGTCTGGACCCGGTGGTGACACCGCCACCACCACTGCCACCGCCGCTGCTGCCGCTGCCGCCGAACGCGAGGGCAGCGCCACAGGGGAGGCAACCAACAGCCACGCGCACCCGGAAGCGTCGGTGACGGGCGGGACCCCTGACGTGGCAGAGGCCGTGACGACCGACGTGTCGGACGAAGCATCGCACGCCAGTCCGTTGCACGCCGTGGTGACGTCGGAGATGACGGGGGACGAGGCCGCGGTGAAGCTGTCTGTGTGGTTGCAGTGTGTCCTTCCCCGGTTCACGCTGGCGCTCTTCACCCTCCGCCACACTGGTGAGTGAGGGGACAGTTTAATTGAAAATCGGGGAGGGGTGGGGGTGGGGGGTGGGGCAGCCTGTGAGGTAGGGGTCCAGCCTGGGGGGTGGGGCAGCCTGTGGGGGGTGGAGCCAAGTCTGTGGGAGGGGGGAGGAGGGGGGGGGGGCAGGGAGCCCAGCCTGTGAGGGAAAGTCAAAATTGTTAGTATATCTTTTTTCTTTTTTCTTTTCTTTCTGTTCCTCAGCTAGAGCTTTGAGGTTCACCAACAGTGAAGTTTTGTGTATGTGACCTGTTTTCTTTCCCCCCCCACCATGAAGGTAGCTGCATTCCGACTTCAGGGATGTATGCTAGGTATGTTCGTGTTTTCGTAATCCACCAGAAGCTGATGTGAATTACGGGATTTTTAACGTGGATATTTGATCTTTGCATGTGTATAATTATATGTGAAGGGAACAAGGCACTGGGAGATTGTAAAAAAATCCCCACCCTTAATTCACCAGGCACTGCGGAGATTCGAACCCATGACTTCATGGGATTGAAGTAAAACGGTCCTAACCACTTGGCTATGGTGGCTTTTTGTTGTTGTTTTTTTTTTAATAAACTTTTTTGTGTTGAAAACAAGTTTCTTTGTCTGCACACTTCATATTTAATAGGGTTTGTACACCCTTTGAAAATCCCTTATCAGTGTGAAAGAACCACATCATAAAAAGAGCAATGAACTTCATGGTGGATGGAAAGAGACCAAAGGGAAGAAAGACCTAGCAAGACCTGGGCTGCCTGTATTGCAGATGATCTTAGAGAAAGGGGCATAAAATTTATAAGGAGGAAGCTCAAAACAGAGAGAGATGGAGAAGACTCATCAATGTCAAACCTCTCCTGGGAGAAACATGACCAAAAAAAAGGAAGAAGAAGAAGTGTGAAAGAACTGGTTTGAAAGATGTGAATATAGTGGTTTTAAAAAAATGTTGTCACATTTCTTTTTTCTGCACGCCAAAGTCATATGCGCTGGTGTAAATTTGATTTTTGAAAGTGGTTCCTAAAAAGAATGGTGTCATTGCTGTAAAAACAAAACTTCATGTGTGTGTGTGTGTGTGTGTGTGTATGTGTATGTGTGTGTGTGTGTGTGTATGTGTGTGTGTATGTGTGTGTGTGTGTGTGTCTGTCTGTCTGTCTGTCTGTCTGTCTGTCTGTGTGTGTCTGTGATCGGCAGGGTTATAAACAACATGATTGGATTGATGTGTGTATGAGTATGTGTGTCTGCAGTAGTAGTAGTCTTCAATTTTATGTCTTCCTTCATAAAGTGACGCTGGTTCTGTGTGTGTGTGTGTATGTGTGTGTGTGTGTGTATGTGTGTGTGGTGTGTGTGTGTGTGTGTGTGTGTGTGTGTGTGTGTGTGTGTGTGTGTGTGTGTGTGTGCAGAGGAGATCAGTGTGGCAGTTGAAGACATGGCCCTGTCGTGCGACATCCAGCAGGTGTACAGCAAACTGAAGGCCAGCATTGGCACCTTCAACATCCACAGGTACCACCACAGGTAAGTACAGGTACAACAGTTACAACAACAACCACCACCACCACCAAAACCACAACTGCCACACCACCACCACCACAACCACCACCACGGCAGCAATAGCAAGAACAACCATAATAATGCTAATAATGATATAGTAAATATCTATGATGATGATGATGATAGTAGTAATTCTTTTCTTTCTTTTCTTTTTTTTAAAGGGTAGAGGAATATTTATCAGTTTTTAAAAAAATTAAGAAATAGAATATGCACAAATATAATCTTTTAGTTAATTATAGTTTTCAAGCAGAATTTCTTTTTTTTTTTTTAAACACCCACCAACCAACCAACCAAACAAAAATTAACCACAAAATATAACAATCTTCTGTATGAACCTTCATGAAAAAACCCAACCAAACCAAACAAAAAAAAGTATGTTCTTTCGAGCCAGAAGGCCCATAGAGCCGGAGCTTATCCCGGTTTCTGTAGCGTTAAGCGAACTGATGGTTTTTCACCACCCCTGTGACAGGACGCTAGTCTGTCACCAGATACTTCCCCAGCAGAGCTGGTACCCACTTGTACACCTGGGTGGAGTGAGGAAAATAGGAGTAAAGTGTCTTTCCCAAGGACACAACACCGAGCTGAGCGGGGATCGAACCCGCGACCTCTGGATCACGAGTTGACCGCCTAAACCACTCGACCACGATGCCTCCTAAACCAAACAAAACTCAACCACAAAACATGATAATCTTCTGTATGAACCTTCATGTAAAAAAAAACACACAAAAACAACCACAAAACATGACAATCTTCGTGAACCGTTGCTTCACAAAATCCCATCACACCAACCGACCGCTCCCCTGTTTATTTCATTTCATTTTATTCATTCTTTTTCATATCGAGGATAATGAAATAAACACTCACGCGCTTTTTTTTTTTACATCCAGTCCCCCCCTCGTGTGTTTCAGTGAGGCAGGGGAGCGCACGAAGGACACCTCCTGCCCCTTCCTCTTCTCCACGTCCCGAGAGCTTCCCCCGTCCATCTACGTCCACAACAACAAAGGCTGGTCGGCCGACAGACAGCCGGCGCCGGAAAGGTTCTCCCCGCAAGACTCCTTCTCCTCGGACAACATGCACGGCTTCTTCTCGCTGACCTTGACCCGGGCGCTGTGCAGGAGCGTGCACAAGAAGATGCGGAAGATGAACGTGGACCTGACCAGCCTCTGCGACAGGGAGGACAGCCCCGGCGCCTGCGACGGCCTCTACTTCCATCGCTTCGTCAGCGAAGTCTGCGTCAGGACGGAGCCTGTAGACGTCGTCCTTCACTTCCCGTCCCTCAAACACGTCCTGGATCTCTGCCGCCTGTGGAGCGGAGCGTCTCCGAAACCGACGCATCTTCACCTAACCAGGGATGTAACGCCGGCGCGACCGAGAGAATCGTCGTCGTGGTTTTTTGCGTCGCATATGTTACCGCTGCTGTACATTGACGTGGCTGCCACGCGTTTGTTCATCCCTGCGGGGGAAGTCTCCGCGCTCAGCGATGCTGACGCTGCTGCTGCTGCTGCTGCAGAAAACGGTTCTGCCGCGTCGACCTTGAAGCACGACTTCCTGCTGGTTCAGTGGGGGTCGGCGCACGTGCAGCCCTACGCGGACAATCCCCTGCCGCGGTACCCGGTGCAGCAGCGCGACCTGCTCTTCCACCAGGCGCTGCAGTGCGGCATGACGCAGCAGACGGGGTCCTGCGTGGAGGACCGGCAGTACCAGCTGACCCTGCGCAGTCTGGCGCTGGCCTCAGGTCCGCGTGTGGTGTTGTTGGTGTGGTGTGTTGTGTTGTGTGTTGTGTTGTTTTTGGGTTGTTGGTTTTTTTGTCGCGTTGGGAAGTTTGGTGTTTTTTGCGTGGTGGTAGCAGTGTTTGGTGTGCCCTTTTTGTTTTGTTTTGTTTGTATTGTCTGTTTGGTTATACTTTTATTTGTGGTGTGTATCCTTGAAGTTGGAATGCGGGTACCTAAATGGTGACGGTGGTGGTGGTGGAGGGGAATGGTTGCATACACATAAATTTCTTTTATTGGTGAACCTTGTAGGTCTAGCCAAAGAACAACAACAACAAAAACTGTGAGGGTTTATTTTTGGGGTTTTGTTGTTGTTGTTGTTGCTTGGAACCACCTTTGTGTGATACTTTGATGAAAAGTTGAGATGAGGTTAAGGGGCAGTGACAATTAGTATAAGCTGTGTCCAATCCAGAGCTCATAACTTCAATCCAGAGCTCATAACTTCAATCCAGAGCTATGTCTCCTATGGGACTAGGGTTTGATGTAAACACAAAACATGAACTTTCAACTTCCATTACAAGTAAAAATAATAATTTATTGATGATTAAGTGATTGGCATCAGATGAATTAAGGGTAGGGGTTTTTACGATCTCCCAGGTCAACTTCACATGTAGTGCCATGATTCCCTTCGTGTATATACATATGCAGAAGATCAAATATGCACATTAAAGATCTGGTAATTCATGTCAGCATTCAGTGGGTTACGGAAACATGATGATACCCAGCATGCAACCTGTACAATAAAATGAGCCACTCTGAAGTCAGAATGTGTCAGCTGATGCCAGGGGGCAGACCTCCTGCAAAAATGACAAGCACAGGAGAAGGAAGACCAGACACTACACAGCCCAGTAAGGGAATGCAGAGAAGGAGAGAAGAGAAGATTTAACGATTGATAAAATGATTGGTTTATTTAGAGAATATGGAATGATTGATGAAGTGATTGATTAATTTAGAGAAGATGATTGATGAAGTGGTTGATAATTTAGAGAATATGGAATGATTGATGAAATGATTGATTAATTTAGAGAATGTGAAAGATTGATGAAATGATTGGTTTAGAGAAGATGAAATGATTGATTAATTTAGAGAAGGTGAAATGATTGAAGCAGTGATTGATTAATTTAGAGAATATGAAATCTTTGAAGAAACGATTGATTTTAAATGATTGATCAATGTGTTTGATTTATTGATGATTGACGTGCATGTTGAAATGATAATTTTTACAGAATTTGAAATGATTGAAGAAACGGTTGATTTGAAATGATTGATCAATGTGTTTGATTTATTGATGATTGACGTGCATGTTGAAATGATAATTTTTACAGAATTTGAAACGATTGATTTGAAGTGATTGATCGATGTGTTTGATTTATTGATGATTGATGTGCATGTTGAAATGATAATTTTTACAGAATTTGAAACGATTGAAGAAACGATTGATTTGAAATGATTGATCAGTATGTTTGATTTATTGATGATTGATGTGTGTGTTGAAATGACTCAGGGTCCTGGGTGGATCTGGTGGACACACTGAAAGAGAAGAGCACTCACAGCACCAAAGGGTCCACGGTTCAAATCCCCGCACTGGAGTGGAATAACTACTTGGGACACAGGTCTGTGAGATGTGAGCTGTGTGTGTGTGTATGTGTGTATGTGTGTGAGTGTGTATGAGTGTGTGTGTGTGTGTGTGTGTATGTGAGTGTGTACAGTTAGTTCTTTAGTTTAACCTCCTTCCACTTATTAGTGATATCAGACGGGAAAGTGTGTGTGTGTGTAGTTGTGTCTGTGAGTGTGTGTGTGTGTGAGTGTGTGTGTGGTGTGTACAGTTAGTTCTTTAGTTTAACCTCCTTCCACTTATTAATGATATCAGACGGGAAAGTGTGTCTTTGTGTGTGTGAGTGTCTGTGTGAGTGGTGTGTGTGTGAGTGAGTGTGTGTGTGAGTGTGTGTGTGTACAGTTAGTTAGTTCTTTAGTTTTACCTCCTTCCACTTATTAGTGATATCAGATGGGAAAGTGTGTATGTGTGTGTTGTGTGTGTGTGTGTGTGTGTGTGTGTGTGTGTGTGGTGTGTGTGTGTGTGTGTGTGTGTGTGTGAGTGAGTGTGTGTGTGTACAGTTAGTTAGTTCTTTAGTTTAACCTCCTTCCACTTATTAGTGATATCAGACGGGAAAGTGTGTATGTGTGTGTGTGTGAGTGTGTGTGTGTGTGTGTGTGTGTGTGTGTGTGTGTGTGTGTGTAGTTCTTTAGTTCTTTAGTTTAACCTCCTTCCACTTATTAATGATATCAGATGGGAAAGTTTGTGTGTGTGTGTGTGTGAGTGTGTGTGAGTGTGTGCGTGTGTGAGAGTGTGTGTGTGTGTGTGTATAGTTAGTTAGTTCTTTAGTTTAACCTCCTTCCATTTATTAGTGATATAAGACAGGAAAGTGTGTGTGTGTGTGTGTGTGTGTGTGGGGATGGGTGGGTTGGGTGTGCACATGGCTAATTATCCGCATTAAGCAACTATAATAAACACCAATAAAACTACAAAACAAGAATGTTAAAGGGGAAAATATAGCTTAAACACTAACTTTGCAATTCGTACAATTAGTGAAACATCATTAAACTATAACAAAATTGATAATAGGACTTTGACAATACAATTTCTTTCATTAATGGAATGTCTTTTAGAATATTCTCTAGGCAACAAACTGTGAAAACAGGTTAAAAAAATTTCAAATCTCTGCATTCTAAAAGAATGTGAGCAATGGTAATATTTTTGCCACAGATACATGTTACTTTTTTGGAAAATTTATTTCTAAAAGCGCTCTAAAAATTTAGTTCTAAGTGTGTGTATATGTGTGTGTGATGTGTGTGTGTGTGTGATGTGTGTGTGTTAGTGTGTGTGTGTGTGTGTTAGAGTGTGTGTGTGTGTTAGAGTGTGTGTGTGCATGTGTGTGTGTGCATGTGTGTGTGAGAGATGTGTGTGTGTTGTGAATGTGGTATGCTACACTCTGGGAGTGGGATGGCCTAGTGGTTAGAGCATTGTGCTGGCAATTTGACAGCCTGGAACCAAGCCAAGGTTTGAGCTGCCACCAAGATGCACGTAAAAACAGACGAAGGGAGCGTGAGAGTTGTAGCCAAGGAACATTAACCACTAGACTGCCTTACCCCGTAAATTTTCCAGGGCTAAACGTGCACCCTATATGCCTTACAACCTGGAAAATTTCTAGGGTGTCGAACCGAAGTAAACAAGCCAGCTTCCTTGACTACAGTTAAAGGGAAAGAACTCCAAAATTAATGGAGGTCACTCTCCTGTTGCTTGGCAACATCTAGCTGCAAAAACCATAGCAAAAACGATCGTTTTTTAGCTCGTATTTTGTGTTTTTATGCATGACTGCTTGGGAAATTCGTGTTCAAAATGGCTGACACTTCTTGTTGAAGGCATAAATAACTTTACACAGCTGTAAAAGTGGCAAATAAAACTGTAGATTTACCTAACAGTGATGAAAATGATTGTGTATGATTCAGCTGGTCGTGCATTAAAAAAAAAAGAGTAAGATTTGGCCTAGACTTATGTTTGACGTTATTGGGATCAGGGATACTCAGAATGACAGTGGTGATAAAGAAATCATATTTTTGGTCGATTTTTTTACATTTTAAATATATTTTCACAGTGAAATATCATGCTAACTAATTTGAGCTTGCCTCAAAGTAATCTACGATATATATACTGTCATTGGCCAGACTATCAGGAATATTCATGTAGTAGTTTCTGAGTAAGAGGGATCTGAACATAGCAGTGGTACATAAGAATTTTATTCCCGGCATATAGGGTGCGCTTGCACTGGGCAGTTAAGAGGTTAAAAAAAAAAGAAAGACAGAAAATCTTTTTTCATGATAATGTTTGTTACAGACCAGCGGAGAAGGACGTAGAAGTGATTCCCATAGTAACGGCCTTTGACCTCTGCCTGGTCGTGGCTCCGCCCATTGTGTACACGGGAATCAACAGAGATCAGGTTGGTCATCGTGCGACACGTCCTCTGTCTGGTGTTGTGTGTGTGTGTGTGTGTGTGTGTGTGTGTGTGTGTGTGATGTGTTTGTGTGTGTGTGTGAGTGTGTGTGATATGTTTGTGAACAACTCTGTTTGAGAACACACAAAGAGAGACAGACAGACAGACAGACAGACAGACAGACATTCACAGATATTTTATTTAATTCCCCGTGAAGGAAAGAGGAAAAGTCGGATAGAACTGCCTTGCCTAATCTGATGCCGTGCTTTCCTGACTAGAATGATTATTTTACAGATACTGCAGAATGTTGTTGTTGCATATTGTTGTTGCTGTTCTTGCTGTTCTTGTTTTTCTTGTATTTTTTTCATCGTCAGTTTTCTTCTTTTTTCTCTTATAATGGTATCGTATTGTAGGGAATTTATTTATTTTATTTTATTCTTTTATATCGAGGATAATTGAATAAGCACTCATGTGCTTTTTTACATCCAGTCCCCGTGTGTATGCGGTTTTGTAAATTTTGTCATCTGTTTCCACCAGCACACAATGGCCTACTCTTCCGAAAAGCGGAACAGGATTTAATGTGTGCGCAAGATGTTCTGCATGCGTTCGAACATGGGGCCTCGGTTTATAGTCTCAATTAATGTATCTGGCATGTATGCTCATCTGACGTGTCTGTGTATGATGTGTGTGTGTGTGTGCGCATGCGTGTACATGCGTCCATGCACGTATATTATGTTTCTGAATGTGTGTCTGAGTGGGTTTGTAGCTCATACAGTAATACCCATATCCCTACCCTATCCCCTATCACGCTCTTCAAGTAATAATAATAATAATAATATATGGAATTTATATAGCGCTGAATCTTGTAAAACAAACAAATCAGTACAGCCATTCATGACATAAACTGCAGAGATTCTTATGTGGTCAACCAATCATACACTTTTTTTTATCCCCGAAGTCGGAATGTTGCTACCTTCATGGTGGGTAAAAAAGGGTTGCATACGCAAAATCTCACCCATCGGTGAACTTCAGAGTTTTCTTATCAAGTAACGTTACAAATTTTTTTATTTTTAATTTCTTCATTCATTCTTTTGCAGCATGTGCTGGTGTGTGGCGTGACGGCAGAACTGAACGTGGTGTCCGACCTTGACCTCCACCTCAGCGCGCAGCAGCTGTGCCTGATGACGACGTCGGCTGACGCGGCGATGACGCTCTCCCGTCAGCCTGCCGCAGGAAGCAGGGGTCGCCGTGACAACCGGTCCTCACTGTCGGCAGGCCTGGACAGCGGTGTGGCCAGCGACATATCCACCGCCACCTATCCCGCCGCGACGGAATCCGGCATCAAGGAAAAGCAGGAGAACGTCACTCCTCACGTGCCGGCCAACGTCTTGCTCACGGCGGGGCGCATCTCCATGACTTTCTACACGCACGTGTGTTTGGAGTCGGACCTCACCGTCAAGCCCGCTCCCTCTGCTCCCTCTTCGCAAGCCGCCAGCCCTAAGAAAAAAGACGCCAAGAACGCTTCCAGTGCCGACAACTTCCCGTCACTAACGCGCGGCATGCCCGGTGTTTCGGAACGGGCGGGGGTTAGCGGAGACTGTGTGGAGTTTGACTTCCTGCAGCCTCGGCTGGAAGGGGGCGGGGAGGTGAGGTTGGCTGGGGGGACGGTGTGTGTGCGGCCGTTGGTGTACCTGTACATTGCCCAGCCCCACACTGTGTTGAGCACCTGGCCTCAGGCGGACAGGCTGGAGCTGTCTTGTTACGACGTCCTGGTGAAGGGCGTGCACCAGGACCACATCTTTGCTGGTGAGGGGGCGACACTGCCGCTGCTGTGTTCCAGTGTTTTTTGTTTTATAGGTTAAGTATGTTCTTTCGATCCAGAAGGCCCATAGAGCCGGAGCTTATCCCGGTTTCTGTAGCGTTAAGCAAACTGATGGTTTTTCACCACCCCTGTGACAGGACGCTAGTCTGTCGCCAGATACTTCGCCAGCAGAGCTGGTACCCACTTGTACACCTGGGTGGAGTGAGGAAAAT
>CM054166.1:15794215-15801715 GCA_028751875.1 Rapana venosa
ACACACAGAACACACATACACACACACACACACACACACACACATGATGTTTTGTGGTGCAGGCCTGCTAGGGAAGGTGAAAGGAGCCAGCCTACAGACAGAACACACACACACACACACACACACACACACACACACACACGATTGTTTTGTGGTGCAGGCCTGCTAGGGAAGGTGAAAGGAGCCAGCCTACAGACAGAACACACACACACACACACACACACACACACACACACACACACACACACACACACACACACACACACACACACACAGACACACACACACACACACACACACATACACACATACACACACACACACACACACACACACACACACACACACACACACACACACACACGATGTTTTGTGGTGCAGGCCTGCTAGGGAAGGTGAAAGGAGCCAGCCTACAGACAGAACACACACACACACACACACACACACACACACACACACACACACACACACACACACACACACACACACACACACACACACACACACACACACACATGATGTTTTGTGGTGCAGGCCTGCTAGGAAAGGTGAAAGGAGCCAGCCTGCAGACAGAACAGGTGGTAGTCTCTGTGGACTGTCAGGACTCCAACGCTTCTTCCGGCCTGGTCACCTCCGTCGCCTCTGTTGCCATGGCGCTGGAACAGGTGGAGAGCAAAGGTCAGTCGTCTGCTCCTTAATTAACTTAGGAACCCAGGACTATAAGTCACAAGATTATTTTGTATTATTTCAGAAATGAGAAAATGTGAGTGGGGAAGTTAAAAAAAAACCCATGATATTAAAGAACAAGACTAACAATGAAAATACACTTGCAACAAATAGCATCTAAAACTAACCCTCAAACATTATCAAACTACAACTGTATTATGTAGCTTTGTGTGTGTGTGTGTGTGTAGTGGATGGAAAGAGACCAAAGGGAAGACCTAGCAAAACCTGGGCTGCCTGTATTGCAGATGATCTTAGAGAAAGGGGCATAAATAAGGAGGAAGCTCAAAACAGAGAGAGATGGAGAAAGCTCATCAATGTCAAACCTCCCCTGGGAGAAACATGACTAAAAAGGAAGAAGAAGAATTGTGTGTGCGTGTGCCTCAGCTAAAGCTCCAAGGTTCACTAATGGTAAGATTTTTGCATGTACAACTGGTTTTTTCCCACCATTAAGGTGGCTGCGTTTTGACTTTAGGGATACTTTTAGGAATTGAACCTACCAGTTTTGCCAGGACAGTTGGGAGGAACCTCTGCTCTTTTCAGTTTTCAACTGTTGTCAGTTCTTTTGATGTGCACAAGTCTGTAAGCACACAGGTTGGCCGAGTTTAGAGTCTCCTCGGAAAGACTTGACATTCAGTTTGCTTTTCCCCGTCAAGCTGAAGAAAGGGCAAAGCTGGGAATGGAACCCTGAACCTCACGGTTTACTTGTTAGGCAGGTGCATGTCTAAATCGTTCTGCCACCTTCCTTCTATAGGTAACATTTAAGAACCAGATTTTTCTCAATTAAAATGAGGACATGGTTTTATTCTCTCATACTTGTTCATCATTACATCATCCTCATATGCTTTGTGACTGATTGTGACTTATGCATAAACCAGCCTTTACAATTAAGTAATTAATGTATTGTGAGTTTGTGTGCTTTGTTGTGAATTTATTTGATTTGTTGTAAGTTTATGCAACTTAATAAGAGTTTATTCACTCTACAGAATAAAAACATTACACTTTTTGCCAAAACTGCCTTTGAACTTAATCAGATTGATTTGTTGTGATTTTACATGCTCTCTGATTAGAATTATTATGTTATCATCACCACGCCACTGCAATAACCAACAAACGCATCAACCAAATAAACTGGCAATGTTATCATCACCATCACCACTACAATAACCAACAAACACATCAACCAAATAAACTAACAATGTTATCATCACCATCACCACTACAATAACCAACAAACACATCAACCAAATAAACTAGCAATGTTGTCATCACCATCGCCACTGCAATAACCAACAAAGACATCAACCAAATAAACTAGCAATGTTGTCATCACCATCGCCACTGCAATAACCAACAAACACATCAACCAAGTAAACTAGCAATGTTGTCATCACCATCGCCACTGCAATAACCAACAAAGACATCAACCAAGTAAACTAGCAATGTTATCACCATCGCCACTGCAATAACCAACAAACACATCAACCAAGTAAACTAGCAATGTTGTCATCACCATCGCCACTGCAATAACCAACAAAGACATCAACCAAGTAAACTAGCAATGTTGTCATCACCATCGCCACTGCAATAACCAACAAACACATCAACCAAGTAAACTAGCAATGTTGTCATCACCATCGCCACTGCAATAACCAACAAACACATCAACCAAGTAAACTAGCAATGTTGTCATCACCATCGCCACTGCAATAACCAACAAACACATCAACCAAGTAAACTAGCAATGTTGTCATCACCATCGCCACTGCAATAACCAACAAACACATCAACCAAGTAAACTAGCAATGTTGTCATCACCATCGCCACTGCAATAACCAACAAACACATCAACCAAATAAACTAGCAATGTTGTCATCACCATCGCCACTGCAATAACCAACAAACACATCAACCAAATAAACTAGCAATGTTGTCATCACCATCGCCACTGCAATAACCAACAAAGACATCAACCAAGTAAACTAGCAATGTTGTCATCACCATCGCCGCTGCAATAACCAACAAAGACATCAACCAAGTAAACTAGCAATGTTGTCATCACCATCGCCACTGCAATAACCAACAAAGACATCAACCAAGTAAACTAACAAAATTGAAAGAAAACAAGTCCTTTCCCTCTGTTATCAAGCATTTTCCTATGTCTTCCTTTATCAAAATTTGAAAAAAATTCATCTATTTACTTTTTTGTGGCCTCAGTTGCATGCAGAACAGGGAACACCTCTTAAAACAAAGTGTATGTATCAATATTTTGTTGTATGTCTCTTCCAATACCAGGTACCACAACCAAAGTGCAGGGCAGTATGAACTGGAAAGAGGTGGTGGTCAAAACCACCTTCAACAAAACGGCACGTCTACTAGCAGGGCCCATCACCATCGACATGGATCTCCTGGTGCGGTGGTCAGGGAAGGGGCAGACCACTCCCCTCCAGGTCGTGCTGGGCATGCAGAGTGGTCTCCTCTTCCTGCAGCTGGGTCAGGAGCATGTGATGTGTTTACGCCACCTGGTGTCAGCGTTTCAGTCGGTAAGTGTTCCGGTGAAGTTTTAGGGTAAGGCAGTAAGTGTTCATGTGCAGGGTTTTTTGTTGTTGTGTGTGTGGGTTTTTTGGTTTCCTCTTTTTATTTTGCTTGACAGTTTGCGTGAGGCTTTGGAGTAAATGTTCGTGTGCAGGTTTTTGAGTAAGTCAGTAAATGTTCATGTGCAAGTTTTTGAGTAGGTCGGTAAATGTTCATGTGCAGGTGGGGGGGTTTGTTTTTATTTTTTTAAGTAAGTCGGTAAATGTTCATGTGCAGATGTTGTTTTTTTTTAAAGTAAGTGTTCATGTGCAGTTTTTTGTGGGTTTTTTTTTTTAGTAAGTCGGTAAATGTTCATGTGCAGGTTTTTGAGTAAGTCAGTAAATGTTCATGTGCAGTTTTTTGTGTGTTTTTAAAAAAAAGTAAGTCAGTTAATGTTCATGTGTAGGGTTTTTGAGTAGGTCAGTAAATGTTCATGTGCAGGTGTTTTGTTTTTTTAGTAAGTCAGAAAATGTTCTTGTGCAAGTTTTTGAGTAGGTCAGTTAAGTATTCATGCGAGGTTTTGTTTTGGGGTTTCCTTTTTTTAAAAAAGTTTTTTTGGGTTTGTTTTTAGTCCATAAGTATTCATGTGAGGGTTGGGTTTTTTTGGGGGGTGGGGGTTAAGTCCATAAGTGTTCCTCTGTGTGTGTTGGTTGTTTTTCTCTGTGTGTGTGTGTGTGTGTATGTGTGTGTGTTTTAATAATAACAATAATAATAATAAATGGAATTTATATAGCGCTATATCTTGCAAAGACAAATCAAAGCGCTTGTATCTTGGCAAAATCAAAACTCCATAACTTGGTTAAAGAGTTAGGTACTTTTTTTTAAAAGTAAGTCTGTAAGTGTTCAATGTGAAGGTTTTTGAGTAAGTCAGTAAGCATTCATGTGAGGTTTCTGTAATTTGGGTGTTGTTGTTTTGTTTTTTATAGATCTTTGTTTTCTTTTTTAATCTAAGTCACTAAGTGTTCAAGTAAGATTTTCTCAGACAGTGTTAGATTTTCTCAGATAGTGTTAACACCTCAATGAACTGCTGATAATATTCATACAAACGATTAATTATAGACGTCATGTTACGTAGGGATTCACTGAAGACAGTTTTCAGCGTCGTATTTTTGTTTAGAAGAAAATGGACGACAAACCGTCGCCACCCAAGAGAAAACGTTCGACGGAAAAGAAGGTACCCAGTGAAGTGTCGACCAGACTGACCTGTCAGGACTCTTCTCATGATGACCTACGATCTGGACTCTTCGTCTTCATCCACAATGGTATGGTCGTCATGTTGATAGGCCGTTTTGTTTCTCAACACTCTGTTTGAAGGTCATATGTGTTTAGCAGCAACCAACAACAAAAAGTCATAGAAAGCAGTTTTATAGTTAAAGATTTTTTTTTTATAATTATTTTTATTATGAAGACTTGTAGTTTCTTTCCTTTGTGTGTGAATTCATATATTCGTGTGAATTTGTTTCCTGTAGCTTTTTACTATAAAGACTTTCTTTCTTTCTGTCATTCTTTCTGTCTGTTTGTCTTTCTTTCTCTCCTCTGTCATTCTTTCTTCTGTCATTCATTCTTTCTTTCTGTCTGTCTGTCGGTCGGTTGGTCTGTCTGTCTGTCTGTCTGTCTGTCTTTCCTTCCTTCTTTCCTTCCTTCCTTTCTTCCTTCTTTCTCTCTTTCTATCTTTCTTTCTTTCTTTCTTACTTTCTTTTTTTCTCTCTTTTTTTCTTTCTCTCTTTCTATCACTCTTTCTTTCTTTTTTCCTTTCTTTCTTTTTTCCTTTCTTTCTATCTCTCTTTCTTTCTTTTTTCCCTTCTTTCTCTCTTTCTATCTCTTTTCTGTTCTTTCTTTCTTTCTTTCTTTCTTTCTTCTTTCGACATCTAAAATCATCCACTTACGTAAGCATACTAACCAGCTGTCATGGTGTGTGTGTATGTGTGTGTGTGTGTGTGTGGTGTGTGTGTATGTGTTGTGTATGTGCATGTGTGCTGTGTGTGTGTGCGTGTGTGTGTATATATGTGTGTGTGTGTGTATGTGTGTATATGTGTGTATATGTATATATATGTGTATATTGTGTTTTGTATATGTGTGTGTGTGTGAATGAATGTGACAGAGGAAACTGCAGGAGAGTGGCCGATGCCCTATCAAGCGGTGATTGGCGGGGGTGAGGAGGAAGGGGAGGTGGAGAGCTCCCTGACGTGGGCCTACCCAGAACCCCGCTGTGTCACCTCCCTCTCCACCCTGCCCGTCCCCCTGGGTCTGCTGAGTGACAGCTCTGCCCAGGAACCCTCTACAGTAAGCTCAACACATTTCTGGCTTGAAGGCGCTGACACAGGGGCCTCTTAAAACGCATGTCTTTGGAGACTGGGGTGAAGCAGATATCGAAACAGATATTTAAAAAAAATTGTTTATTTATTTATTCTTTTATATCGAGGATAATGGAATAAGCGCTTGTGTGCTTTTTTTTTACATCCAGTCCCCGTATGTATGTGGTTTTGTAAATTCTGTCGTCTGTTCCCACCAGCACACGATGGCCTACTCTTACGGAACAGGATTTAACGTGTGCGCAAGATGTTCTGCGTGCGTTTGCACACAGGACCTTGGTTTAAAGTCTCATCCGAAGGACTTTTGGGGAGAGTGGAGTCTGCACTGATGTTAACTCCAGGGGAAAATATTCCCCTTGGACGGGAATCGAACCCGGGTCATCAGATTGCGAGCGCAATGTTCTAACCACTAGGCTATCCTGTCCCCCTAGTTTGTCTGTCATTATAAAAGTAGTTCTTAAACAGCATAATTACCCCTTGGGGATGCTGGGGACTTGTCAGTATAAAATAGCATCCCTACCTTTTAAAAATTCTGTGTTAGGAATTCCCTCTTTTCTATCCCTCTCTTTGTTTCTGCCCTGTTCCTTGTCTTTTTTTCCCCTCTCCTTCTTCTTGTCTTTTTTCTGCCTCCTGTGTGTCAGTGACTTTTGCTGCTGTTTAAAATAGTGCTGCAAAACTTTTTTTAAACAGAAGAAAATGTGAGCATGTAACTCAACTGTATTGTATTGTATTATGTGGATCGGTGGTCTAGAGGTAATGCGCCTGTCTAGAAAGCGAAAAGTCCGGGTCTGAAGTGTGCGGCGGTTCGTACCCTGTTTGGACCGGAAACTTTTTCCCCCATCCATTAGACCATGAGTGGTGGTCTGGGCGCTAGTCTTTCAGATGAGACGATAAACCGAGGTCCCGTGTGTTACACGTAATTATTTAGCGCACGTAAAAGAACCCACGGCAACAAGAGAGTTGTCCCTGGCAAAATTCTTAGAAAAAAGCCACTCTGATAGGGAAACAAATACAGTTGCAGACATGAAAAAGAAAAAAATGGGTGGCTCTCCCCGGGGAGAGCAGCCCGAATTTTACGGAGAGAAATCTGCCGTGACTTAAAGTGGTATGAAATGAAATCTGAGCGCTTTGATTTGTTGCTTTACTAGATTCAGCGCTATATAAATTCCATACATTATTATTATTATTGTATATCACTTTAAGTCACTGGAGAGTTTTCTGCATGAAATTCGGGCTGATGTCCCTGAGTAGAGCATGCCACTGCAAGAGCAGCGCCACCTTTTTTTAAATTTCTTTTTCATGTCTGCAACTGTATTTGTTTCCCTATCATAGTGTCTTTTTCTATATAATTTTGCCAGGGACAACTCTCTTGTTGCTGAGGGTTCTGTTACGTGCGCTAAATGCTTGCTGCACATGAGACCTCGGTTTATCGTCTCATCTGAAAGACTAGCACTCAGACAGCTGTCCACTCACTCACAGTCTAGTGGATGGGGGAAAAGTTTCAGGCACAAATGGGGATCAAACCACCACACACTTCGAACCTGGACTTTTCGCTTTCTAGGCCTGTTCGTTACCTGTAATAATAATAATGTATGGAATTTATATAGCGCTGAATCTTGTAAAGCAACAAATCAAAGCGCTCAGATGACTTTTAAAATTTTATATCGAGGATAATGGAATAAGCACTCATGTGCTTTTTTACATCCAGTCCCTGTGTGTATGCGGTTTTGTAAATTTTGTCATCTGTTCTCACCAGCACACAATGGCCTACTCTTTCGAAAAGCGGAACAGGATTTAACGTGTGCGCAAGATGTTCTGCATGCGTTTGCACACGGGGCCTCGGTTTATAGTCTCATCCGAAGGACTTTGACATTCAGTTCGATTTTTTTGT
>CM054166.1:15806715-15946715 GCA_028751875.1 Rapana venosa
GTGGGATGAAACACCTGTGTGATAATGTGGCCGTGTGATGTGGGTGTGTGCACCAGGTGGGGTGTCAGACAGGGGTGGATGTGTCAGGTGGGATGAAACACCTGTGTGATAATGTGGGATGTGGGTGTGGACCAGGTGGGGTGTCAGACAGGGGTGGATATATCAGGTAGGATGAAACACCTGTGTGATAATGTGGCCGTGTGATGAGGGTGTGTGGACCAGGTGGGGTGTCAGACAGGGGTGGATGCATCAGGTGGGATGGAGCACCTGTGTGATAATGTGGCTGTGTGATGTGGCCGTGTGCACCAGGTGGGGTGTCAGACAGGGGTGGATGTGTCAGGTGGGATGGAGCACCTGTGTGATAATGTGGCTGTGTGATGTGGCCGTGTGGAGCAGGTGGGGTGTCAGACAGGGGTGGATGTGTCAGGTGGGATGAAACACCTGTGTGATAATGTGGCTGTGTGATGTGGGGTGTGTGGAGCAGGTAGGGTGTCAGACAGGGGTGGATGTGTCAGGTGGGATGAAACACCTGTGTGATAATGTGGCCGTGTGATGTGGGTGTGCACCAGGTGGGGTGTCAGACAGGGGTGGATGTGTCAGGTGGGATGAAACACCTGTGTGATAATGTGGCCGTGTGATGTGGGTGTGCACCAGGTGGGGTGTCAGACAGGGGTGGATGTGTCAGGTGGGATGGAACACCTGTGTGATAATGTGGCTGTGTGATGTGGCTGTGTGGACCAGGTGGGGTGTCAAGACAGGGGTGGATGTGTCAGGTGGGATGAAACACCTGTGTGATGTGGGGTGTGTGGAGCAGGTGGGGTGTCAGACAGGGGTGG
Organism: Rapana venosa; assembly: GCA_028751875.1. Lineage (NCBI taxonomy): Eukaryota > Metazoa > Mollusca > Gastropoda > Neogastropoda > Muricidae > Rapana > Rapana venosa. The sequence goes on from CM054166.1 coordinate 15,807,552, forward strand.
ATGTGTCAGGTGGGATGGAACACCTGTGTGATAATGTGGCCGTGTGATGTGGGTGTGGAGCAGGTGGGGTGTCAGACAGGGTGGATGTGTCAGGTGGGATGAAACACCTGTGTGATGTGGGGTGTGTGGAGCAGGTGGGGTGTCAGGCAGGGGTGGAGGTGGTGGACTACAGCACACTGACCATGCAGTCTGTGGTGGACCCTGTGGACCTGACCGCTTCTCTCTCTCTGCAGCACAGTCCGCAGGTAGCCTGCTTTGTCTGCGATGATTCTTCTTCTGTCTGTCTGTCTGTATGTATGTCTCTCTCTCCCTCTTTGTATCTCTGTCTGTCTGTCGTTCTCTCTGTCTCACTTTGTGCAGCACTGTCTGCAGGTAGCTTGCTTTGTCTGCGATGCTTTTCTTCTTCTGTCTGTCTGTCTGTCTGCCAGCCTCTCTCTCTGTATCTCTGTCTGTCTGTCTGTCTGTTTCTGTCTCTGTTTCTCTGTCTCTCTCTGCAGCACTCTCCGCAGGTAGTGTGCTTTGTCTGCGATGCTTCTCTTCTGTCTGTCTGTATGTCTGTTTCACCGTCTCTGTATCTCTGTTTCTGTCTCTATTTCTCTGTGTGTCTCTCTCTCTGTGCAGCACTGTCCGCAGGTAGCGTGCTTTGTCTGCGATCCTCTTCTTCTGTCTGTCTGCCTCGCTGTCTCACCGTCTCTGTATCTCAGTCTGTTTTTGTCTCTGTTTCTCTGTCTCTCTCTGCAGCACTATCCGCAGGTAGCGTGCTTTTCTGTGATCCTCTTCTTCTGTCTGTCTGTCTGCCAGCCTCTCTCTCTGTATCTCTGTCTCTGTTTCTCTGTCTCTCTCTGCAGCACTGTTCGCAGGTAGCGTGCTTTGTCTGCAATGATTCTTCTTCTGTCTGTCTGTCTGTCTGTCTGCCAGCCCCACTCTTTGTATCTCTGTCTCTCTGTTTCTCTGTCTCTCTGTTTCTGTTTGTCTCTGTCTCTCGCTCTCTCTCTCTCACTCTCTCTCTCTCTCTCTTTCTCTGTGCATGTATGCATGCATGCATACTACTTATGTGCGTTCGTTCATGTTGGTACATGTGTGAAAAAACATGAACAAACAACTTAAAATGATATTTTTGGTTATATCAAGAATTTTTTTGTTTATAACTCATAAAGAAGATTTTCTCTTTGTGTGTGTTTTATTTATTTTATTTTATTTGTTATTTTATTATAGTGTGTGCGCATGCGCGCATGTGTGTGTGTTCCTGCTTCTGTGTGCAAGTGTACATGCATATGTGTCTACACATGCCTATGTATGCATGTATGTACACCCTGCCTCCCTTTACAAGCATAGCGCTGTGTGCAGCAGCAGCAGCCGTGTGCTACCAAGGTGGATTTGAACTCCAGCCCCCTGCATGTCCACATAGGAAGGAGTGCCCTGCACACCATCAACACCTCCGTCATGGCCTGGGCAGAGGTCAGGGCACTAGCATCTTCTGATTTTGTTTGTTGGGGGGTAGGGGTGGTGGTTCGTTCTCTTTAGCGCGTTGATTTGTCTTTGTAAGATATAGCGCTGTATAAATTTCATTTATTATTATCATCATCATCATCATCATTATTAGTATTAGTATTATTTTTATCATTATTGTTGTTGTTGTTGTTGTTGTTGTTGTTGTTGTTGTTATTATTATTATTATTTATGCCAAACTTGAACAGTTTATGTGGTGTTTTTTGTTGTTGTTTGGATGTACCCAAGTTATCTGGGATTTTTTTGTGTTCAATAAGACTGAAAAGTCATTGCTGGTAAGAGTTGTGTTAAGTGAGTGTTGTGCTGTGTGTTGTGGTGTGTATGTTTGTGTTGTGTTTGTGTGTGTGTGTGTGTGTGAGTGCGTTGTGTTGTGGTGTGTGTGTGTGTGTAAAACACTTTGAGCCAAAAAATCAGACATATATACGTGCTATACAAATATGCAATATTATCATTACTTTTTTTTTTTACCAACCTACTTATCTACATAAATACATGCCTAACTTTCTGTGCACCAACATACTCAGCAACCATTCTACACACTCAATTACCTAAATACGTACTTACCTACCTACTTACCTATCTACTGACCTACCTACCTATTTCCTACCTGTGCAACTGCATAATATCCCCCAACCAGTCTTCTTACCTTTACACACTTTACACACCCATTGTCTTCTGTCAACCTAGGTATATATCCATTGCTTCCTCCCCTCCTCCTCCTCCCTCATCATCATCATCATCATCAACATCATCATCATCTCATCATCATCATCATCATCATCAATATTGCTGCTACAGTACTTACTTATTGCTATGACTGGCTATGTGTTGATGAATACATATTGTGTGTGTTGACAGTTTGGGAACAGCATTGCCAGTGACAGCAGTCTGATATTCTCGCACCTGGTCATTTGTAACAACACCCAGCAGACGCTGAGATGTGGGCAGGTCAGTAATGGTGTGGATTGTGATGTGTTGTATTGTGTTGTTATATTGTATTATATGTTGCATTGCATTGTAAACAACATTGCCAGTGACAGCAGTCTGATTTTTTTCTCGCATCTGGTCATTATGTAACAACACTCAGCAGACTCTGAGATGTGGAAAGGTCAGCGATGGTGTGAATTGTGTTGTGTTGTACTGTATTGTGTTGTATTGTGTTACACTACACTATGTTACAATGTATTGTAAACAATATTGCCAGTGACAGCAGTCTTATATTCTCACATCTGGTCGTTATGTAACAACACTCAGAAGACTCTTGAGATGTGGAAAGGTTAATATTGGGGTGGGATGGGGTGGGGTGGGGTGGGTTGTATGGTATGGTATGGTGTTGAATTGTATTGCACTGTCTTGTGTTGTATCGCATTGTACTGTGCTGCACAGTATTATGTGGTGTTGTGATGTATATATATATGCCTCTCTCTGTGTGTTGTGTTGTGTGTGTGTGTGTGTGCACAGACAAGGGAGAAAGAAACATCACTGAGACGATTAAAAAAACACACCATAAACACCCTTAATATTATTGTCACTTCCCTCGTTAACATAAAAAATTTATAAAAACATAAAACAACAACAACAATATAATATAACTGTTAATGTAGCAGAGCTGTGTACCTGGAGATGGAAGCGTTCCACCAGGTTCAACCTGCCCAAGAGACACACTACCTGAAAACCTCAGTGCAGTGCAGTGTCCCAACCAGTCCTCAGGGAGTAAGGAGAGAGAAGGAGAAGAAGAAAGTGGAGCTTTTTACATCAGTGTAAAGAGAGAGAGAGTCTTTGCTTCTACATATCCTGCTCGTTTGTTGTTGTTTCGTTATTGTTCTTTATGGAGTTGTATTGTTGGTTGTTTTCAGGCTGGGACAGACGAAAACATCTTGCTTCAGTCTGGTCACATGTTTCCCTACAGCTGGAGGTCTTACTCGTCCAAACAGGTATGAATCATTTTTTTGAATTTTTTTTTGTTTAAACGGGTGTGAATCTGATGTAGCCATTATGGAGTTAGTGCGATATGAACATTTTGGAGTGCAGTTGAGAATTTGTTTGAGTTTTTTAAGTAGTGTTTTAAAAAAGTTTATTTTTGTTTATTTCTTAACAAAAGCTTTCTTCCTTTCTTTCCTTTCCTTTCCCTTCCTTTCCCTTCCCTTCCCTTCCTTCCTTCCTTCCTTCCTCTTCTTCCTTCCTTCCTTCCTTCCTTCCTTCCTTCCTTCCTTCCTTCCTTCCTTCCTTCCTTCCTTCCTTCCTTCCTTCATTCATTCATTCAGTCATTCATTTCTTTATTTATTCATGGAAATCCCCCCAAATTCTCAGGGAGTTAAAGGATAAGTCAAGATGCCACCTTCATGTCTGTATGCAACAACCAAACGCACAACCAATAACGTCATACCGTATGGAGTAACATCTTTTTATTTGTTCATTTATTTCTTGATTTGCTTGTTCATTGTTTACTTCATTCATTTGACGGACACTATAGCCGAGTGGTTAAGACTGTTGGACTTCAGACCCGTGGGTCCATGAAGTCCTGGGTTTGAATCTCGGTGGCGTCTGGTGAATTAAGGGTAGGGATTTTGAATGTTTTCTCAGGTCAACTTCCAAGTGCAGACCTGCCAGTGCCTTAGTTACCTTCATGTATATACACATGCAGAAGATCAAATATACACATTAAAAATCCTGTAATTCATGTCAGCGTTCGGTGGGTTACAGAAACGCAAACATACCCAGCATACATTCCCAAAGTCAAAATGCAGCCACCTTCATGGTGGGCAAAAACAGTCACCTAATATGTAAAATCTCAACATTTGGTAAACCTCGGAACTGAGGAACAAAAGAAAAAATTTGATTCCTTTGTTTCTGATATGTTTCACCTTCACCTTCACCTATCCCATAGTCCCGTGGACAGTGGGGGGCACCAATGTAGATTTTGCAACCAGCTTCCTCCACTACCTGCGGTCCTCTGCTTTCTGTAGCAAATCGTGCCACTCAAGGCCAGTCCACTCTCTGGTGTCTTCCCATCGTTTTCTCTGTCTGCCTCTTTGTCTCTCTCCTTGTACTGTTCCCTGTAGGGACGGGACAGCTCAGTGGTCGGAGCACTCGCTTTCCCCCAAGCCAAGGTTAAGCAGCGTCGAGCGTGGTTACCACTTGAATGGGTGACCGTTTGTATGCCTTGGCTTCAGTACAATCCCCCAGTTCACCCAGCTGTCAATGGGTGCCTGCCCTCTTTAGGGTCAGGGAAGGTAAAGCAGCGAGGGAGAAGAGATGGGCGCCAGCCCTCAATATGCTGGCCCCTGGAGAAGTTGAGGTCTCTGACGCCTCGTTCCCCTACGACCTTACAGGTTATGGGACACCTTTACCTTTACCTGTAAGACAATCTTGGCAAGTCCAGATGTTCGTGTGATGTGCCCGTACCACTTAAGTTTGCGTTTTTTCATTCAAGTCGGGAGCTCTTCATATAGTCTGATGGCATGATATCTCTTTATTCATTTTGTATTTATCTCTTATTTAAAAAATTTTTTTACACATTGCAGCATCTTCACTTTTGCCTGGATCACCCCACGTGGCGGTGGTGCACTCCTGTGGACATCAGCTCTGAGGGACACTGGGTTCGAGTCGTGCGAGCCAGGGACCAGCGCTACACGCTCATTGTGCAGGTCGCCCAGCTCTCCCCCATACACAGGAAGGTCTGTGGTCCGTCCTCCTCTGTCCGTGTCAAAAATTCCAAATTAAAAAATTCCATCACCCTGCCAAAGTGTATAACGTGTGTGTGTGTGTGTGTGTGTGAGTGCGTTTGGACTTGTTAGAACTATTACTTGCTATTGGTTGCATGACTGTGTAAGAATGAGTTGAGTGCAAGCACTTTGATTTGTCTGTGCAAGATACAGCGCTATATAAATCCCATTTATTATTATTATTATTATTATTATTATTATTATTTTAGACAGTGCCAGGGTTGTTTTTTTTCAGTCAGTTTTCAGCTTATTTTTGTTTTGTCACAAAAGTCAAGTCAAAAACGCTTAAATCATCCCATGAAGGGCAATTACATCACCGACTGGCACATAATCAATAGGAGTCATAATCTCAAAAAAACACAAGAAAGCTACATTTCACATTTGTTTAAACATTTGAAGTTAGCTTCAAATAAATAAAAAATATATAAATCATACATGCACGCACGCATGCATGCGCGCACACATGCACGCACGCACGCACGCGTGCACGCACACTCGCACACACACACACACACACACACACCAATGTAGGCATATGATGTTCTAAGGACCGGTGACTAGAAAAGGCATATAAACTTATCATTCGCTTTGTGTACAAAGTGCTTTTTGCAGAATGACTTGAGATTTCTTTGTTCTTCTCCAATTATTTTTCAGCAGATTGTCACAATTTTCTGAAGACCATTCTTGTTTTTAACACTAAGGTTACTGTACCAACAGATTAAAGCAAAACTTAGAACATTGTCTGTCGCTGTGTGTCTATGCTGTTGTGTAGGCTATCACTGTTTGGTCAATTAACTGCTGATCTTTGTTACATGAAGATTTTCTGTTTGTTGGTGATTGTTGGTTGTTTTTGGTATCAGTGCGAGTAAAGGTGCTTTTTTTCAATAGAAAATGATAAGTTTTCAAAGCAAATAGACCTTTTTTTTCCCCCCACAAATAGTGGGACTTAAAGCAGTATTAATTAATTAATTAATTAATTCTCAATCAGATAGAAGGAAAAAAACACTATAAAGAGATAATCGATTTAGGAAATTTATTTGGTTTTATTATTAACAGCGAACAAGGAGGATGTCTTTTTCGTGTGTTTTGTACGAGAAAAAGGTATGCGAAAAACAACAAAGAGACACTAAATAATGAATCCTGAAAAAAAGCACTCATCGACCTGTTTCTATCTCTTTTTTTTCTTTTTCTTTCAAAATCTCAGGTGACGGTCAGCGGGCAGTTCCAGGTCTGCAGCCGACTGTCCCAGGACGTGGAGGTGCGTTTCCTCCTGCGCGACGGGGAGGAAGGGGAGAGGGATCACGTGACGGTGGTGGGGGCGGGGCGGGCCACGTCCTCCCTCGTCGTGGAGCACGAAGACATGAAGGGTTTCTGCGTACGCCTGGCCGGATACCCCCTGCCCTGGTCACACACTCTTCACCTCAGCGGCCACGCCATGCACACCAATCAGCTGTTGAAGGTAGTGGGGGTGTGGTGGGTGGTGTAGGGTTGGGTGGGGAGGGGTGGGGGTGGTGGAGTGGGGGTGGGTGGGTGGAGTGGTGGTGGTGGTGGGTGTTTGGGGGGAGGGGTGGGTTGGTGTGTGGTGTGTGTGTGTGGGTGGATGGGGTGTGTGGGAGGTGTGTGTTCGTTCGTTCTTGTATTTAACGTCTGTTCACTATAAGTGATATTTGACGTGTGTATATGTGTGTGTGTAGGTGGATGGGGTGTGTGGGAGGTGTGTTCGTTCGTTTTTGTATTTAACGTCTGTTCACTATAAGTGATATTAGACGTGTGTATATGTGTGTGTGTGTGTGTGTGTGTCTGTTGTGTGTGTGTGTCTGTCTGTGTGTGTGTGTGTGTGTGTGTGTGTGTGTTTGAGGGAGTGAGTGAGGTAGTGAGGGATGTGAACGAGAGTAAATGGGCGAGAGAGAGAGAGAGAGAATATAATGTGTGTGTGTGTGTGTGTGTGTGAGAGAGATAGAGAATGTGTGTGTGTGTTTTATTCTTTTTAGTCTTTATTATTTTATTTCAAGTATAATGGAATAAGCACTCATGTGCTTTTTTTACAACCAGTCCCCGTGTGTATGCGGTTTTGTAAATTGTCATCTGTTCCCACCGGCACACAATGGCCTACTCTTACAAAAAGCGGAACATGATTTTAACGTGTGCTCAAGATGTTCTGCGTGCGTTTGCACGCAGGGCCTCGATTTATAGTCTCATCCGAAGGACTTTTGTTTGATGGAGTGAGTGAGGTAGTTAGTGAGGGAGTGAATGAGAGTGAGTAAGTGGGTCAGTGAGAGAGAGAGAATATATAGTGTGTGTGTGAGAAATTAAAATTTTTTTTAAAGTATTATCGCATGCATGCACACACACACACACACACACACACACACACACACACACACACACACACACACACACACACACACTCTCCACACACACTAACACACACACCATACATACACACACATCCATCCATCCACCATCCATCCATCCATCCTTCCATCCATCCATATATCCATCCATCCATCCATCCATCCATCCATCCATCCATCCATCCAACCGTCCATCCATCCTCCAGCTATACAAGCATGTCAACAGACGCATATATACACATGTCAACAGACACATACATACACATGTCAACAGACACATACATACACATGTCAACAGACACATACATACACATGTCAACAGACACATACATACACATGTCAACAGACACATACATACACATGTGTATATATCAATATCAACACTGCCTCGTTTTCTGTATGACCAGGTGTTGCTGCCTGATGGGTCGTCATACTTCCACATGTGGTGCAGGATCTTCTGTCAGAACTTCAATGAAACCAGACAGAAACTGGTGAGAATGGATCCATCGATAGGCTGTCAGCGTGACGGCATTAACAATATTATGAGCACTCTCTCTCTTTCTGTCTGTCTGTCTGTCTGTCTCTCTCTCTCTGTCTATCTCTCTGACTGTCTCTTGTCTGTCTCTCTTTCTCTCTCTGTGTATGTGTCTGTCTGTCTGTTCTCTCTCTCTCTCTCTTCTCTCTCTTCTCTCTCTCTCTCTCTCTCTCTCTCTCTCTCTCTCTCTCTTCTCTCTCTCTCTCTCTCTCTCTCTCTCTCTTATTTCCCCATGTTTCTACTGTGAGACTGTATAAGTGTTAGGTTATTATTAAGATGTATCCCTACGGGCGGGGACTGGATGTAAAAAGCACAGAAGTGCTTATTCATTATCCTCGAAATAAAAGAATTTGTCATTGTCATTGTCCATTGTCATTGTCATTGTCACTTGTCTCTCTCTCTCTCTCTCTCTCTCTCCTCTCCTCTCCTCTCCTCCTCTCTCTCTCTCTCTTCCTCTCTCTCTCTCTCTCTCTCTCTCTCTCTCTCCCTCTTCTCTTCTCTCTCTCTTTTCTCTCTCTCTGCATTCCTTGGTTAATGCTCTAAGGTTCACCAATGGTGAGATTTTGTATATGCGAGCGTTTGCCCACCATAAAGGTAGCCGTGTTCCAACTTTGAGGATGGTGTCTAAACATGATACCAGACTGCTTTTGTTTTTAAAAATGTGTCTCCCATTCCTACAAGCATGCAGTGGCCTACTCTTCTAGAAGGGGAGGATGGGTTTTAACATGTGCGCAAGATGTTCTGCATGTGTTCGTACACGGGGCTTTGGTTTAAAGTCTCATCCGAAGGACTTTCAAGGGAGCGGAGTCAGTACTGGTGTTAGCTCCAGGGTGGAAAATCTCCTCGAATGGGTGCCTTGGTGGTGGCTTGATCTTGGGCTACAAGATCATGAAGTCAGCAGTCAACACTCAAAAGTGTAGAAGTCTCCTCCAAAGGACTTTCAGGGGAGAGTGGAGTCAGTACTGATGCTAACTCCAGTGGGGAAAAAACCCCATTGAACAAGTGTCTCGATGGTGGCTCGAACCCAGGCTCAATCCCGGGCTGTCAAATCACAAGCGCAACACTCTAACCACCATGCTACCTTACCCCCCTTTTTTTGAATATGACATTTTGAAATTTTAAAATCGTTTTTTTCCCGATTACTTCGACATACTACTTATGAACTTTGATCCATGATTGCAGACTTTTACAAGCATTGTAGCATAATAATAATAAATAATAATAATGTATGGAATTTATATAGCGCTGAATATTGTAAAGCATTGTAGCATAATAATAATAAATAATAATAATGTATGGAATTTATATAGCGCTGAATCTTGTAAAGCAACAAATCAAAGCGCATAACTATCACTTAAGTTTACTGTCTGGGGAAAAAAACACAACCCTAAGCACTAAACAACCTTCAAAACTTGTAGAATGTTGAACAGTAGCTTCTTCTTTTTTTTCTTGGCTCAGATTTTCCTGTCGCCATTGTACGTGCTGCGGTCCCACCTGCCTCTGCCGTTACATGCCCGCCTGTTCACGCCCCACAGCAAGCATCAGCAGACGCTGGAGGTCACAGGTCAAGGTCAGGAGTATCAGCTCCACTGCGTTGGAGGAGATGTCACACATCAGCTGTCCTTCAAACTGGGGTCAGCACGCGACTTTCTTCTTCTTCTGTTTTTTTCCAGCTGTTTATCTATCTATCTATCTATCTATCTATCTATCTATCTATCTATCTATCTATCTATCTATCTATCTATCTATCTATCTATCTATCTATCTATCTATCTATATCTATCTACCTATCTATATCTATCTATCTATCTATCTATCTATCTATCTATCTATCTATCTATCTATCTATCTATCTATCTATCTATCTATCTATCTGTCTGTCTGTCTGTCTGTCTGTCTGTCTGTCTGTCTGTCTGCCTATCTATCTATCTATCCATCTATATCTATATATGTATGTATATTTATATATTATATGTATGTATGAGGGGAGGAGGAAGATATAGTTGGTCCCAGGTCAACTTCAAGTGCAGACATGCCAGTGCCTTAATTCCCTGTATGTATATTTATTTATCTATTCTTTTATATCGAGGATAATGGAATAAGCACTCATGTGCTTTTTTACATCCAGTCCCCGTGTGTATGCGGTTTTGTAAATTTTGTCATCACATGTAGAAGATATGCACGTTTAAAGACCCTGTGTTTCATTCAGCGTTGGGGTGGTTGGGAAAAACGAACTACCCACATACATCCCTGAATCGGAATGGGGGCACCTTCAGGGGGGGAAAAAAAAAACGTCACATATGCAAAATCTCTCCATTAGTGAACCTGTCAGCTCTAGCCAAGGAATGGAAGAAAAAAAAACCTCCCCAAAAAACAAAGAAAAAAAGCATGTTACTTTACCACCCTCATTTTGGTCATGTGTTTCCATCTCAACAGCTTTCTTATATAGTAGCCAAAGGACATGTGATAGAGCACTCATTGCAAGGTTTGCATCTTTTTCTTTCTGTTGATGTATAACACTTGACTGTATGTTGCGGTTTTTGAACAGGTGTAAAACAAAATGGGGGGACGGGATAGCTCAGTGGTCGGAGCACTCACTTTCCCCCAGCCAAGTTAAGCAGCGTCGAGCGTGGTTACCAGTTGGATGTGTGACCGTTTGCGCACCTTGGCTTCAGTACAGTTCCCCAGTTCACCTAGCTGTAAATGGGTACCTGCCCTCTTTAGGGTCAGGGAAGGTAAAGCAGCGAGGGAGAGGAGATGGGCGCCGCCCTCAATATGCTGGCCCTAGAGAAGTGAGGTCTCTGACGCCTCATTCCCCTACGACCTTATAGGTTATGGGACTCCTTTACCTTTTTTACCTTTTAAAACAAAATCAGAAAGAGCAAGAATAGCACATTGGTAGGGAATGTAAAGCACCCAGAGAGCAACTGAAAGCAGGAAAGTGACGCTGCTATATTTCGCTAGTCGGGAAAGAATCGAAAACATCCCATTGAGACAATTGAGACACAGGAAAAAGCAGAAAGAGACATAGGTGAGCGCTCAGCTGCTTTATGTCCATTTTCTCCTCTGCCCTCAGGCCGGACATGGTAGAGTCCAGTCCACCGGTGGTGTTGTCCAGTGGTCTGGTGGACCAGGTGGAGCAGGCGTCGGTGTCGGAGGTCAACATCGAGTCGCTGTGTCAGCAGCACGTGCCCTCCCTCTCCCCTCTCTGGCCGTACAACTTGGTACAGCCCTCCAGGTTGGTTAGTGTCTGGTGTGTATGTGTGTGTATGTGTGTGAGTATGAGTGTTGTGTGTGGGGTGTGAGTGTGTGTGTTTTGTGTGTTTTGTGTAGTGTGTGTGTGTAGTGTGTGTGTGTTTTGTGTGTGAGTGTGTGTGGGGTGTGAGTGAGTGTGTTTGTGTGTAGTGAGTGTGTGTGTAATGTGTGTGGGAGTGTGTGTGTGTGAGTGTGGGGTGTGTGCGTGTGAGTGTGTGCATGTGTGTGAGTGTGTGTGTGAATTTGTGTGTGTGAGTGTGTGTGTGTGTGTGCATGTGTATGCGTGTGAGTGCATTTGTGTGTGAGTGTGTGTGTGTATATGTGTGTGTGTGTATGTGTGTGTTTGAGTGTGTGTGTGTGTGTGTGTATGTGTACTGTTACAACAACTGCTGCTGCCTCTACTACTTTTACTACAACTCTTCTGCTGCTTCTGTTCAGCTGCTGTGTCTGTTCTGCTGCTGCTGCTGTTTTTGCTGATGCTGTTGCTGCTGCTGCTACCACTTCCCCTACTACTACTACTACTACTACTACTACTACTATTACTGATGACAGTGACAGAAGAGAAACATTGGATTAAAGCGGAACAAACAGACATTTACGTTAATGTGCAGTTATCTCAGTATACTTATGGTGATGGTGATGATGATGGTCATTATGATGGTGATTATGATGATTTTGATGATGATCATTATCATCAGTGTTTCCTTATCATCACCACCATCATTATCATTATGATGATGATGATGACAGTGTGAAAGAGGAGAAGCAGTGGAGTGAGGTGGAGCAGGCAGGCGTGGACGTCAACGTGCAGTTGTCTCAGTATACTTATGATGATGGTTATTATGATGATGGTGGTGATGATGATGGTCATGATGATGATGATGGTCATTATGATGATGGTGGTGATGATGATGATGGTCATTATGATGGTGATGATGATGGTCATTATGATGCTGGTGATGATGATGGTCATTATGATGATGGTCATTATGATGATGATGATGATGGTCATTATGATGATGGTCATTATGATGATGGTCATTATTATGATGGTGATAATGATGATCATTATAATCAGTGTTTCCTTATCATCACCATCATTATCATGATGATGATGATGGTGACAGTGTGAAAGAGGAGAAGCAGTGGAGTGAGGTGGAGCAGGCAGGCGTGGACGTCAACGTGCAGTTGTCTCAGTACCTCCCCGGCTGCAACACCCTCCTGGTCGACATCGCCCCCTGGTGTCTGCTCACCAACCTCACCCCGCTCCCCCTCCTCCTCCTCACCGACACCCACCGCTTCAAACTGCCGCAGGGATGCACTGTGGCGCCCCCTGCTGTGCAGGTTAGACAACTTTGTTTTTGTCTGAGGGGGTAACAGTCGGTGAACTTTCGTTATTTACTTTCTTTTTCCCACAGTATTGGCTTGTTAGACTCATGGCTAGCTTTAACCCTTGTGCTGGTAGTAAATAATAATATGGATATATGGAATTTATATAGCGCTGAATCTTGTAAAACAAACAAATCGAAGTGCTTTGCACCAAATCATTTACACGCATGCAACTTTCCTCAAATGTAATGAATAACAGAGTGTGTTGTCAAAAACTACTCCTAAATACTTCACAGAGCTGGACAAAGGAACTGACGTATTGCCAAATTCTATTGAAGTTGTTGTTGTGATTGAGGAAAGTTTACTTTCGGTCCCTATGAGCATGGCTTTGGTTTTATCAGGCATTAAATTGTAACTTGTTCCGAGTCATCCATTCTTGTAGTCCTGACTGTAGTTGCGCAACTGTTTGTATGCCGTTGACTGGTAGTCGCAACTATTGGTCTGTGCAATAGCAAGTCACTTTGACCGGTTACAGTTAATCTTTCTTGGATGTGAAACCATTTCTTGTAGCTTTCCCTCATTAGAATATTCATGAGACAGGCCCGGCAATATGTATTTCTATACTTTTAAGGGAGTTTTGAGAAGGATACTGCTAAATGTACATGGCACATGGCGAAGCACCTTCCACTGGTCAAAGTGGCTGCTCACTGAAACAGGCCACAAGATTGCATGTATATGCAGACGTTTCTGAAGATTGTGTGTGCATGTACACATAAGATCTTTGTTTATAACCTCATCTGAAGATGTACATTTTAAAGTAGCTTCCAGTGATATGTCTTGAGTCGGCCCTTAAATGGATTTCTTTTTGTAAGCCTCTGAAAAGAATAATGTAATTATACATGTACATGAAGACATTCGTATAATGGTCACTAAGATTGACAAGATAGCAGTAATGAGCACGCTTTCTGAATTAAGAGTGATGTACATAGATATGTGTACATTCTGAGTGCTTCAGTAAGTCTACAGTTCTGACGCCTGTAAATGGATTTTGAGCCTCATTAGGAATAGGATATAGCATCAAGATGGATGCGTTATCATGAATAATGCTACATGACAATGAGGACCAGCTCACTCTATAAGTAACATGAATAATGGTAATGTGACTTTCTATGACCTCACTAGCCTGATTGTATGTCCAGAGTATCAAACTACAGATTAGATGCTTTGACTGCTAGCACGTGAAATCTCTGAAGCGCTCCATGTCACTCTTAACTGGTTGTTGTCTTGTCAAGCTACTTTGCCAGGGTTCAGACTGGTATTATTTTGATGCACTTACCGCTTATAATCTGAGCCAGCTCCTTGTACTTTATGTTGTGTCTAGGTATTGATGTTGGTCTGTCTGTGTTGTTGATGTGTGTGCACTCCTTATGTGTGTGTGTGTTGGTGTGTATGTGTGTGTGTGTGTGTGTGTGTGTATGTGTGTGTGTGTGTGTGTGTGTGTGTGTGTGTGTGTGTGTGTGTGTGTGTGTGTGGTGTATGTGTGTGTGTGGTGTGTTGTGTGTGTTGTGTGTGTGTTGTGTGTGTGTGTGTGTGTGTGTGTGTATGTGTGTGTGGTGTGTGTGTGTGTGTGTTGTGTGGTGTGTGTGTTGTGTGTATGTGTGTGTGTGTGCGTATGTGTGTGTGTGTGCTGTGTTGTGTGTGTGTGTGTGTGTGTGCAGTGTGTGTGTGTGTGTGGTGTATGTGCGTGTATATATGTGTTGTGTGTTTACATGCATGTTTGTATGTGTGCGTGCATGCGTGTGTGCACGCGCAGGAGCTGAGGGTGGGGTGTGAGAGTGAGGGGCAGGTGTGGGAGGCCCCCCCTGTCCCTTTGAGCGAGGATGAGGTGGAGCAACACCTGTACAGCGCTGACCTGGGCCGTGTGCTCTTCCTGGACGGACAGGTGCAACTGCAGCTTCTGCTGCCCCCGTCCACACCTGGGGGGCTGACACAGGTGAGCACGGAGGATTCGTTGATAGTGATGATGGTGGTTGTAATTTTTTTCTTCTGTTTTTTTTGTCGTCCTATTCCTTGGCCTAGAGCTCCGAGGTTCAACAATGGTGAGATTTCACGTGTGCGACTGTTTTTGCCCACTGTTAGGGTAGCTGCATGATGGTTGTTGTGATGATGATGATGTTGGTGGTGGTGGTGGTGGTTGTTTTTTTCTGGATGGTCAGGTGTTACCACAGCTTCTGTACCTGGGGGGGAGGGGAGGGGAGGGGAGGGGGACTTATAGAGATAACTATGAATTCTGGATGTTGTGTACATGAGGAAAATGATTATAATGACTTAATAACAGTGATAATGATGATGATGATCTCATCATCTATTAAATTACTCAATCAATCATCATCATCATCAAGCATGATGAGGGTAATAACATAGCTATGTTTGTTGTTGTTCTTATACACTTTCTCCATGAAAACAGGTGTACTGAACAATGTTGATTAATTTTTTCAAATTTTAAACCTCGTTTCATTTCTTTCCTATTGTTTTGATGGTTAAAAAAAAGTCTTTTTTTTAATTTTCAAAATCTCTGTTCAAGCAATGCAGATTTGTCTTCTTCTGTGAACTTTCTACAGAGAACTCTCTGTAGATTCAAAGTAACCCACCCTTTCCTCAAACCTCACTCGCCAGGTGGTGCCCTCTCGGTGGTGTCCATCATGAAGCACAAGATCCGGGTGGTGACCATCAGCGAACGTCTGCGGGTGACCAACGTCAGCGGCCTGCCTCTGCAGACACAGCTGATGGCCGTACCCCAGACCTGCGGCCGAGTGCGACACACCGACTTCAGGATCGAACCCTCGCCTCTGCCGGTCAGCGAGCGAGGCCAGCGCCGCTGCACCACAGCTCTCCTGGACTGGCAGCTGCTTCACAAAGATCCCATCGTCGGGGAGGATCCGCTAGAGCTGGTGCTGTACATGGCGTTTAGGACTGACAGTGAAAATGGATCATCCAGTTCTAAGACAGAGGCTCAAGATGTATCCTCCAGTCGCAAGACAGAGGCTCAGAGTGTATCTTCTGGTCGTAAGACAGAGGCTCAGAGTGTATCTTCTGGTCGCAAGACAGAGGCTCAGAGTGTATCTTCTGGTCGTAAGACAGAGGCTCAGGGAGTATCTTCTGGTCGCAAGACAGAGGCTCAAGATGTATCCTCCAGTCACAAGACAGAGGCTCAGGGAGTATCTTCTGGTCGCAAGACAGAGGCTCAGGGAGTATCCTCTGGTCGCAAGACAGAGGCTCAGGGAGTATCCTCCGGTCGCAACACAGAGACTCAGGGAGTATCCCCTGGTCGTGCCCCGCTGTGGAGTACCCCTGTGCGCATTGCCTGTGGGCCCCAGGGCAGCCGCAACACGGTGGCGTTGAACGGGGAGGATGGGAGCCTGGGGGGGGCCTCTCTGTGCGTGACGTGTGCGGTGGAGGGAGCGCTGACGTACGTGGTGATCAGCCAGGACAACAGCCCCATGTGCTGGATCCACAACCTCTGCCCCTTCCCCCTGCAGTACGGGCAGGGGCTCCACAAGGCTGTCGTTAAAGGTACGGGGGGCGGTGACAGGGTGCGTTGTTGTGTCTGCTAGGCTAAATCTGCTTTCTGCTTTGCCTGGTCAGTTGGGTGGGATGTGTAGGGTCTGGTGGTGTTTGTTCTCTTGTGCTTGTAGCTCTGCAAGCGGTCTGTCCACTGCCCTGAGTTGACGCATTCTGACTTTAAGAGCAGGTTGTGAACAAAAATGTATATGAAATGCCAAAAGAAAATATTTGTTAGGTTTGTGTATAAGCCTGCTGGATGACATTCCCGTAAATGACAAATGCAAAACACACACACACACACCAACACACACCAACACACACACACCACCCACACACACAACACACACCCAACCAACCACAACACACACACACACACCACACGGCACGCACACACACACACACACACACACACACAATCTCCATAAATGTTAACAAAAAATCACTTATTCAGTTTTATCATTTTAAACTGTGTTTCATTTTCACTTTTGTTTTGGGGTTATTTATTTTTTTATTGTTGCATTGAGGTTTGGGTGCTTGTCTATTGGACAAAACGAAGTCTGGGTTCAGAGGAAATGTGAACCAGATTTCTCTTTCCTAAACAGTTGCACTGTAATGTAGGAGACAGGTAGCCTAGTGGTTAGATCACTGAGCTCATGGTATGACAGTGTGAGGTTGGAGCCTCCACTGAGATGCCTGTTCAAGGAAGGGAATTGTTCCCCTAAAGCTACCATCAGTACCACCACTGCCCTGAAAGTCACTTGGATGAGACTATAGACTGAGGGCCCGCTTGTTAACACATGCAAAGCGTCTTGTGCACACATTAAAACCTATTCAGCCTTTTGGAAGAGTAGGCCATCATGGACCATTGGGAAGGTAAAGAGGTGTGGTGACTGTTACAGGTGTGACATATATCCACTGTAGTGTTAACTGCTATGCCATTGAAGAGGTGTGGTGACTGTTACAGGTGTGACATATATCCACTGTAGTGTTAACTGCTATGCCAGTGAAGAGGTGTGGTGACTGTTACAGGTGTGACATATATCCACTGTAGTGTTAACCGCTAGGCCAGTGAAGAGGTGTGGTGACTGTTACAGGTGTGACATATATCCACTGTAGTGTTACCTGCTAGGCCAGTGAAGAAGAGGTGTGGTGACGGACTGTTAAAGGTGTGACAGAGATCCACTGAAGTGTTAATTGCTAGGCCAGTGAAGAGGTGTGGTGACTGTTACAGGTGTGACAGAGATCCACTGAAGTGTCAGGTGCATGCTAGGCCAGTAAAGAAGAGGTGTGGTGACTGTTACAGGTGTGACATATATCCACTGTAGTGTTAACTGCTATGCCAGTGAAAAGGTGTGGTGACTGTTACAGGTGTGATAGAGATCCACTGAAGTGTCAGGTGCATGCTAGGCCAGTGAAGAGGTGTGGTGACGGTTACAGGTGTGACATATATCCACTGAAGTGTCAGGTGCATGCTAGGCCAGTGAATAATAATAATAATAATAATGTATGGAATTTATATAGCGCTGAATCTTGTAAAGCAACAAATCAAAGCGCTCAGATTTTATTTCATACCACTTTAAGTCACGGCAGATTTCTCTCCGTGAAATTCGGGCTGCTCTCCCCGGGGAGAGCGGGAGAACGCGTCGCCACTTAGCGCTGCGCCACCCTTTCACCCTTTTTTTTTTTTTTTTTTTTTTTCTGCAGCTGTATTTGTTTCCCTATCAGAGTGGCTTTTTTCTAAGAATTTTGCCAGGGACAACTCTCTTGTTGCCGTGGGTTTTTTTACGTGCGCTAAATAATTACGTGTAACACACGGGACCTCGGTTTATCGTCTCATCCGAAAGACTAGCGCCCAGACCACCACTCATGGTCTAATGGATGGGGGAAAAATTTCCGGTCCAAACGGGGTACGAACCGCCGCACACTTCAGACCCGGACTTTTCGCTTTCTAGACAGGCGCGTTACCTCTAGACCACCGATCCACAAAGAGGTGTGGTGACTGTTACAGGTGTGACATTTCTTCTTTAATTTAACGTCTTTTCACATTAAGTGATATTAGACATTAAGTGATATCCTTCCGCCTGTATGAGGTGTGACATATATCCACTGTAGTGTCAGGTGCATGCTAGGCCAGTGAAGAAGAGGTGTGGTGACTGTTACAGGTGTGACATATATCCACTGTAGTGTTAACCGCTAGGTCAGTGAAGAAGAGGTGTGTTGACTATTACAGGTGTGACATATATCCACTGTAGTGTTAACCGCTAGGCCAGTGAAGAAGAGGTGTGGTGACCATTACAGGTGTGACAGAGATCAACTGTAGTGTTACCTGCTAGGCCAGTGAAAGAAGAGGTGTGGTGACTGTTACAGGTGTGACGGTGCAGGAGGAGACAGAGCTGCTGGAGCCTGCGGCGGCTGTGGTGTCCAGCCACAGGTGGAGCCACTACACCATGCCCCACGTCAACAACACCTTCCCCCAGGTGGACACGGGGCCCCCGCCGCGCCTCCACGTTCGACCCCTGCTCCCTGCCGACCCGAAGCCGCGCGAGTGGTCAGCGGGGATCTCGCTGGAGCCGGGCGACTCGTTCCTGCACATGCCAGGCATGGAGCACATCAAGGTCCACGTGGAGCTCCTGGCCATGGTCCACCACCTCACCTTCAGCGTCCTCAGCAAAGCCGAGGTCTCCGCCCGAGAGGTGCGCAGTCGCATCCAGGGTGGCCAGACGGTCACCAGGGTGGAGGAGAGCTCGCCCCAGCCCTTTCCTCCGTCATCACAGGCGACGAGCACGACAGACTCATCTGCTGCTGCCCAGCATGGAGAAGAGGAGAGTAGTAGCGGTGGTGGTGGTGGCGGCAACATCGAGGCTGTGAGAGAGTTGCTAGCTGTGCACGGTGAGGGCTGGCCGTCGCTGACCCTGGGCGTTCTGCTGGAAGCCGTGGTGGTGACTCTCCACGACGATACCTCCCAGCCCGGCAGGCTGAGCCAGCTCCTGCAGATGGAGGTGCAGTCCCTCCTGCTGACCTGCTACCCGGTTGGTGGGTCCTCCAGCAGCCTGTGCGTGGCCGTGTGCGCTCAGAGTCTTCAGCTGGACAACGTCCTGGCGCACAAAGGCTTCTACGACTTCCCGGTCGTCCTGCAGCCTCAGCAGCAGACTCCCCAGCCCGTGGACGTCCACAGCCTGGGGCCCCACAAGGACCTGACGGAGATCCAGGCCATGCTGCGAGCCAGCAGCGTGCTGCACCTTCAGGTCGTCCTCAGCAAAGACCGCCTCCTGCCCGCAGGCTGGTTCCTGGACTCTGTGGAGGTGGCCGTGAAGCCTCTCAGCGTGTTCTTCGAAGACCTGTTCTTCTTCCGCCTGTACGAGGAGTGCCTGTGTCCTTCTGCCCCACCTCCTGAGGGAGAAGGGGTCAAGGGACAAGCGGCGGTGCGTGCCCCTCGACGTGTGGGAGAGAGCGCGGCTCCACCAACAGCCGCTAAAGATTCGGCATCTGTGCGTGCACCCGGTCAGCCTCCTGCTCAGCGTGCACGCGTCTGTGCGTGTGTTCCTGGCCACCGACCACGCCCCGCTCAGCCTCGGCCGCTTCGAGCGACACAACCTGTTCACGGGCACCCAGCAGCTGGCCTACACCTTCGCCGTGCATTACATCACCGCCGCCATCTTCAGGGCAGGTGAGGCGGGCAGGCCTTCATCCTGCATTCTCTTGTGCATTTTCTGTGTTGCCTTCTCCTTCGTTCTTTATTCTCTTGCATTCTTCTTCATTCTGCTTCATCTTCGCTGTGCATTACATCACCGCCGCCATCTTCAAGTGAGACACCTTCATCTCATTTCTGCTTCTCCTTCGGTCTCTTGATGCTCTGTCCTGCTGCATTCTCCTTGCAGTTCTTACGTCTTTTCTCTTGCCAGACGTTCACTTCTTCTCTGCATTCTCTCCTTCGATGTTCCTTCATTCTTCTTGCATTCTCTTTCATTCTTCTTTATTCCCTTGCATCTTCCTTCATTCTCTTGCATTGTCCACTTCATTCTCTTGCAACTCTCCTTGCATCTCGCATTCTGTCATCTCTTGCATTCCCTTCATTCTTCTTTATTCCTTGCATTCTCCTTCTTCTCTTGCATTTCCTTCATTCTCTGCCTTCGCATTCTCCTTCAGTCTCTTGCATCTCCTTCATTCTTGCATTACATCCCTGCATTTCACTGGTGCATTTTCTGTCATGGTCCTTCTTTCCTTCATTCTCTTGCATTCCTGTCTGCCATTCTCTTGTTCTCCTTCATTCTCTTGCTTCTCCTTCTCTCATTGCTTCGCTTGCATTCTCTCGATCTTGGCTAGCTCTAGACCTTCCCTGCATTCTCCTTGCATTCTCCTCCATTCTCTTGATGTCCTATTCTACTTGATTCCCCATTCTTGCATCCTTGATTCATCTATCCTTAGCATGCTCACTCATTCTCTTGATCTCCCTTCATCTCTCTGCATTGATTCTCTTGCATTCTCCTTCATCTCTGCATTGCGCTCGCTTCATTGACTCTTGAGTGCCGTGCATTCTCCTTCAGCTTCTCTTCGCATGCCTTATTCTCTTGCTTCTCCTTCATTCTCTGTGCCATTCTCCCTCATCTCTCTTGTAGAGTTCCTGACATCGCCTTCATTCCCTTCATTCTCTGTGATTGCCTTTCATTCAACTTTAGTCCCTTAGATTCTCCTTTATTCTTGCTCTTATTCTTTGCATCTCTCCTCTCATCTCTGCATCTCCTGTCTTCTTGTGTTCTCTTGCATTCTCCTTCATTCCTCTGCATTCTCCTTCATCTCTTTCACTGATTCCCTTAGCATGCTGCCTATTCACTCTTGCATTGTCCTTCATTCTCATTTCCTTCATTCTCTTGCATTCATCTTCATATGTCTGCATTCTCCTTCATTCCTTCATTCTCTTGATTCTTCATTCTCTGTTCTTCTTGCATTCTCTCATCTGTTTATTCTTCTTTATTTTGCTCCTTCATTCTCTTGCATTCTCCTTCATTCTTCTTTATTCCTTGCATTCTCTTCATTCTCTTGCATTCTCCTTATTCTCTTTGATTCTCCTTCCTTCTCTTGCATATCTCCTTCATTCTCTTGCATTTCTTCTTCCTTGATTCTCCTTCATCTTCTTCTTTGCATTTCTTCATTCCTTCGCATTCTCCTTCATTCTCTGCATTGCTTCATTCTCTTACCTTGTCCTTCATTTCTTGCATTCTCCTTCATTCTCTTGCATTGTCCTTCTTTATTTCTCTTGCATTCTCCTTCATTCTCTTGCATTCTCCCTTCATTCTCTTATTCCCTTGCATTACTCACCTTCATTCTCCTTCATTCTCTTGTATTGTCCTTCATCCTTCATTTTCCCTTGCATTCTCCTTCTTTATTCCTTCTACTCCTTGCATTGCTCTCATTCTCTTGCATTCTCCTTCATTCTTCTTTTTTCTCTGCATTCTCCTTCAGTCTCTTGCATTCTCCTCATTCATTCTTTCTTCCTTCATTTCCTTCATTCTCTTGCATTATTTCCTTCATTCTTCTTTATTCCCTTGCATTCTCCTTCATTCTTCTTGCATTTCCTTCATTCTCTTATTCTCTTGCATTCTCTTCATTCTCTTGCATTCTCTTCATTCTCTTGCATTCTCTTCTTCTCTTTCTATTCTATTTCATTCTCTCATTTTATTTCCCTTGCATTCTCCTTCATTCTCTTGCATTCTTCTTCATTCTCTTGCATTCCTTCATTCTCTGCATTCTCTTCATTCTCTTATTCCCATTCTTCTCTTGCATTCTCTTCATTCTTCTTTATTCCCTTGCATTCCTTCTTTGCATTCTCCTTCATTCTCTTGCATTGTCCTTCATTCTCTTGCATTCTCCTTCATTCTCTTGCATTCTCCTTCATTCTCTTGCATTTCTCCTTCATTCTCTTGCATTCTCTCTCTGCATTCTTTCTTGCATTTCCTTCATTCTCTTGCATTCTCCTTCATTCTCTTGCATTCTCCTTCATTCTCTTGCATTCTCCTTCATTCTCTTGCATTCTCCTTCATTCTCTTGCATTCTCTTGCATTCTCCTTCATTCTTCTTTATTCCCTTGCATTCTCCTTCATTCTCTTGCATTGTCCTTCATTCTCTTGCATTCTCCTTCATTCTCTTGCATTCTCCCTCATTCTTCTTTATTCCCTTGCATTCTCCTTCATTCTCCTTCATTCTCTTGTATTGTCCTTTATTCTTCTTTATTCCCTTGCATTCTCCTTATTCTTCTTTATTCCTTTGCATTCTCCTTCATTCTCTTGTATTCTCCTTCATTCTTCTTTATTCTCTTGCATTCTCCTTCATTCTCTTGCATTCTCCTTCATTCTTCTTTATTCCCTTACATTGTCCTTTATTCTCTTGCATTCTCCTTCATTCTTTTCCTTTATTCTCTTGCATTCATCTTCATTCTCTTGCATTCTCCTTCATTCTTCTTCATTCTCTTGCATTCTCCTTCATTCTCTTGCATTCTCCTTCATTCTCTTGCATTGTCCTTCATTCTCTTGCATTCTCTTCATTCTCTTCATTTCCTTCATTCTCTTGCATTCTCTTCCTTCTTCTTCATTTCCTTGCATTCTCTTTGCATTCTCCTTCATTCTCTTGCATTCTCCTTCTTCTCTTGCATTGTCCTTCATTCTCTTGCATTGTCCTTCATTCTCTTGCATTGTCCTTCATTCTCTTGCATTCTCCTTCATTCTCTTGCATTGTCCTTCATTCTCTTGCATTGTCCTTCATTCTCTTGCATTGTCCTTCATTCTCTTGCATTGTCCTTCATTCTCTTGCATTGTCCTTCATTCTCTTGCATTCTCCTTCATTCTCTTTGCATTCTCCTTCATTCTCTTGCATTCTCCTTCATTCTTCTTTATTACCTTGCATTCTCCTTCATTCTTCTTTATTCCCTTGCATTCTCCTTCATTCTTCTTTATTCCCTTGCATTCTCCTTCATTCTTTTGCATTCTCTTTCATTCTCCTTCATTCTTCTTTATTCTCTTGCATTCTCCTTCGTTCTCCTTCATCAGTGCTGTGCATTACATCACCTCTGCCATCTTCAGAGCTGGTAGGAGTCTTTCTCCTTCATTCTCCTTCACCATTGTCATGCTTCACAAAAAACACTGTAGCTTAGAGTTGACAGAATTGCAGGGAAATGAAGTTGGAAGAAATGTTAACACCAGAGGAAAAAAAATCTCTTCAAATGGACACTTTGGAAACAACTCGAATGCATGCCTTAGATATGCATAAGGTCACAAGACTGAAGTTTTAACTACTGAGGTCTTGTGTTGGTTCTTGATGATGTTCTTGTTGCTTTATACAGCATTTATGTTTTTGTGCTTTCTGCTGTGTTCTACAAGTATCTGATTATATATATTGTTTCAACAAGATTATGTCTGTTATCACTAGTATCAGTATCTTAGATTCTAAGTACAACTGATAAAGAGAGTTTATCCTGCCATTCTTGTGTTGTAATTCCTTTTTTATTTTATCTATCTATCTACATTTTGGGGACGGGATAGCTCAGTGGTCAGAGCACTCGCTTTTCCCCAACCAAGTTAAACAGCATCGAGCGTGGTTACCACTTGGATGGGTGACCGCTTGCGCGCCTTGGCTTCATTACAGCCCCCCCCAGTTCACCCAGCTGTAAATGGGTACCTGTTCTCTTTAGGGTCAGGGAAGGTAAAGCAGCGAGGGAGAGGAGATGGGTGCCGCCCTCAGTATGCTGGCCCCTGGAGAAGTGAGGTCTCTGACGCCTCGCTCCCCTACGACCTTATAGGTTATGGAACACCCTTTACCCTTTTTTTACCCCTTTATCTACATGTTTGGTATGTGTGAGTGTGAAGTGGAGACTGATGATGTGTGATTTTCCAGGAATGGTGGTGGGTTCCTTGGACATTCTGGGCAGCCCCACAGGACTGGTGCGCTGCGTCAGTGCGGGTCTGTCTGATCTGCTACGTCTGCCCTACCAGGGCCTAACACGCAGCCCTGCTGCCTTCGCCACCGGCCTTTTTGGTGGGGTGTCCTCCTTGATGCGCAACGTCACTGCAGGTGGGCTTTGGTGATAGCGTGCGGTGAAAGAAGAATAGTCAGGTCAAAGTCAAGTCAAAGTCAAGTCAAAAACACTTTAATCATCCCGTGGAGGGCAATTACACAGTTTAGTCTTTTGGATGAGACGAGAAACTGAGGTCCCGTGTAGAACACGCATTTAGCGCATGTAAAAAAAACACCTCGGCAACAAGAGAGTCGTTCTTGGTAAAATTCTGTAGAAAAAAGCATCTCTGATATGGAAACAAATACACATGCAGACAGGAAAAGAGAGAAAAAAAAAAGAGTTGGTGCTGCTCTTGTGGCGACGCACTCTCCCTGGGGAGAACAGCCCGAATTTCATGCAGAGAAATCCACCGTGACTTAAAGTGGTATACAATACAATACACAGTACAATACAATACAATACAGTTGTCATGGGTTTTTTGTGTGTGCTATTTTAGTGCAGGATTCTGGATGGTTGAGAAAATATTAATCTACCGATTATGATCACATCATGTGAACAGTTAGATGGATGGGGGAAGGGATGGAGAAGTGAATCGTTCGTAAAATTATTGGTGATGTACCTGTTTACTTTACACAGGTTTTTTTCCTTTGTCATTATTTCCAGGTTGATTCATTTTTGCCTGGGGTTTGCAGTAAAGTCTTTCTCTGGTTTTGACATTGGCTAGCAGTTAGGTTTTTGTTCCTTCTTCATCCAACGCTCAGACAGCAACTGTTGTTGTTTGTAATATGAAGGAAAATGTGTAGTGCTGCCGTTAAGCGCCTGACAAGTCAGGCCCAGCGCACCAGACTTCGGTCTGGGGATTTGTTTGATTTTTGACTTTTCACTTAGTTTTTTCACTTAGTTTTGCCAAAAAACGTTTTTTTCTGTGTGATTTATTGTCATGAATATGAAACATTTTATAGTGCAAGATGTCATTTCAATATAGTTTTGCTTTTTTATGTTTATTAAAGTGCAAGATATTGCAATATAAAAAAAAAAACACCACCAGAAAGTTTAAAAGCAGATGTGTGAATTTTTAAAAATATCTTTTGCACCTCTCAGTCTGAAATGAGGTGGGTGTTTTTTTCATGTATTCAGTATGTTCATCATTAATCAGTAGAAAACATTTTACCTTACTTGTCTTGATGGTAATCATTACTGATTTTTCTTTGTAATAATTACTGATTTTTGTTTTCCCTTATTTGTCTTCAAAGGGGTGATGACATCTGTCACCAACTTTGCATCGAGTGTGTCACGCAACATGGATCGTCTGTCCCTGGATTCCGGTCACTTGCAGCGACAGGAAGAGTCACGGCGACAGCGACCGTCTGGAATATCATCAGGGCTTCAGCAGGGGCTTACAGGCTTTGGCCTGAGTCTGTTAGGTAATGATCAGAGTGTGTGTGTGTGTGTGTGTGTGTGTGTGTGGGTGAGTGTGTGTGTGTGTGTGT
Source organism: Rapana venosa (assembly GCA_028751875.1). Lineage (NCBI taxonomy): Eukaryota > Metazoa > Mollusca > Gastropoda > Neogastropoda > Muricidae > Rapana > Rapana venosa. The sequence goes on from CM054166.1 coordinate 15,833,318, forward strand.
GTGTGTGTGCATGTGTGTGTGTGGGTGTGTGTGTGAGTGTGTGGGGGGGGTGTGTGTGAGTGGGAGTGTGGGTGTGTGTATGTGTGAGTGTGTGTGTGTGTGTGTGTGTGTGTGTGTGTGTGAGTGTGTGTGTGAGCGTGAGTGTGTGTGTGTGTGTGTGTGGGTGGGTGAGTGTGTGTGTGTGTTTGTGAGTGTGTGTGTGTTTTCTTCAGTTTAATGTCCTTCCACTGAATAGTGATATCAGATGTTTGTGTGTGTATGTGTGTGAGTGTGTGTGCGTGTGCACATGTGTGTGTAAGCAACGCTCTTTAACACCAGGCTATTCTCATCCCCTCTGCTTCCTATATATTGAGTTATGCAGATAGTGAAACATCTACCACAATGATTTTGAGTACATTAAAAAAATTTATCTCTGGGAAAATTGAATATTGAAAACGAAAATTATGGGTGGAGGAGAGAGTGGGGGGGGGGAGGGGGGGTTGGAATGTGGGAAAGAAAGCCTAGTGGTTACAGCATTGAGCTTGTGATCTGACAGCATGGGTTCAAGACATCATGTGTGTCGTGCAACATAGATCATCGGTCCCTGGATTTATAGTGATTTTTTTCTCCCCCTGGAGTCAATACCAGTTTAGACTCCACTCCTCTGAAAGTCCAGACATTAAACTGAGGTCCTGTGTATAAATACACGCAAACATCTTGTGCCTACATAAAAAACTGTTCCGCATTTTGGAAGAGTAGGTCATCGTGTGCCAGTAAAAACAGATGACTAAATTTTAAAAAAATGCATACACACTGGTGTCATGTTTAGACATAATCCGCGAATTCCAAATACGTGGTAATGATAAAGGTGTTCCCATAACCTATGTGGTCACTGGGGAGTGAGATGTCAGAGACCTCAGCTTCTCTAGGGGCCAGCATATTGAGGGCAGCGCCCATCTCCTGTCCCTCGCTGCTTTACCTTCCCTGACCCTAAAGAAGCCTTAATTGTGAGCATGGTCGCACATGCTAAATTTTACCATAAGTGAACTTTTGAGCGAAAAAACCCACTTAACACCCAAAAAGGAAGGAAGGTGGCAGGATGGTTAAGATGTTCGCCTGCCAACAAGTCAACCGTGAGGTTGTGGGTACGATTCCCAGCCTCGCCCATTCTTCCCAGTTTGACGAAAAAAAATCGAACTGAATGTCAAAGTCCTTCGGACGAGACTATAAACCGAGGCCCCGTGTGCGAACGCACGCAGAACATCTTGCGCACACGTTAAATCCTGTTCCGCTTTTCGGAAGAGTAGGCCATTGAGTGGAAACAGATGACAAAATTTACAAAACCGCATACACACTGGGAGTGGATGTAAACAAGCACATGAGTGCTTATTCTATTATCCTCGACATAAAAGAATAAATAAATAAATAGATAAATAAATAAATAAACAAATAAAAACTTCCTTGCTGCTGTCCACAGGGGCGGTAGCCGGCTTGGTGGACCAGCCACTGCAGTCGGTTCTGGCGCAGGGATCGACGGAGAAGCGAACCTCGGCCACGCAGCGTGCAGGAAGCATCATGGCCGGCGTGGGCAAAGGCCTGGTGGGAGTCATCACCAAGCCCATCGGAGGAGCCGCCGAGCTGTTGTCTCAGACTGGGCAAGGTAGGGGGTGTTGTTTGATAGGTAGTGATGATTTGTGGTGGAGTTTGTGTAGTGCTGTGTCTTGTGAGAGTGCATCGGAGCGCTTGTGGTAAGATGGGGTGTGTGTGTGTGTGTATTGTGTGTGTTTGTGTGTGTGTGTGGGTGTGTGGTATGTGAGTGTGTGTGTGTATGTGTGTTGTGTGTGTGTGTGTTGTGTGTGTGTTTTGTGTGTGTGTGTGTGTGTGTGTGTATGTGTGAGAGAGAGAGAGAGAGAGAAAGTTGAGTCAAAGTCATATTTTTATTTCTAGATGGTACATTAAATAAGCAATGCACTTGCTTTTTTTCATCAAGCCATCTATCTAGGAACGAAAACAACTTTATCAGTAATATCTAACTACAATATTATTACAGCAACTAATATTCTTTTATTTTGAGGATAGTGTGCGTGTGTATGTTTCTTTCTTTGTTTCTTTCTTTTATGTATGTATATTTCTGTATGTGTGTGTGCATGCATGCATGCATGCATGCTTGCATGCATGCATAGATGTGTGTGAGTTTGTTTCTGTGAAGTGTCTAAACAACAATTTTCTACTACATACCTTTTGATTTAAATAAAATCTTTTTTTTTTTTTTAAAACAAAGTCATAATTTCCTTACGAGCTTTTGTAGCAAAATAAGTTTATTTGTTAATATAGTGAAGCTACTGTATACAGAGAAATAAAATCTTTAATACATAAAAGTTAACTAAGCGTTTGAAGTCAAGTTTTCTTCAAAGTTTACAGCATACATTGTGCTGTTGTGAGTCGCTGTGAAGCATTTGAAGGTGTATTTTATCCAAACTGTAGGGACATGCTTTGTACTGTAGTGAGCTGCTCTGCTCTGCTGTGTTCTGTTTTCGCAGGATTTCTGCAAGGTTCGGGGCTGAGGAAACAGGTTGTTCCCCGACACTCCATTGCGGAAATACAGCGGTGTGATCTTCCAACAGCCTGGCTCAAGTACCCCATGTCAGTTGCTGACATTATTGTTTGCGTTATGGCCATAGTTGGGGGGTACAGTTGCTGACATTATTGTTTGCATTATGGCCTAGCTTGGGGAGTACAGTTGCTGACATTATTGTTTGCATTATGGCCATAGTTGAGGGGTACAGTTGCTGACATTATTGTTTGCATTATGGCCATAGCTAGGGGGTACAGTTGCTGACATTATTGTTTGCATTATGGCCATAGCTAGGGGGTACAGTTGCTGACATTATTATTTGCATTATGGCCTAGCTGAGGGGTACAGTTGCTGACATTATTGTTTGCATTATGGCCTAGTTGAGGGGTTACAGTTGCTGACATTATTGTTTGCATTATGGCCTAGTTGAGGGGTTACAGTTGCTAACATTATTGTTTGCATTATGGCCATAGATGGGGGGTACAGTTGCTAACATTATTGTTTGCATTATGGCCTAGTTTGGGGGGTACAGTTGCTGACATTATTGTTTGCATTATGGCCTAGTTGAGGGGTTACAGTTGCTGACATTATTGTTTGCATTATGGCCTAGTTTGGGGGGTACAGTTGCTGACATTGTTTGCATTATGGCCTAGTTGAGGGGTTACAGTTGCTGACATTATTGTTTGCATTATGGCGTAGCTGGGGGTTACAGTTGCTGACATTATTGTTTGCATTATGGCCTAGTTTGGGGGGTACAGTTGCTGACATTATTGTTTGCATTATGGCGTAGCTGAGGGGTTACAGTTGCTGACATTATTGTTTGCATTATGGCCATAGTTGGGGGGTACAGTTGCTGACATTATTTGCATTATAGCCATAGTTGGGGGGTACAGTTTCTGACATTATTGTTTGCAGTATAGCCTAGCTGAGGGGTTATAGTTGCTGACATTATTGTTTGCATTATGGCCTAGCTGAGGGGTATGGGAAAATTGTAGTTTCACACATGCTACAAATATCATCATCAAAGTAAAACCCTCTCTCGCTAAGCAAACTAAAGATACAGATACATTTTGAAGAAGTTATAGCACATACAAAATTTAAATCATCATAACTTTGTTGTTTAAATGGTTGCCATGTAAGCCTCTTACTATTGAATCGGGATAAACTGCAGTGTGTGTGTGTGTGTAAAGGAACTACTCTGTCCCCCTTTTCACTCCCTCCTTCCTGGGTTGATGCTTTTTCTTTTTTTGGGGGGGAAGGGGGAGGGAGGGGATGGGGGAAGAGGAGGTGCTTGGGTTTTTTGGGTTTTTAAAAAAATATCCTTTTTAGTATATTTTTTTTCTCTTCTGAGTAGATGCTATTGCTTTGTAAACAAGGTCATCTTGGTGTAACTAGTATAAATAAAAAGGAAGTAAAGGTAAAGGAGTCCCATAACCTATAAGGTCGTAGGGGAGCGAGGCGTCAGAGACCTCACTTCTCTAGGGGCCAGCATATTGAGGGCGGCGCCCATCTCCTCTCCCTCGCTGCTTTACCTTCCCTGACCCTAAAGAGGGCAGGTACCCATTTACAGCTGGGGGAACTGTACTGAAGCCAAGGCGTGCAAGTGCTTGGGTTTTTTGGGTTTTTAAAAAAATATCCTTTTTAGTATATTTTTTTTCTCTTCTGAGTAGATGCTATTGCTTTGTAAACAAGGTCATCTTGGTATAACTAGTATAAATAAAAAGGAAGTAAAGGTAAAGGAGTCCCATAACCTATAAGGTCGTAGGGGAGCAAGGCGTCAGAGACCTCACTTCTCTAGGGGCCAGCATATTGAGGGCGGCGCCTATCTCCTCTCCCTCGCTGCTTTACCTTCCCTGACCCTAAAGAGGGCAGGTACCCATGTACAGCTGGGTGAACTAGGGAGGAACTGTACTGAAGCCAAGGCGTGGCGCAAACGGTCACCCATCCAACTGGTAACCACGCTCGACGCTGCTTAACTTGGCTGGGGGGAAAGCGAGTGCTCCGACCACTGAGCTATCCCGTCCCCACCTAGTATAAATGCTCATGACCAAAAAAAATTTTTATTTTAAAGAAAAAACTTTTTTTTTTCTTCCCCATTCTCTCACACACATTTTCTTTTCCCCTTATCCCCACAGGAAGATGCTAGGCGACAGCCCTCTCCTTCTGGCAGTGCGGGGCCTGCAACAGGAGGGGGTGGGGGAGGGGGCGGAGGAGGTGGTGCTGCTGCTGACGGGGGACGTGGTGGCGGTGGTGGGGCAGGAGGAGGAGGACGGACAGCAGCAGGCCTTCGCTCTGTCTCAGCTTCACTGCCACTCTCCGGCCCCAGCCATCCTGGTCCTCACCGTCACCGACACCGTCTTCCAGATGCCTGCGCAGGTTGGGGAGGGGGGTGGTTGGGGTAGTGGGGGGGAGGGGGGGTGGTGGTGGGGGTGGGGGGGGTTGGTGGGGGGTGGTGGGGGGTGGGGGGGTGGTGGGGGGTTGGGGTGGTGGGTGGTGGGTGGGGGTGGTGGGGGGTGGGGTGGGTGGGTGGTGGTTGGTTGGGGGTGGTGGTAGGTGGTGGATGGTGCTTGTGTGTGGTATGTGTTGGGTTGTGTGTGTGTGTGGTGGTAGTGTGTGTGTTGTGTGTGTGTGGTGTGTGTGCATATGTGTGTGTGCGTACATGCGTGTGTGCGTGCATTTGTGTTTTCTTCTACATAATGTGATGCTTTTTTAATTTCCAAGGTAATTTTGTTCCAATTTTCTGTCTTTTTATTTTTTTAAATTTTTTTTATTTTAATTCTTTTATTTCTGTTTTCAGTGTGAAAGTTTTGTCTCTTGTCTGTACGCTTTGAACAGTGTTAGGCAATTTATTTGTGTGTGTGCTAATTTTATCATTTGTGAATTTGTTTTTTCCTTGTGAAGGACTTTTGGGGGGGGAGGGGGTTCTCCAAGTTATGTGAAGGCTCTCTCTCTCTCTCTCTCTCTCTCTCTCTCTCTCTCTCTCTCTCTCTCTCATCTCTCTCTCTCTCCTCATCTCCCCTCTCTCTCTCTCTCTCTCTCTCTTTCTCTCTGATATCTTTTCTTTTATATAAAGTAGGTTTTTTTCTCCCCCAAAATTTTTGTTCTATTTTTTTTCTGTGTAAGGTACTATTCCTTTTTCCAAGCAGTCTTTCTATTTTTGTCTATGTTAAGTGATTGTTTTTTTTCCCCCTGTTGTTTTTTTCCCCCTGTTGTCTCCAGATGGGTAACCCCAACAGCCAAGATCGTGTTGCTGCCTTCATCAAATCCGCCGCCAACGAGTCAGTGGAGGGAGCAGCGTGGACAGGGGGGGACAGAGACCCCAGCCCTGTGGCTGAGGAGGAAGACAGGAGGGGGCACATCCCCTGACTCCAGACAGCACCAACACTGAGGCGCAAGAGACGGACAGCCGTCCTTCAGCTCCCTCGTACCATTTCCGTGTGGACCCCCATTGGTCGCAGTTGTTCATGGCTCTCTTCCACATAGCCAGCAACCGCCAGATGGGCAAAGGGTTTAGTGTGTGACTGAATGTGGCCGGTTTTCTACTGTGATTTTTTGGGTTAAGTTTTTACACGTTACTTTCTTAGTATGTTGTTTTGTATTTGACCACAAAAATCAGTTGGGTGAAACTGTGTACCAAGTGTGCGTCCAGTTTTTCTCTGTGTGTGTGTTCTTTGAGACAATCTTCCATATTTTCTGGAAAGATGGCGAGTTTTTGTGTGTGTGTGTGTGGAAATGACAGAGTATGGCTGTTTGATGTTACAAAGTGGTTGTATATTTTTCTGTGAATGAAATGTTTGAAGTGCTGTGATTGAAGTGCTGTTAAGTGTAGGGGTTGCAGTCTGTATCATTTTTTCTTTTTATCAACTGTTTCTACAGCTGAAGTTACTGTCAGTAGCGGGAGAGGTGGGGGGGGGGGGGGGTGTATGACATGTGTGGGTTTTGTTTTTTTCAAATTTATTTATAATCTATTCATTTATTTTCATTACTTTCCCATATTCTAGAGCATTTTGGAGCAATTGGATCTTGACTGATTTAATGGTAATTTTGCTTGAATTTTTTTCTTTTTTTTTTCTTTGATCATTTATGCTTGATTGTGTTGCTAAAAATGGACAAACAGTGGATTAGAAATAGAAAATAAACTTAACTGTTGCAGAAGCATTTATTTGTGTGTTTTTCATTTTTAAGGACTTGTTAATTTCTTCAGTTTCTTTGCAGACGTGTGTTTGACAACCAAAGGAAAATTTGTTAAAAACTTTGCACCAGATTTTGTTTCATTCAGAAATATGAAGGTTAAGCTATTTGAGAGATATCTTTGTGTTTTTTTTTCTGCACATGTGTTCTCCTTCAGCTTTCCATTGGGTTTAACTTCACACTTTTGCATTGGTGGCAGATGGTGAAGTTGGTGGTAGGTATATAAGTTGTCCTGTTCAAATTTGACTGATTGCTTGGAAAGTAAGTTAAAAAAATATATATATATATATTATGTTCACGTGCATCCTTTTTTTCTTGTTCCTGTTGGTTTTAATTCAGTCAGTGTTCAGAACATGTTGCGCACAAGTTGAAAAAACAACACACACAAAAAACACTCGCTTTTATGTAGAAGACTATGCCATTTGTGGCTGGTGGCATGGGTGACACACATATGCTTTACACACACACACCCTGCTGCCCGGAGAGAAATGGGGTTCTGCCAGGTTTAACTTGGCTGCGATGCATGACCTAACCTGAAGAACTCAGCTCTGTGGCCCAATGACTCCTTGTGGAGGTAAAAGAGGTCTAGTCAGTGTTGGACTTCTCTTTTGCTCCACGTGATGATACTCAACATTTTTCAGCCATGTCCAAGTTTACGTGGGTTTCTTTCTCTTGTATTGGTGAAGATGTGTTTTTGCCTCTATTGCTAAGCTTTTTGTTCAGATTTTTGTTTTCACTTTATAGCTCTATAGTCAGAGCACTGGCTCACCCCAAGCTAAGGTTAAGCAGTGTTGAGTGTGGTTGCCTCTTGGATGGGTGACTGTCAATGCGCCTTGGGTTCAGAACAGTCACCCAGTTCACCCAGCGGTAAATGGGTACCTGCTTCTTTAGGGACATGGAAGGTAAAGCAGCGAGGGAGAGGAGATGGGCGCCACTGTCAAGATACCGGGCCTTTGAGAAGCTGAAGTCTGACACTTCGCTTCCCAGTGACAGCGTAGGTTAGGGTACACCTATGTCTTTTTACGTTCTGTATGGTCTGTGCCTAGCTGAAGGGGTTTTTGATATATTTGTTTATCATTTAATGTGTGCTGTGGGTTCTGAGCTTTTGACGCTCTTGTATACCAATAGACTGCCATGACTGTTTGGAGGTATGGTTTTTTATATGTCTTTGTGTATGTGTGTGTGTGTGTGTTTTAATGTTGAAGACTTACTGACTAAAAACTTACGCTTTCTGTTGGCAAATGACTGGCCAAAGAGTATCTGAGTTCTGCATTGGTATTTGCCGAAATTTTGAAAGAGCAAAAATTGTGGTTTGTTTGAGTCTGATATCAAGTATCACTTTGTTGGAATATTTGTGATGTGATGTTGAAGACAGTCATTTTTAATTCCTTTGGTCAGCTTTTTTTATGTGTACATTCCTAGAAACAAGGTGACAGTAAGTAAATGTTTTAAAAGCTGTTAGCAACACATTGGCCATCCATGTTGGTTACAATGACATTTTTATTGCGTTGGGCTTTTTTTGTTTGTTGTTTGGATTGTTTGTATGTTTGGGTTTTATGTTTGTTTGTTTGTGTAAGAAGAAATGAACAAACAAATTAGTAAATACATCTCCGGAATAGAATAAAAAATAAATCAGAGAGGCCATACAGGCAAATAACATGATCTTTATTTACTATTAAAATAAATGGATGTTTGGATTGTTTGTATGTTTGGGTTTTTTGTTCATTTGTTTGCTTGTATAAGAAAATGAACAAACAAATAAGTAAGTAGATCTTCGGAATAGAATAAAAATAAATCACAGAGGCCATACATGCAAATAACATGATCATTATTTACTCATTAGAATAAACGGTATGCATGAAGTGTCATAGATTGGAAAAGGAGAGGAGGGAGGGTGGAGAGATAGGTGAGAGAGGTGTGTTATTTTATTTTTTTTTTTTCGTTCCTTGGCTGGTACTCTGATATTCACCAAAGGTGATAGTTTGCATACGCACCTGTTTATCCATCATTAAGTAGCAACATTCTGATTTCAGGGATGATGTATAAACCACAAGGGTACCCCCACCCCCCCCTCCCCCCTCTCCCGGGTGTGAGGATGAAGATAGAGGAATGGAGGAAAAGGCAGCAAGGGTTGCTTGAAAAATGCAAGAAAATTTTTCTTCTTTGTCAAACACTCAGACAGCAACTACTGTTGTCTGTCACATGAGTAAAAATGCGTTGCACTGCCGTTAAGCGCCTGACAAGTCAGGCCCAGTGCATCTGACTTCGGCATGGGAGAAAATTGATATCTTTTAAGTTCTTTCTGGAAGAAAGGCTGGAGGATGGACCAAGAAGGCAGAAAATATACAAGAAGGAGGTAATGGGGAATTTCTTTCTTTTTTATAAATTTTTTTTAATTTGTTATAAAAAAGAAAAAGAAACAAACAAAATTTTTTTTTTTTAAAACAGTGATACAGAGAAAAGGAACATGGTAGAAACAAAGAGAGGGCTAGAAAAGAGGGAATTCTTTGCACAGAATTTGCAGAAGGTGGGGATGCTATTTATACTGACAGGCCCCGATATCCCCACAAGGAAATGCGAGAGAATGATTTTATTGACTTGGAATGAGCAGGATGATCATTGTAGTGTGATCTTAGTTGTTAGCTGGGCTTTAAAGGATATCTAGACTAAAGTTTCTGTGGTGTGTGTGTGTGTGTGTGAATGAAGTAAGCAACAATATAGCTAGTGTTAATTACTAAAGCAAGACCTGAAAGTAATCGATTTATATTCTGTGTGTGTATCTTTATGTGTCTCTGTGTATGTCTTTTTTGCCTGCATGCACGCACGTGCATGTGTGTGTGTGTGTGTGTCTCTGTGTGTGTGTTGTGATCTTGATTGAAGCAGAACTTTGAATATGAGAACAGATTAGGAATGTTGCTGATCTATCAATTACCAAAAAAAAGCACAAAAAAACTTATGTGATTGCAGATAAAATTGATCAGTGGTTTTTTTTCCCGTCTTCTTCTATAGCATGTTGCAACAAAAAGAGCGAAAATATCATCTCTGTAATATCTGTGAATATGTCATCCATTTAATATCTGTGATATTAGGATACTGCATAACCTTTGGTTAGGCCTACCAAAGTGCAGGCTTGAACTGTTACATTTACAACACAGTTATTAGACTTACGGTTACAGTTCCACTACGTTTGCAATACAGTATGAACTTACCATCAGGCTCATTATGATATTTGTATCATATCAAGTTACAGTTGTTTGTAAAAGGACTGACTGATATTTGCTTCGAACCTTACACTTTTAATAATTCTTTCTTCTTCTTTTTTTTTCTCGTTTCTTAGTTAGAACTCCAAGGTTCACCAATGGTGAGATTTTTTTAGTTTGTGACCCTCTTTTGCCCACCATTAAGGTAGCCACATTCCGACTTCAGAGAAATTTTGCATCCAGTGTAGTTAAATCAAACACAATATATTTATTGTTCAGGTCAGAAAAATGTGATATTTTAAAAAAAAGAAGAAATATTAGAGGAATGTGAGTATCAATTGTATTCATAAATTTTCAAAATGTCATAAAAATGTGTGATGAAATAATATCATGGGATAAAGTTAACTGAATATCTGTATGCCGTTAATTGCTTGTTATGCTATCTGCTTTGTTTCACCAATTATATTTATGAATTTTCAAAATGTCAACAAAAATTGTGATGAAATAATCTGGGGATAAAGTTAACTAGTTATCTGTATCGCACTTATCACCTGTTACACTGTCTATTGTTTCTTTTGATGAAAATATTTCAAGATTCAGATTCAGAATATTTTATTGCTGTTTAAGTCATGTAGACTTATTTGACACAACAAAAAACATCAATTATGATTATTATCTATTTTGGCTAAAAGTGATGTACACTAAAAAACATGTTGCATTCTACTTCTCTTTTTCTCTTTTTTTCAAGTGTGGATGACAGTTCTGAGGTTGCCTTCTAAGGGTTTGTTGCACATGAACAGCTTGCTTGTTTTGACAAAAGATGAGTAACGCTGTTGCGGGATATTTTCTTTATGGGAGAAAAACCACACATGATGGAATAAAATGAATGAAAACGGATGTTTGGGTTTTTGTTTTGTTTGGCTGTCTGTCGCTTGTCGCTAACTCTCTCTGTTTCTCTGTCTCTCTGTGTCTGCCTGTCTGTCTGTCTCTCTTTCACACACGCACGCGCACACACACACACACACACACACAAACACACACACTCACAAACACACACACACACACAAACACACACACACACACACACACACACACACACACACACACACACACACACACACACACACACACACACTTGCAGAGTCATATGCCCTGTACTTGTCACAATCACAGAGTCAAGATTTTATCACTCTCATGAGAATCTTTTATGCATACTTTCCCTGTGGCTCGTACACACATGTAGCTGGTTTTTGATGAAGTTATTTTTTGTTCCTAGATAGATGGCTTGATGAAAAAAACATAGCAAATGCATTGCTTATTCAATGTACCATCTCGAAATAAACATTTGACTTCATTGGAACTGTACAACTGCCCATTGAGTTATGCAGTTGGTGAAGGATCTATTACCTGCATTTCATGACTGATTTAGTGGAGAAGGTAGAAAATAGACAAGAAAGAGGTGACCAGAAGGAAAGGAACAAGACAGACAGGTCTAAAAACACCAAAACAAATTCTGGCACAGAATTTTCAGAATGTGGCGATGCTATTTATAGGGGGGGGGGGGGGGGGGGGGGGGGGGGGGGGGGGGAGTGGTTGAGAGGCACTGAAGATGAGGTTGCCAGGAAGGACTATTTATAGAGGGATGAAGTTGCAGTCACCTTGTGAGGTGGGCAATTCTGGGTTCATAGCTAAATCACATTATTGTCATCAAAAGGGGGCTTAACTGTGGCCTCCTATACATATTAAAAGGTAAAGGTGTCCCATAACCTATGTGGTCCTTGGGGAGCAAGGCATCAGAGACCTAAGCTTCTCCAGTGGCCAGCATAGCAGTGGATAGCCTAGTGGTTAGAACATTGCACTTGTTATCTGACGACCCGGGTTCGATTCCCGTTCAAGGAGATATTTTCCCCTGGAGTTAACATCAGTGCAGACTCCACTCTCCCCAAAAGTCCTACGGATGAGACTATAAACCTAGGTCCTGTGTGCAAACATACGCAGAACATCTTGTGCACACATTAAATCCTATTCCACTGTTCGTAAGAGTAGGCCATTGTGTGCCGGTGGGAACAGATGACAAATTTACAAAACCGCATACAGACGGGGACTGGATGTAAAAAAACCACATAAGTGCTTATTTCATTTTCCTTGATATAAAAGAATGAAATAAAAATAAATTTAAAAAGTATATTGAGGGCAGCACCCATCTCCTCTCCTTCTCTACTTTACCTTCCCTGACCCTAAAGAGGTCAGGTACCCACGTACAGCTGGAGGACTGTTCTGAAGACAAGGCACGCAAACGGTCACCCATCCACTTGGTAACGACGCTTGATGCTGCTTAACATTGGCTGGGGGAAAGCAAGTGCTCTGACACTGATTTACCCCATTCCCTGTGCATACTAGATTAGTACAAACACCACTGAACACCATCAGAGTAACCCAGCAGCTATGCAACTCCTTGTGATGGATGACATCATAGTTTTTTTCTGACTTAAAGATGTGACATAATAAACCTGTGATGAATGGAAACTGCTGGGGAAATCAGAATAAGAAGAACCTACACTAGTACATCACACACAAAAATAAGTCTGCTTATTGCAGCGTGCCAACTAATTCAACCCAAAGCTTATATCTGAGAGAAGTTGTACTATCTGTTTGAGAAATCATGTTGGTGATGTGGACACAAAACACACTTAAATAGGCCTATGATACATAACATTGACAAAGGAAAAAAAATGGACACCCTCTTCCTATCAGCCGTATGAATCAAATACACTTTCCCCAAGATTTATTGGGCAAGTCTTCAGAGCTGCAATCATGACTTTACATTTGACTAAAATGGTACAAACCTGCTGGGAAAAAACCCAACTATTTTTCTCATATTTTTTTCTTTCTTATTTCTATCATCAGGTATAAATTTGCCCAAATTACGCATGCACACTTTCTTTTACTTCCTCATTTCTTTCTTTCCTTTTTGTCTTCTTCTTCATTAAATCCAATCTATCTATATTTTTCCAAACATTAATTATTCTAAATCACTGACACAAAGTTATCTTTCGACTGCAGGACAAGTACCATAAAAATCAAGGGAAACAACTTTAAAGGCACCACAAAGCCCGCCATGTTTAAAATGTTCAACTTCCGCTACTTTCAACTTTCAGTTTTTCAAACTGTCTCGAAGCAAAGCAGCATGATGATCGTCAAGAGTAATATCTGAATGCATTATATGAGAAAAGAGCATTATGGAGGTGGCATTGAAAGAAGTCTACAATGTTCATCGCAATGTTGTGAGAGGTTGGTTTTCAGATCAAATCATCGATTCCTTAGTATGATCTGACACGAAAACTGAGAAAGCCAGTTCAGTTTTAATTTCTAATTTGTAATCACACTATACTCTTAAAGTTTTATTAGTATTGATCTACTCGGGTTTTCACAGTCTGTCAATGCACGAATATCCTCCACTATCACACAAACATGCATTTATTCATCTTTATTGGCAGTGATCAGGCGTGTGCTGCGAGGTGCTAGGATATAAACATAGGTACGAAGACTCTTCTTAGGGATGAAAAACGCTGGGATCTGTGTCATTTCTAATTACGAAAGACAAGGGAAGGTACATCAAAATGGTACCCTGAGTTTGCTGAAGGAGTGTGAGTACGTTATTAATTTGTAAATAAACAGAAGTTTACTGCATGAAAAAACGTCTGGAACTGTTGATTAAACGCAAAAGAAACAAGAAATGGTTGGTTAGAAGTAGGGAAGTTGAGATGTTTGTTGTGTTATTTCTGTAGAGATGGGAAGAATGGGTGTAGGGTAGGCTAAGCTCAAATAGGGAGATGGGAAGTGAGGAGTAGGTTATAATGGAGGAGGATAGTGTAGTAGAAAAGGAATCGGATTGTAGGGGTGGGGCCAGTGCCCTAGAAGTCTGCTTACCTCAGATGTAAAATGGGTGGCAGACTGAATGCCAATCTGGAGATTTTTTTCCCCAGTTGCTTCCTGTCAGATATTATGAATAAGGAGGATTAGGGAGCATCATCTATACTGCTTTGATGTGCTCTGTTATGCTTGCTGGGATCATGTAACCCTGGGTATTGTTTATGGATTGTCTGACAATGATGCTATAGAGCTTTCGCAGATGGTGCACATAACATTTTACTGTGGGTCTGGCTTGCAGAAGTGAGGCATTTATGTGGTGATAGTGCAATATGTTTTTTTTTTAGAAGTTGTAATTCTCTTTTGCTTTCTGCAGCCTTTATTTGGATGACACTTATTTGTTTTCAGCACATCCAACTTCTCTGGCTTTAATATGTTTGATGAAGCAACAACCTGTCATTGGATACAATGGATAGGTTCCAATTTATTTATCTGTCCTTTTTTTTTGGGGGGGGGGGGGAAGTCATTTTTCCCATTCCTTAGCCAGAGCTCCAAGGCTGACCAGTGGTGAGATTTTGCGTACACAACATTTTTCCCACCAGTGACTTGAGGTAGCCACATTCGGACTTCAGGGATTTAATTTTTAATTGTGAGCATGTCAAATGCAAAGAATCATAATATACTGAAATAGCGGATGCTATAGCCAAGTGGTTGCAAACAGTTTGACTTCAATCCTAATGAGATCATGGGTTCGAATCTTGGCGATGTTTGTGAATTAAAGTGGGGATTTTTATTATGTTCCAGGTGAACTTCAAGTGCAGATCTACCAGAGCGTTAATTCCCTTCCTATACACAAGCTGAAGATCAAACATGCATGTTAAAAATACTGTAGTGTAGGTCATGTCAGCATTCAGTGAGTTATGCCAACTTGTGGAAACATAAACATTTATATCCCTGAAGTTGGAATGCGGCTATCTTCATGGTGGGAAAAATTGGTTATGTGTGAAACACAATCTCCTGCTGAAGTGAGAGATAATAGCTGGTGAGAGTGATCAAAGTAGACACTGATGAAAATTATACTCTTTTTAAAATCTGTATGGGATTAATGTGATATTTTTTTTTGTTTTTTTGTGTTTTGCAGGCACAAGGAAGCTGCTCCATCAAGCAGAGAGTGAGAGAGATGAAATGAAACAAAAGTGAGCATTTTGTGTCACCTGCTTTGTGATTTTGTATCGAATATTTAATATTTTTGGATAGGAATAAAAATGATTGAATGAGAGACTGTGTTTTTATTGAGTGTTTTGATTTTAAACCTGCCATTTCATTTAGCAAAGCATATTCTATTATTATTTTAATAGAGTCAGCATATTATAATACAGACGTCTGTAAATGTGGAAATTTTTACTTCCTCTATAAATCATACATGTATTTATTCATTCATTATTATTCATTCACTCAATAGCAGTAGTTAGCAATGGCAATTGTAAAGTCTAAATAAGACATTGAGAAAGAATCAATTTCAGAATACATACATTGTATTATTTATAGAACTTTCTAAACACAGGCACACATATGCTTTGATTTTAAATGTAACCACTAACACTTCCCTCTACAACACATCACCACACAACACACACACACACACACACACACACACACACACAACACACACACACACACACACACACACACACACACACACACACACAGAGTGTTATGTGTTGTTTTGTCTCCCCCCCCCCCCCCTTCCCTGTTCTTTTCTCCACATGTTGATATCTCTCCCTCTCCCTCTCTCATTCTCTCATGTCATGTATTTTAAGTTAATATTGTGAGACACACACACATGCACATGCACACACACATGCACACACACATGCTTGCTTGCATATAAAATATCTAAACTATTTAACTTGTTCACACATGTATGCACTTCACACACCTGCACTTAGTACTTACACATGAATATTATAATTCAATGGAATGAAACTTCCAAACAAAACAAAAATATATACAAATATTGTCCAAACAAAATTTCTCTCTCTCTCTCTCTCTCTCTCTCTCTCTCTCTCTCTCTCTCTCTCTCTCTCTCTCTCTCTCTCTCTCTCTCTCTCTCTCTCTCTCTCTCTCTCTTTCTCTACCTATCTACCTACATACCTACCTACCTACCTACCCACCCACCCACCCACCTATCCATCCATCTATCTATCTATCTATCGATCTATCTATCTATCTATTGATCTATCTATCTATCTATCTATCTATCTATCTATCTATCTATCTATCTATCTGTCTGTCTGTCTGTCTGTCTGTCTGTCTGTCTATCTATCTGTCTGTCTGTCTGTCTGTCTATCTCTCTATCTATCTCTATCTATCTATCTATCTATCTCCCTATCTATCTATCTCCCTATCTATCTATCTATCTATCTATCTATCTATCTATCTATCTATCTATCTATCTATCTATCTATTTAAGAGCAATGTTTTTGCTTTATGCTAAGCACAGAGGGGCATAGCATATAAATCCTGAAATAGCATTGTTGGTGTTGGGCATTCCTAGGCTTAACACCCTGGGAGTTATGCACTGTGACTCACACTCTCTCATCCCACAAACCCTGATAAATGATTTATGTGTTTGTTTGATCTGTAAATGGCCAGTTGATTTGATTTGATTATAACAGTGAATGGTTTTTATGTGCAGATTTATACAATACCACAATCAGCTGGGATCAACTGTTTCCAGCATGATGGAACAACTCAGCAATCTTCGCTCAGATCTGCTGCAGTTAAAGTGAGTTCTGCTGTTACTTTGTTTTGAAGCGAAAAGGTGCGTTATTGCATTGTTGTGGGACAGTAAGGTTCTGAAATGACCTTGATTTTGATTGTATATGATACACAAATGTTGCTGTTACTTTGTTTTGAAGCAAAAAGGTGCATTATTGCATTGTTGTGGGACAGTAAGGTTCTGAAATGTCCTTGATTTTGATTGTATATGATACACAAATGTTGTTGTGTATAGAATTTATGAATGGATGATGTGCTTTTTCTTATTTTTGTTCTTTGGTTAGAGCTTGGAGGTTCACCCCCAATGGTGAAATTTTGCTATATTATATGTGACCGTTTTTGCCACCTGTTAAGGTAGATGGTGTCTAACCACAACACCTGCGTGCACACATTTTTAAAATTATTTTTATTTTGTCATTCATTCCTACTGGCATGAAATGGCCTGATCTTCTGGAAGGCAGAACAGGTTTTCAACCTTTCAAAGTTTCATCTTGCGCACACGTTAAAATCCTGTTCCGCTTTTTGTAATAGTAGGCCATTGTGTGCTGGTGGGAAATTTTGTCATCTGTTCCCACCGGCAACAATGGCCTACTCTTACGAAAAGCGGAACAGGATTTAACGTGCACACAAGCTGTTCTGCGTGTGTTTCCACACGTGGTCTCGATTTATAGTCTCATCTGAAGGACTTTTGGGGAGAGTGGAGTCGGCACTGATGTTTACTCCGGGGGAAAATATTCCCTTCAACGGGAATCGAACCCAGGTCATCAGATTGCGAGCGCAATGTTCTAATGACAAGGCTATCCCATGTGTGTGTATGTGTGTGTGTGTGTGTGTGTGTGTGTGAATACATGCATTAATGCGCATGCATGCATGCTTATATTTTAAATGATGTTGTGTTTTCAGAAATCTGGAGGTTCATCTGCAGAGCTTGGACGCCCGATCGTTGACACGAGCCATTCATCTGGTTTCCTCTCTGATTGAAAACGAGTCAGCAGAGCTAGGTATGGTTGCCAAAGATTTGCTTCTTGAGAAGATCTGATTGTATCTTTCTTTCTTGTTGCCAACTCCACTTCCCCCCAAAAGTCCTTTGTATGAGACTATAAACCGAGGTTCCGTGTGCGAACGAACACAGAAATCTTGAGCTCACGTTAAAACCCGTTCCGCTTTTCGGAAGAGTAGGCTATTGTGATGCCTGTGGGAGCGGATGACAAAATTTACACAACTGCATACAGACGGGGACTGGATGTAAAAAAAAGCACATGAGTGCTCATTCCATGATCCTCGAAATAATAGAAAAAATAAAATAAATTGTTGCCATAAATTTGCTGCTGAGAGGATCTGATTGTCTCTTCCTTTCCTTCTTTCTTTCGTTTCGTTCTGTTTGCTTTTTTTCTTCTTCTTTTTGTAGTGAAGTTTCCTTGTTCTCTGTTCTATATGTTTTTGTTTGTGTTTTGTTTATGAAAGAGGAGGCAGTCAGGTTGAATTTTTCCTTCTGTAAGAGTGCCTGGAACTTTTTACATTTGGGTTGGGGTGGGGGGGGGGGGGGTGGTTGGGAGGGGGAGATTTCTTCTCTAAGTGGTGTAAGCCTAATAATGTTGTTCATTCAGAAACCTGGTCTCTGCCACTGTGTCATGAACAAGTTCCTCTTCTTTGTTGAATGCTCAGACCGCAACTACTGTCGTTTGTCATATGAGCGAAAATGTATTGTGCTGCCATTAAGCGCCTGACAAGTGACTTTGGCATGGGAGAGAACTGTTATCTTTTAAGTCTTTCTGGGGAGAAAAAGCAGGAGAATAGACTAAGAATGCAGAAAATAGACAAGGAGGAGGAGGAGACAGGAAGAAAAGAAACAAAGAGAGGGATAGAAAAGAGGGAATTCCAAGCACAGAATTTGCAGAAGGTGGGGATGCTGTTTATACTGACAGGCCCCTGGCATCCCCATGGGTGTGTGAGTGTGTGCATAATGTGTATATATATATATATATATGTGTGTGTATGTTTGTGCACACACATGAGTGATATGCAAACAAGACGGGACAGCCTAGTGGTTAGAACATTGCACTCGCAATCTGACGACCTGGGTTCGATTCCCGTTCAAGGGGATATTTTCCCCTGGAGTTAACATTAGTGCAGACTCCACTCTCCCCAAAAGTCCTTCAGATGAGACTTTAAACCAAGGCCCCATGTGCGAATGCACGCAGAACATCTTGTGCACATGTTGAATCCTGTTCTGCTTTTCGTAAGAGTAGGCCATTGTGTGCTGGTGGGAACAGATGACAGAATTTACAAACCGCATACACACGGGGACTGGATGTAAAAAAGCACCTAAGTGCTTATTCCATTATCCTCGATATAAAAGAATAAAATAAAATAAAATACATAAATAAACATAATGATTTTCAACTACCCTGTGCATTACAGAAATGCAGGTAAACAACCTGGACGAAATGCTACACAGGGGATCACTATTCTTACAAGGACCAGATGAAAGCAAAGAGACAAGCCAGGAGAAAGACGATGTTTCTTCGGCTACTGCAGAGAAAGAACAGACCCAGGGAGTGGACCACAATCACAGGACACTCACAGCAGCAGCAGGCATGGCGCAGAATGCCTCACAGAAACGGGGAAACCAACGACGCATACCCACAAAGGACAAAGCTCATGATATGGACGCCGCACAGCTCGACACATTGAGACCGTTAGAAAATACGCTTTCAGAAAACAGGAAAACTTTGAACGATCTTCTTGTTCAAAATTTCGCCAACATAGAAAAAAGTCATGCTCGTAAATCCGATCAAGGTAGGGAATCCTGTGATGTGAAATATCCAAACGAAGATGAGAGTAATCTGTCCCTAGTTGCTGAAAATGGACAGGTTCAAACTGCAGGCCAGAATTATAGGAAGGTCCGAGCGAGCATGGTATCGTCCTTACAGAACTTACTGAAGAAAAGGAAAGAGTCGCAGTCTCCTCAAACTGAAGACTCGCACAAGCTACAAGCTGTCAACCCATTGGAGCATGCTGAAAACATACTTCCAGAAAACGTCGAGAATGTTGACGACCTTCACTGTCAAAATTCATCAAAGGTGAATCACAGAGATCCGTTGACTGAAGACACTAACCACAAGAGGAGTGCAGAAAAGTGTTCCCCACAGAAAAGTCCTGAGCCTGGAGTCGAACTACAGCTGACTCGCAACGCTCGCAAACGACGTCGCTATATCGAGGTTGGTACGTCTTGCTCTTGTGGAGGGGTTCGGGTGGGGGGGGGGGGGGGTGTTTTCAGAGAGGATGGAATGATATCCTATTGATTAGAGTATCATATTTTGTTGTTGTTTTTTTTTCATTCCCTGGCTAGAGCTTCAAAGTTCACTTATGTTGAGATTTTTGCGTACGCGACTGTTTTTGCCCACCATTAAAATAGCCGCATTCTGATTTGGGGATTAAAACTTGTGATCAGTGGTGACTTTTGGCATAGGTTCAAGGGTCTACTGAGGTATCCATACAAGAAGGGTTTTCCATGATAGGCTGGGATGTTGAAAGAAAGGTTGATTATTGGGTTACTGCTGTCAGTCTTCTTCTTCTTCTTCTACTTCTTCTTCAAACACTCAGACAGCAACTATTGTTGTCTGTCATATGAGTGAAATTGCATTGTGATGCCATTAAGCGCCTGACAAGTAAGGCCCAGCGCATCCAGCTTTGGCTTGGGAGAGAATTGTTATATTTCAAGTCTTTCTGGAAAAAAGGCAGGAGAATGGACCCAGAAGGCAGAAAATAGACAAGAGGGAGGTGACAGGAAGATAAGGAACAAGGCAGAAAGAAAGAGAGGGATAGAAAAGAGGAATTCCTAGCACAAAATTTCCAGAAGGTGGGGATGCTATTTGTACTGACAGAACTCTGGCATCCCCAAGGGGGAAACTGCTGTCAGTGATCACACGTAATACACACACAGACACACAGACACACAGACCCCACACACACACACACTCACACACACACCACACACACACACACACACACACACACACACACACACACACACACACACACACAACACAGACACACACACACACCATTCCTCATTTCTTACACAAGATCACAGTTTCTGAGTAATAAACTTTTAAAGTTTATTTTGAAAGAGCAAATCATTGATGCAGTTTACCATCACTTTAACTGAAGCAAGAGGAGATCAGGTTCTTAACATACATTTTTATATTGTCATAGACTGAAAAGAGGAAGGAAGGTGGCAGGATGGTTAAGACGTTTGCCTGCCAACAAGTAAACCGTGAGGTTCTGGGTTCGATTCCCAGCCTCGCCCTTTCTTCCCAGTTTGACAAAAAAATCGAACTGAATATCAAAGTACTAAGGATGAGACTATAACCGATGCCCCGTGTGCGAACGCATGCAGAACATCTTGCGCACATGTTAAAACCTGTTCCGCTTTTCGAAAGAGTAGGCCATTGTGTGCCGGTGGGAACAGATGACAAAATTTACAAAACCGCATACACACGGGGACTGGATGTAAAAAGGCACACGAATGCTTATTCCATTATTCCTCGATAAAAAGAATAAATTAAATTAAATTAAATAAAAGAACAATCGTTGTTACAGAAGTTGTGGTGAACTTAGGAGGAAAAGTATAAACGATATATATTTTCTGACATGTATCTTGGTTTCTCAGGATCACAGACACTCTCACAAGTTAAAGAGAGCAATTTTATATGTTGCTGCCGTTGTTGTGCGTTCCCCAGCTTAACACTCTGGGGGTCACCCAGAATGTGCACTCTGACTCACTCATCCCACCTGGGAATCACTGTGGGATTGAAATAGCACACTGATAGCGCATTTCATCTGCAGGGATGGAGTCTAAACGTGACACCTGTGTGCATGCATTTTAAAAAAAAAAGATCTTGTCATCTGTTCCTACTGGCACGAAATAGCCTACTCTTCTGAAAGGCAGAACAGGTTTTTAACTCGTGCCCAAGATGTTTTGCATGCATTCACACACGGGGCCTTGGTTTATAGTCTCATCCAAAAGACTTTGACATTCAGTTTGATTTTCTTGTCAAACTGGGAAGAGAGGGCGAGGCCGGGAATGGAAACCCAGAACCTCATGGTTTAGTTGTTAAGCAGGTGAACGTCTTAACCGTCTCCTGCCACCTTCCTGCTTACTTCAGTGTATTTTCTAACATGTACGGATCTGTGTTTTCAGGACGACAAGCTAACGAAGAGGTTGAAGCTGCTGACAAAAGGCAGCAAGAGTGGAGACAGCAGCGACAGTGATGAAGAACTTCCCTCAAACCACAACCATCCTCCCCCTGACCCTGTCCCTCCCTCCTCCAAGTCCTCCTCATCCGCAGAGCGTCTGCACAGAAGCGGTGATTTGGGCAGGATCACTGTGGATGAGGAGACTGCAGCCGTGCCTGCGACCAGACCCCAAACGTCTTCTTGCAGAGATGTTGATACTGCCCGGGACATTCTCACATCTTCAGGCTTGTGGTGGTGATGAAGATGGAAGAAGGAGAGGATCGGGCAAAGAGGACGCAGTGATCTTGGTACCAGAGACTCTAGGGGTCGATCTGTCTGTCATGGAGGCAGACAAGGAGGCTGATGTCCAGAATATCATTTCCCGTGCACTTCACAAAAATGACGAACTTACGGACGTGGTGAGCAGAAAACAGAAAACAACCTCTCTTCTGTTCACAGCAGGTCCTCCTCCTCTTCCTCCAAAAGAAATGTGAGCGGTGGCGGTGATAAAAACAGTGAGAAGCGTGACAGTGGAAAGACAACGGTTACGAGTGAAAGAAAGTGTGGCCAAAGCCTGTGGCCGACGGACAGTGTGGTGTTTGGCAGTGCAGGGCCTACTCTGCCTCGTGGCCAAGAGCAGGAGGCAGCGGCCACGAGTTCTGTATACATCGACGAAGGACAGCAATCCGCTGACAGCCTTTCTCCAGTATTTCTCACAGACATCAAGGACTTACATCACGGCGACATGTCACCAACGTTGTTTGATGACGGGGACAGCAGTCCCGCAGCTATGGTTTTCAACAATTTTGACAGGCCGGCAGAACAAAGTCAAAGCGCAGCCGTCAGTCCCGTGTCTCCGATGTTACTTCAAGCAGTGCAGACCAGATGTAAAGGTGTATCAGCCGCTGCTGTCAACTCTGTGTCTGATTCAGGGCTTGGGACTTCTTTGCCTGGAGCGCAAGGCAAGAGAAAGGTTTCTTCAGACTGCAACAGTTCCCT
Source organism: Rapana venosa (assembly GCA_028751875.1). Lineage (NCBI taxonomy): Eukaryota > Metazoa > Mollusca > Gastropoda > Neogastropoda > Muricidae > Rapana > Rapana venosa. The sequence continues at coordinate 15,856,154 of CM054166.1, forward strand.
GTCAGTAAAAGAACGCAGCCACAAACGCCCGCATCGTGGGGAGAATCCTTCACTTCAGAAAGACGCAGATTTGACAGCGCAGCCAAATATGACACAGGTTGCTGTAAGTATGCAATTATTTTTTTGTTTCATACCTTGTTGTTATTATGATAGACACCATTATGCTTTGATGATAGTGCTGGTTATTATATTATTATTATATCTGTAATACAGCCTGCATACTAACGCTAGACAGCAACTCCAGAAGCTCTGACAGAGGCATGTGCCCAGAACTCTGTCGGATAGGTCTGTCCAACTATTCCAATCTATGATTTTTGCCTAAAAAAAAGGACTGTACTGTTACATGTGAAGAATTTTTTTTGCTATTGTTACTGTGTGTGTTTTTGTTTGTTTGGTTTAAAAAAACATCCTGACCGTTTTATTGTTTTTATCGCTTCACTGACCAGCAGAAAATCAGTTATAAATGTTGTCTGCTTTTTCTGTGTAGGCCTGGACTCCTGCTGTACGGAAGAACTTGTTTAAATCCAAAACAGCGGAGTCACCTTCCCCTGATGATACCATCAACCCTTGTCTCCTCCTTGGTAGGTCTCTGTGTGTGTTGTCTGTGTGTATGTGTTTGTGTGTGTTGTCTATGTGCGTGTGTGTTGTCTATGTGTGTGTGTGTGTATGTGTGGTGTGTGTGTGTGTGTTGTCTCTGTGTATGTGTTGTGTGTGTGTGTATGCGCGTGTGCATGCATGTGTGCGTGTGCATTTTTAGTTTTGCTGATAGATTCTTCGTCATCAGTGTTTAGTCTGTGTGTATCCACACATGTGTTTAAATGTCTGTGGCTGTATGAACACCTTCACAGCACAGCAAGTAAGAATAAAGGAAGGGTCAGGCTGCGTCCTCATGATTTTTTTCCGTCTGCACAACAGACGCAAGTGGGCAGTATGTATGAAGTTAGAACGTACCCTTATTTCAGCACTTGTCTACATCATATTTTTTGTCTATGTTCTTTTTGGTTTTAAGCTCAGATTTTCAGTTTTTCCTTTCAGCAACTATACCGTGAACAGAGCACATAACCACAGCTGTCAGTTTCTCCCCACTTTCAGCTCCTCTCAGCTGCTATCCATCCCATACCTTCGGATGAGACTATAAACCAACGCCCAGTGTGCGAACGCACGCAGAACATCTTGCGCACACGTTAAATCCTGTTCTGCTTTTCGTAAGAGTAGGCCATTGTGTGCCGGTGGGAACAGATGACAAAGTTTACAAAACTGCATACACACGGGGACTGGATGTAAAAAAAGCACATAAGTGCTTATTCCATTATCCTCAATATAAAAGAATTAAAAAAAAAAAAAAAAAAATCTCAGCTGGTGCTAACCATAGCAGGAAACTGACCGCACTTGGGACTTGGCAAAAAGAAGAAGCTCACTAATTTTAGCACTGGGTCCTGGAGCCTTGACTGAGTTATGCTGGAAATGCAAACTGTGATACGTAGCCTAGGGAGTACTGCTTTGGGGTTGTTGTTTTTTTTTTGGGGGGGGGGGGTGGTTTAGGGGGTTTTGGGGTCTTTTTGGTGGCCTGGGAATGACAGAATCAGAGGAAGTAATCTGTTTGTTTTGTTTTTCTTTTCTCTCTCGTTTGAAGAAAGCACAATCGGTGAAAGCGATGGCGGCAAGAGGAATGGTGGTGAGGAGAGGCGGCCGGCTGTGCATTCACAGTTAAATGCCAGTCTGGACCCTGCGGTCAGGCTGACCCAGTACCTGGCAGAACAGGTGAGAAGAAGGCTGGATCATACAGGTAGTGGTTAGGTATGCTTCTGTTTGCTTGACAAGATTCAGTGTTATTATTTTAATTATTTTAAAAATATTATTTATGTTATTATTGGCTTTTTATCATTATTATTATTATTTTCATTATTATTTATTATTATTATTATTATTGATGTTATTATTGGCTTTTTATCATCATTATTATCATTTTTATCATCATTTATGATTATGATATAAGATTTGTTGGGGAGAGTTCGTAGGGGAAGATCTCTTCATAATGACACACATGTGCAGAGCGTGTGTGTGTATTTTTGTCTGTGACTATGTGTAGCATGAGTGTGTGTGTGTGTGTCTGTGTAGTTCTGTCTGTGTGTAGCATGAGTGTGTGTGTGTGTATGTATTTGTGTCTGTGTGTAGCATGAGTGTGTGTGTATTTGTATCTGTGTGTAGCATGAGTGTGTGTGTGTGTGTTTTCATGGTTGATCTAAGCTGACACCGAGTACTGTATTCTGTTTACCGTATTTTACAAGATCAGTAAACAAACAAACTCAGACAGTCATAAGCCAGAGAAAATTTTTTTTTAAAATCACTCCCACATTCACAGCAGCTAAACTGACCCCAAAGCTTAACCAGCAACAAGCCAAAGCACACCACAAAACTCTGTTAGAGTCTGTAGCAGTTTTACTCTGTTTTGTTTAGGTCGAATTGACAGAGTCAAGAAAATATCAACTTGATTTTCAAACTTTCTTCAATGACGGACGCTATAGGCAAGTGGTTAAGACCATTCAACTTCAATCCCATGGGTCCAATATCAGTGGCATCTTGTGAATTAACTTACTAAGGGTGGGGATTTTTACAGTTTTTACAATCTCCCAGGTGAACTTCATACACACATATATATATATACATACACACACACACATATATATATATATATATGTGCAGAAAATCAAATATGCATGTTAAAGATCCTGTACTTCATTTTAATGTTCGGTGGGTTTCGGAAACACAAACATACCCATTATACATCTTCAAAGTCAAGAATGCAGCTACCTTCATGGTGGACAAAAAAGGTTGCATACATAAAATCTCAGAACATCTTGCGCACACGTTAAATCCTGTTCCACTTTTTGTAAGAGTAGGCCATTGTGTGCCGGTGGGAACTGATGACAAAATTTACAAAACCACATACACACGAGGACTGGATGTAAAAAAAAGCACATAAGTGCTTATTCCAATATCCTTGATAAATAAATTAAAAAAATAAAAATAAACGATTATTGAACCTCAGAACTTTAGCTGAGGAACAGGGGTAAAAAACATCAAAAAACCCAACTTTCTGCTCAGAACATGACTTTTGAGTTTTTCTCTGACTCAAACAGACACCAGAAGAAGAGGATGAAGCAGAGGAGGATGGTGATGTGACGCTGGATCCACAGTTCCGGAGGATGCACCAGATGTCGGGACAGGACGTGACGATGATGTCGCTGAGCAGCACCGACGCCAACACCGACGTCGCTCACAGCATCGCTGTCGTGTCACAGACTGACGCGGACAGACTGCCACCCCCTCTGGTGACGTCGTTGGAGGACAGCTTTGACAGGTGGGCGTGTCGGGCTGTGAAGTACCTGTGTGTGCGTGCGTGTGTATTTGAAGACTTGGGATCTGTTTACATGTTTGTGTGGTTTCTTGTATACCCCTTTCCCCGCGCTTATTTCTGCATGGAACAGACGCTATAGCCGAGTGGTTAAGACAGTTCCACTTCCAGCCTATACGTCCATGAAGTCGTGGGTTTGAATCTCGGCAGCGTCTGGTGACTTATGGTTGGGGGGTTTTACGTTATTTTCGCTGTATTTAACAGAGTGCTGTATTGTATGCTGTAGTACAGCGTGTTGTTTTTGCTGTGTACATAGAGTGCTGTTTTATGAATCGTGTTGTTTTTGCTGTGTACATAGAGTGCTGTTTTATGAATCGTGTTGTTTTTGCTGTGTACATAGAGTGCTGTGTTATGAATCGTGTTGTTTTTGCTGTGTACATAGAGTGCTGTTTTATGAATCGTTCAGTGTGTTGTTTTTGCTGTGTACATAGAGTGCTGTGTTATGAATCATTCAGTGTGTCGTTTTTGCTGTGTACATAGAGTGCTATGTTACGAATCGTTCAGTGTGTCGTTTTTGCTGTGTACATAGAGCGCTGTGTTACGAATCGTTCAGTGTGTCGTTTTTGCTGTGTACATAGAGTGCTGTGTTACCAATCGTTCAGCGTGTTGTTGTTTGTTGCTGTGTACATAGAGTGCTGTGTTATGCATCGTTCAGCGTGTTGTTTTTGCTGTGTACACGGAGTGCTGTGTTATGCATCGTTCAGCGTGTTGTTTTTTACTGTGTACACAGAGTGCTGTGTTACGCATCGTGTTGTTTTTGCTGTGTACACAGAGGGGACGGGATAGCTCAGTGGTCGGAGCACTCGCTTTCCCCCAGCCAAGTTAAGCAGCGTCGAGCGTGGTTACCAGTTGGATGGGTGACTGTTTGCGCGCCTTGGCTTCAGTACAGTTCCCCCAGTTCACCCAGCTGTAAATGGGTACATGCCCTCTTTAGGGTCAGGGAAGGTAAAGCAGCGAGGGAGAGGAGATGGGCGCCGCTCTCAATATACTGGCCCCTAGAGAAGTGAGGTCTCTGACGCCTCGCTCCCCTATGACCTTATAGGTTATGGGAACACCTTTACCTTTACCCTGTTTTACACAGAGTGCTGTGTTACGAATTGTTCACTGTGTTGTTTTTTGCTGTGTACACAGAGTGCTGTGTTATGAATCGTTCAGCGTGTCGTTGTTTGTTGCTGTGTACACAGAGTGCTGTGTTACGCATCGTTCAGCGCGTTGTTTTTTGCTGTGTACATGGAGTGCTGTGTTATGCTGTGTACATGGAGTGCTGTGTTATGTTGTGTACATAGAGTGCTGTGTTACGCATCGTTCAGCGCGTCGTTGTTTGTTGCTGTGTCTGCAGGGTGCCCCAGAAGAAGGCCCAGACGGCGTACGCCTACAGGGAGGTGGTGCGCAAACAGTCAGAGCGCCGCAAACTGAAAGGCTTCAGCTGCCAGGACTGCCAGAAGGTCTGACACACACGCTGCGGCTTTAGGACTTCTGTCTTGTGTGTGTGTGTGTGTTTTGTTTAGGACTTCTGTCTTGTGTGTGTGTGTAGTGTTTTGTTTAGGACTTCTGTCTTGTGTGTGTGTAGTGTTTTGTTTAGGACTTCTGTCTTGTGTGTGTGTGTGTGTGTGTAGTGTTTTGTTTAGGACTTCTGTTTTGTGTGTGTGTGTGTGTTTTCTTTAGGACTTCTGTCTTGTGTGTGTGTAGTGTTTTCTTTAGGACTTCTGTCTTGTGTGTGTAGTGTTTTCTTTAGGACTTCTGTCTTGTGTGTGTAGTGTTTTCTTTAGGACTTCTGTCTTGTGTGTGTGTGTGTGTGTGTGTTTTTTGTTTAGGACTTCTGTCTTGTGTGTGTGTGTGTGTGTTGTGTGTGTGTTTTGTTTAGGACTTCTGTCTTGTGTGTGTGTGTAGTGTTTTATTTAGGACTTCTGACTTGTGTGTGTGTGTGTTTTCGTTAGGACTTCTGTCTTGAGTGTGTGTGTGTGTGTGTAGTGTTTTATTTAGGACTTCTGACTTGTGTGTGTGTGTGTTTTCGTTAGGACTTCTGTCTTGAGTGTGTGTGTGTGTGTGTAGTGTTTTATTTAGGACTTCTGACTTGTGTGTGTGTGTGTTTTCGTTAGGACTTCTGTCTTGAGTGTGTGTGTGTGTGTGTAGTGTTTTATTTAGGACTTCTGACTTGTGTGTGTGTGTGTTTTCGTTAGGACTTCTGTCTTGAGTGTGTGTGTGTGTGTGTAGTGTTTTATTTAGGACTTCTGACTTGTGTGTGTGTGTGTTTCGTTAGGACTTCTGTCTTGAGTGTGTGTGTGTGTGTGTGTAGTGTTTTATTTAGGACTTCTGACTTGTGTGTGTGTGTGTTTTCGTTAGGACTTCTGTCTTGAGTGTGTGTGTGTGTGTGTAGTGTTTTATTTAGGACTTCTGACTTGTGTGTGTGTGTGTTTTCGTTAGGACTTCTGTCGTGTGTGTGTGTGTTTTCGTTAGGACTTCTGTCTTGAGTGTGTGTGTGTGTGTGTAGTGTTTTATTTAGGACTTCTGACTTGTGTGTGTGTGTGTTTTCGTTAGGACTTCTGTCTTGTGTGTGTGTGTGTGTGTGTGTGTTTTGTTTAGGACTTCTGTCTTGTGTGTGTGTGTGTGTGTTTTATTTAGGACTTCTGTTTTGTGTGTGTGTTTTATGTAGGACTTCTGTTTTGTGTGTGTGTGTGTGTGTGTAGTGTTTTGTTTTGATTTTCATTCCTCAGCTAGAGCTCCGAGGTTTACCAGTGGTGAGATTTGTTAGTATGCGAACGTTTTTTTTTCCCCCTTCACTGTTGAGGTAACTGCATTCTGGCTTCAGGGGTACAGTTGGGAATTGCCAGGACAGTCGCCTCTCTGCTCTCTTTCTGATTTTAACTGTCGTGGTTTTTTTTTTTTTGGTGTGCACAAATGTTTAAGCACGTGGGTCCGATTGGTTTAGAGTTTCCTCTGAAAGGCTTGACATACAGTTCAATTTTCCCGTCAAACTGGGAAGAAAAGACAAGGCTGGGAATTGAACCCAGAACCTCATGGTTAATTTGTTAGGCAGGTGAACGTCTAAACCATCTTGCCACCTTGTTCCTTTTATGTGTTTCTATTTGAAAGGAATAGCCTGTTTATTTCTATGCCATAATTTACTTTTTTTTCTTGAGTGATATATGACTGAATTAGATAATGTGGCATCCAAACACTGGGGTTGATGTGTCATGGATCTTCAAGTCTTGAGCCTGTAGTCACATGTACTCACTCAGCCAGCCTACTACTGCCTGTCCAGTCTTCAACATCATCTGTCCATCAACGTCTTGGTCTACCTCTACCTCTCTTTTTCCATTCTCCCTTTTACCACTGGTTTGGGTAGACAACCATGTCTCATTATATGGCCAAAATGTGACGGTTTAAAAACGTTGGCCGTTTTCAGTAGGTTTCTTCTTCGTCAAATGCTCAGACAGCAGCAATTGTTGGTTCTTTTTTGACTTATAGTAAAATGAGGATTTGTTTGTTTTGTATCTTGTGTTTCCACCTAATTTTTGCCATCTTTCTGTAGACCCACATTTCAAACTAGGCTTCTATCTCTGTTTCTTTGTAAAAGAACAGTATGTCTTTTATAAGAAGAGCAAGGAACCAAAGACCATATATCAGAATTTAGGTGGAATCCAATGAAAGCCTATAGAAGAATTAAGTCAGTGTATGTTATGTGAATTTTCCGTCAATAAGAATCCACAATTTTTTTTCAATCTTCCATTCACGAGTTTAAAAAAAAAAGTTTTCCGATTGCTCCCAACTTCACTTAACTTCTGATGACTGCTTGAGAAGTCAGGGGGACACCACTCTTATAGTGTCAGGAAGTGGGGCATGATCTCGAGGCAGTTAAATCTGGATACCCACATCTTAGACAGAAATAATCTTCTATTGACTGTACAGTAATGTATAGAAAAGGACCCTTTCCAATGTATATATGTGTGGTTTTGTGCAAGTTTGTTCTCTGTGCTTTTCTGTGTGTGTGCGTGTGTGTATATTTTGTGTGAGAGAGAGTAAAGAGATGAAAATTGGACAAATATGTAAACCATATGAATGTTTATCCATGGTTTACGAGTATATAGATGCTACATTATTCTAGTCATTTACTTTTTTTATTTCTGAGCTAGAGCTCCAAGGTTCACAAATGGCAACTATGCCCTGCATTATTATGTTTCATCATTGTGAAACAGTTACAGTCTTTATACAAATCAACCCGACTTACTAATCTTTATACAAATTCAACCCGACTTACTATATATAACATATTAGTCACCCTTTTTTTCGTGTTGGTCACAGTACTATGAAGCCCTAGGAGACTTACTATATATAACATATTCGTCACTGTTTTTCTTGTGTTGGTCACAGTACTATGAAGCCCTAGGAGACTTACTATATATAACATATTCGTCGTTGTTTTTTGTGTTGGTCACAATACTATGAAGCCCTAGGAGACTTACTGGTTTTTTTCGTGTTGTCACAGTACTATGAAGCCCTAGGAGACTTACTATATATAACATATTCATCACAGTTTTTCTTGTGTTTGTCACAGTACTATGAAGCCCTAGGAGATTTACTATATAGTACTATGAAGCCCTAGGAGACTTACTATATATAACATATTCATCACAGTTTTTCTTGTGTTTGTCACAGTACTATGAAGCCCTAGGAGATTTACTATATAGTACTATGAAGCCCTAGGAGACTTACTATATATAACATATTCGTCACTGCTTTTTCTCGTGTTGGTCACACAGTACTATGAAGCCCTAGGAGACTTGATATATATATAACATATTTTCGTGTTGGTCACAGTACTACGAGGCCCTAGGACGGCCGGAGGAGGGGAGGAAGAGGATGGGGGAGTGCTCCCGGCATCGCGGCAGACAGGCCTTGCCCAGCACCCCCGAACACTTCTGGTCCATTGGCTTCCCCGACACACAGGAGTGCGAGGAGAGAAGTGAGTCCGTTTCCTTACACACACGCGCATTATTTTACACGCTCGTTTCTTGGGGGTGGTTTTTTGCTTTCTTTTTTCCCTCCCTGTTCCACTGATAGAGCTGCAAGGTTCACCAGAAGGTGAGAATTTGCAGATGCGACTGGTTTTTTTTTGCCCACCATGAAGGTAGCTGCATTTCGACTTCAGGGATGTTTTCCGAGTATGTTCATGTCTAGTAGTGTGTAGAAGTCCTTCGGATGAGACTATAAACTGAGGCCCCATGTGCGAATGCGTGCAGAACATTTTCCGCACACATTAAATCCTGTTCCGCTTTTCGAAAGAGTAGGCCATTGTGTGCGGGTGGGAACAGATGACAAAATTTACAAAACCGCATACACACGGGGACTGGATGTAAAAAAGCACATGAGTGCTTATTCCATTATCCTCGATATAAAATAATAAATAAAAATAATAAATAAAATAGAGGGAATCTGTGTGGATCTCCAGAAATTTCAGTGCACAAGAGATGGCAGTTTTGTTTGGTCAGGCACATATTTGTGCATGATAATTACGTCTGGGGTGAGGGGGGTTGGGTTTTTAAAATTATTTTTTATTTCATTTTTGTTGTTGATAATTCACAGCGCGCCTATACAGCAGTGCTCAGTCAAAGGTTCGGGCAGAGTGCTAAAATTAGAGCGCCCCGACCTTTTCACCCCCACACCCCTCCCATTTCTTCACCCCTCCCCTTCCCCTCCTCACAGCATCTCAAGCCTAGTAGCACGTACACATGCTCGCGCGGCAGGCGTAAGACTAAGGCTACAGATCTGGGCTAGGCTAGGCCTACAGGAGACAAGCCCGCTGCGTGCGTGCGGCCTGCCTATCCTCTTAACACACACAGGCACTAAGCCTAGGCTAGATTCAGACAGCAAACAGACAAGATTTTGCCCAAATTTGAGCCCTTCAAAACTGATGAACACGTATCCTAAATACAACAAAAGCTGATCCAGCTTAAAAAAATCAAACATTAACATTACATACCCGACCTTGCCAAAGTGAAACTTAAAACATTTCAGGAGGAAAATTGCGATCAATTTACGTCACTAGCACAGAAATTATCACTCTCAATACTAAACAAAGAAGAGCTATCTGGTGAGAACATCCAATCTATCCGTTATTTTGGTTTATAACACCAACACAAAAGTGCTGTACTTGTTTAAATTCACGTCTCCACAACAACAAGAGAACACTGCACTGAACACACCTGAATGTAGCGCTGAAGAAAATGACAAACGTATCACAAAGCACTTAATAGTTGGAAATTAAAATCTGTGTGGCCACTTTCCCCTGCTGAAACAGTGGAAAGCACGCCACGCTATCTTGATGGCGCCAAACTGGACCATTGCATCTGGTTCGCGCCAGAGCTAAAAATAGCACATCAGGGGTCAAGTTCCAGCGTCTAAGTGCAGCAGAAAATGGGGGAAAACGACTGCCGTGAATTACATCTCCAGTTACCTTTCGCTGCTGCTTGCGTTTTACCGTCGGTGGTTTCTAAAAGTTTAGATAAATTGCAGAAAGGTCCCAACTGATTTCGTGACGAATCTCCAATACAAAAAAACAACAGAAAGCTTGCGAGGAAAAAAAATCACATACCCCCCCAGAACTACTTAGCTACCATTTACTGAAGAGAGGTTAAAATGGAAAACTAAAGAACATAAAGCTGGAAGGAAGTGATAAACAGCTTTACACTTTTGATTCATATTTTGAGGCAACGTATTCAACAAATGATTTTCACTTTGTTTTGAGTTATTCAGTTGTTTTTTTTTTCTTTCCTTGGACAGAGCTCGGAGGTTTTTTAAAAACATTTCTTTTCTTATATCGAGGATAATGTCCCTGTGTGTAAGCAGTTTTGCAAATTGTCATCTGTTCCCACCAGCACACAATGGCCTACTCTTACAAAAAGTAGAACAGGATTTAATGTATATGCAAGATGTTCTGCTAGAGTTCGACACGAGGCTCGGTTTATAGTCTCATCTGGACTTTTGGGGAGAGTGGAGTCTGCACTGATGTTAACTCCAGGGGAAAATATCAGTAGATATTTTGTATCGTGACATCCCACCATTAAGGTACCTGCATTCCCAATCTGTTCCACCCATAAAACTGATCGTTCTAAACCATAGCTGATTATAGAGAAGTTGGCATAATTATTCATGCATAACTAATTCAGGATGTATGTTTTCTTTTCAGGCAAAAGATCATCAGCGAGGAACAGACGGTGATTACCTATAAGAAGCTGCAAGTCTTTCAGTGTTGTGAAGAAGTTTTAATGCAGTTATGAATTTAACTCCAATATGTTTCTTTTTAATGCAATGTTTATAAATTGACTTTTTTTTCTGTTTAATGGTAGTCTACAAGTTTGACTTGGGGGTTACTTTTAAATGTGGTTATGACAGTTAACTTTTTTTAAGCCAGTATAAAGGTTTGGATTTTGAAAGGACTCTTCCATTTTTAAATGTGGTCAAGACATTAAAATTCTTGTTTTTAACTAGATCAAGGTTGTGGGTTTTATTTACTTAACCAGATATCAGTGGCTGCATAACATTTTTATAAGTAATTAAGTCTTGTCTCTGGAAATTAACACTATTGAAAACGACTATCTCAGGAAATATTACCATTAAAAAGAATGGTTAAGATTGTGTACATTTATCCGTGTTTATTATTTACAGTGTGTATTTTTATGAAGAATAAAAGGAGTCTATTAAAAACAAAAGATTTGGTGATGATATTTGATGGGGTGTGTGCGTCTCGTTTTGTGTGCCTGTATGTACGTGCGTGTGCATACTTGTTCTCTGACAATGCATAAACCCACCTTAAAAGTTTCAAGAATGTTGCATTTCAGAAAAAGAAAAAACCCAACAAACCTTTCCATGTGCGACATTGGGGTAAACTCACAGAGTGTGCCAACTACATTGGGCCCAGGCATGGGTTGGGGGGCTATGTATGGGAAATAATCTTTAGGCCCACACACCCAGCTGGGTCAGAATGATCAGAGCAGCGCCCCATGGAACAAGTTTGTTATCCTGTCAGTGAAAACAAAATGGTTTGTTCCCTCCCTCCCCCAAGTTAGAGGTTCACCTGTGGTGAAAATTTTGCATATGTGACCATTTTTTGCCCACCTTGAAAGTAGCTGCATTCCGACTTCAGGGTGAAATGGTTTTGAAACGAGTCATTAATAGGCCTCCAGGTTTCATTCTGCTGAAAGAGGACCAACCAGCAGTTAAAAAAAAGCCCGAGAGAGAGAAAGGGAGGGAAGGGGGAACAGTTATTATCAATTATCTTTGGATAGGGGTGGAGTGGAGGGGGAGGGAGCAGAGCCGTCATCCTCGCTCCTGGCCAGAAGTCGTGACCTTTGCTCCTTGCCTTTCTAGCCACCTCCCCCTACAAAACTACTATTTTACATATTTTGGGCACCAAAACGCACAAATCGGCCCCAAACTTATCTCATGCATGGCACCAATACACACAAAACACTACATACATCCCCCCTCCCCACATAAAAAAAAAAAAAAATCAAGGACCCATGATGTACAAATGCACACAGAACATCTTGCACGCACGTTCAAACCTGTTCTGCTTTTCAGAAGAGTAGGCCAATAGGTGCCAGTAGGAAACCAAAACCAAAGTAAGTACAAAAATCCCACCCCCAAAACCCACAGGTGTCCTGTTTAGACATATGCCTGAAGTCGGAAGGCAGCTACCTTAATGGTGGTAAAAAACGGTTGCATTCGCAAATAATTATCTCCCCATTGGTGAACCCCAGAGCTCTGGCCAAGGTACAGAATAAAAGCAAGAAGTGAACAGCTCTGGAGAGTTCAGTTATCTGGAAAACTTTTGACCAGACCCTACAGTATAAGGGATAAGTGGTCACTGAAGATCTTCAACAACTTTAACTCAAAACTAAAGTTTACATACAATTATGAAAAGTCATAGTTTATTAACTCTTCTTTATGTCTTTTACCCATATGGGCATCACAGTTTGTAACACCTTTTTCTTTACTTAGGACTGCATCAAAATGAAAGCATAGTCCTTTTTAAAAAATCTTAATAAAAAAAAAAAGGTAGCTGGTTTTCTTGTCTAAAGATTATTCTTTCTTTAGTAATGTGAATTATATCTGGAAAAAGGGGTTGAAGCAGTAACCAAACATCTTTAAAAACAAAAGTTGGTCATGAGATTTCAAATTTCATTATTTTAATTTTTTTTTGTGAGGGTAAAAACCACTTGGTAGGCTTATTCTAAGGGATAAGTATTCAGACAAAAAAAATGGCAGTCTCTTCTTTGGTTTTTCCATCGGATAAACAGGGGTTACCCAGGTATGTCTATGCAAGAGATTCTGTGGTATTGTATATTTTCTAATGTCTACCGACAGACAGCAGGCACCTCGTTTATTTTGTTTTATTTCGATTTTTTGGGGGGTTAAATCCTTATGAGAGAGGGAGAGAGAGCGCAAATCAAATCGAATCTTTCGAGGATAATGAACAAGCACATATTGTGCATGTGCTGTGTTGTCGTTTGTTATTGTCCTATATGGTCAGGCTAGAAAAAGATAAGAAATGCTCCCTCCTAAGCTGGAAACTTCGAGTGGAATACATAGTACCGGATTGAGCTATTCAAAAAAATGTAGAGAAAGCTTCGTTTTCAGCTTAAAATGCACCATGATCGACCTAAAATTGTAAGACAAACGAATTCAAATCTGACAGTTCCCATCATCTCTAATCTGGTTAAAAACTCGACGGATTTTACCCGGTAAACTCTGGGAGTACTCTTTATATTCACCGTCGCTCAGCCAATCAATGCAGATATAATTGGTTGTAGCTAGATTAACGTGCACAACAGCCTCTTCCACGGTCTACGGGAAACAACCGCTGTTTATTGCTATAGTTCACCAAGAGTAAGTTCCCTTAAAGTCGCTCTACTCGATAGCGTTCAGCAGGGCCAGAAAACATCCAGTCAAGTTCTTGCGGGGAATCCTTTCGTCATTTGCACGAAGTTCTGTTCCTGGTGTAACTAAAACTATTTACACCGTGTGTTTGCAAAAACAAAGGAATGTTGATAGATTTTCGCCGAAACCAACAGCCCGTTTGTCTCCACTTGGATGTCAAGGTGGTAGAAAGGGCAGAGGAACATAGGTCTAGACAAGGGGATAGTTAACCTTGACGGATTTTTTTTTTTTTCATATTAAAAAAACTTAGAGCTCTTTCACATCTAGAATACAACTCTGCCATGAAGAACAAATGGCAATGTATGACTCTGCCTTGATTAATATCCACAGGGATACCAAGACTGGTGGTGATTACAGAACCATCACCAACATAAGCAAAATTCTTCCCATTCCTCAACAGAAGAAAAAAAAAATCAGATTGTCAAGCAAAATATAGACGTGGAAGAGGAACAACACGCATGCTTTTTGCGCTTTGGTTACCATTAGATAAAATTAGCAGCACGAAAGATTGGGCGGTCAAAACTTTCATGCCATTAAGAACTCTTCAAAAGAAATGATACATCTTAATTAGCTTCCTATTGTCTGCTTGGTATTGATCAGTTGTTTTTTTGCACTTGGCAATTTCGGAATTATCACATCTTTCGCCGTCACTTTAAAATAAACATTTTTGTTGTTGTTCCTACCAATAGTTAAAGAAGGCATATCAGCTTTCAGGAACCATGTCTCGCCAGACATCAGTTGTAGTTTTTTTTTGTTTTGTTACCAAAAATCCATTCTTTCCAGCGCGTAATTATTAACCGATTAAATGTGCTGTGTGTGTGTTTGCGCGCCTGCCTGTATGTGCAATGAAAAATCGTATTGTCATCAAGTCATACTCCTATTTTCAGACTCCAGTATGTATGATGGTAGCATTTCAGTCAGAATTCTCGTTTATGCTTTTTTCACATGTGAATTGTGAGCCTACCACCCCCCCACCCCCCCCTTCTTTTTTTTTCCCTGTCCTTTTTGTTTCTGCCTCATTTCTCGCCTTCCTTTTTACTGGCATGCAACTGCCTCCTCTTCTGGAAAACGTTTTTTTTTTTTTTTGCAACAAGATAGGCTACATAGTTTTTGGCCATGCCTATTACGGTGTTATCAGTTGGTATGCTTTTGTTGCCATTAAACTGTGAACACATTTTAAAGGATCGATTATATCTCAATTTGGTTGTTAAATGAAATACTTTTACCATGTCAATATTACCTCTAATTTCGATATATATTTTGTCATAGAGTGTAGGCTTGTTGCTCTTACTCAATGTGTTTTGGCACCCCCTCCTAGCAAGGGAACTCGAGAGCACATACTTTCAAAAATTGCTGTTATTTCCACCAATATTCTCTCCTCCAATTTTATAAACCAATACTTCTACTTATTTCACTCTTATTTAGTATTCCACGTTTCTATCCGATTACATTTACCTTTTTAAAGTATACTGCATTTTCAACAGGAAGATTTTTCTAGTTATTACTTGTATTTATCAATTTTCCATAGTTCGGGCAAAGGCTAGATGTAAAAAAAAAGTCAATACTTGTCTGTAACCCTTAAAGATTATCGACGTGTTTTTTGTTTCCCTTTAAACAGAAGAAGCGCGATTAAAACAAAGTTCACTTTGCCTTACTCTTCAGTCTGTTAAAATTTGTTCGATGACAAGGGAGATCAACCAGAACCGAACACGACCAGTGATCAAATCCAGAGTTGTTTCTCTTAGACCATTCAGCCGGCCTCCTCGCACACTCGTCCCTCGGATAACGATGACCACCATCTCATTTCCAAGGGTTACCGATCAACATTTCTACATTTGTAATTCATCCAACTCTTGCCCTTAATACGGACTACCATCAAAGAAACAAAATAGTATCACAAAACGTGCAGATGCACGGCATTTTCACGAGATTAATGGGAATTTTCGTTTTCTCGCTCTTCCTTTTCATACCCATTACAAAATTATATTTTGTACATATTTTCCCAAACTCTGAAACGAATAACGGGAACATATCATGTTCACTCGTGAATTTAATTATAAAATGGTCCATGTAAACTTATCATATGATGCGTTTATTAAAAAAGAAAAAAAAGGAAGGTAACATGCATTCAAGTCTGTGCCAGAATAGCTGTGTACCAGTAATTATGGGGCACCAAGGTCACATGGACTTTTGGAAATTAGATTCTCTTTTCACCCTTTACAAAAACCGATCGGTACAAATATTCCAGTTAAATTTGGAGATGTTCGAGTTAACAGTTTCTTCCCATATACTTTACTTTTTTTTAAATGTGGGAGGCTCTTTTTTGTTTGTTTGTAACATTTAAATTCCATACATTATTAACATTTGTTTTTAAAGTGTAACTTTTTTTTTAGTACAGTGTATCAGTGTGCATTAAAAAACAACAACATATTTATAATTAGTAGTCCCTAATCAGGGCAAAGGCTGGATTGGAAAAAAGTACATCCATACTCATCTGTAACCCTTGAAACATAGATCTTTGATTAAATTACTGTGTGCAACACGTACTTTGTGCACTCACAGCCTACATGGGACCTCAGTTTACAGTCTGATCTTGTGACCACAAGTTCTTCAGCACCCTAACCACTACTCTAGGCTGTCCTGTTCCCTGTTGGTCACATGAATAGATAGCTATACACACAAAAAAAAGCACAAAAAAAAAAGCTATCATAACAATGTCCACATCTCTCAGCGTAATCATGCACTGGAAAATGAGAGAGAGATATCTATTATATATAGACACAGGAGAGAGAGAGAGAGAGAGAGAGAGAGAGGAGAGAGAGAGAGAGAGAGAGAGAGAGAGAGAGAGAGAGGTGTGAGAGCAAGCGAGCAGACAAAGAGAGAGAATAAAGAAAGTGGGAAGGGAAAGAGTAACGGCAACATTCACTCAACATGTGCACATGTAAACACACTCCAGACACACATGCAAACTCAACACATGCCAGGATTCTCATGCCCCCTTTTGAGATCTGGCACTTTTTTTTCTCTTTTTTTTAAGGGGGGGGGGGAGAATTTTTATTTCGGGGGTGAGGTGGGAGACTTGTTTATTTTTGTAAGCTACATTTCAAATTCTTCCAATTTACATGTGGCCCCTTTGTTGGGCTTCCATTCTCCATGTACTGAAAGTCTTTTCAGCCTGGCAGAAGAAGTCCACGAGAAGTCCGACAATGAGCTCTTTAGGCATTGGAACATCACCACACGTAAGAGTTTTCATCAGCGCACTGCTTTCACCATCACTTTCAGTTCAGGGGGACTGGTGTCATGTAATGTAGCAGTCACAGACACAACCTGACCACTGCCGACTTACGTCTGCACACACGGTCTACCCACCCTCCAGTTTCACTTTGTGGGACGCAGTCATTGAAAATCACAGACACTTTCCCATTTTCAGGGACACTCATGCAAAAATTCTATGACATTTTTTTTTCAGATTAAAGAACTCCACTCTAATACACACTACGCGTTTAGCCACATGACCGCAAAATCGGAGATCTCCGATCACTTCAGTTAGCTACTGTACGAGCGCACAGATGTTGGAGGCAGATACAAAGCACTTGCTACAATTCGGTTCCAAATGAAATTCGATACCAGGTTCTTCACTTTCCAGAACGCGCCTAAAACAAAATCAGGATTCCACACGACACTCGGTTACAAACGACTCTCTTGATATGAACAGGGCTGGTCCCTAAAGGCTGGTAGACATGTCTGCTTACAGCACCAGGTCAAAATAAACATGTGAACAGTCATGGTGGAAGATAACACTTGCACGTAAATTATACAGTGTATACACTTACACCATGGGATGAAGGCGTCTGCTTTTGTAAGCATCTATTCTGATATGGCTGACAGGTCACTGTGGCTAGGGCCGGTTTGATGAAAGCTGTATGACTGTCCGACCTGAGTAACGTTGTCCGATGAAATCATGTTCAATTAAATAATTTGACTGCAGTTCATCCAACCAATGGTCGTGCAATCACGGTGATGCCCCTTTCCCCAATACTGCATTCTCAACTGATGACAGCATGAAACCAAATAATGAATAATTAAGTATGATACCAAAAAAAAACCCCCACTAATAACATCACAATTTATGTAATCTGTATCTTGTGATGAATTCAGTTCAAAATGAAAAACTTCAGAACGAAGAAGAATTTCTGTGGGACTGGCCTCTTAATTCGAAGATGAGTAACAGGACAAGAGACGGATCCATATTACTGCTCGGTCAATTTGTAGACGAGTAACAGTACAAAGCAACAGATCCATATTACTGTATGGTAGATATGTAGTTAAGTACACAAAGAGATAGATCCACATTTCAGCTCAGTTGTTTCATAGACAAGTAATGATACAACACAACGAGAGGATCCACATTACTGCACGATCAATTTATAGACAAGTAAAGGTACAAAGAAACACACATGCACAAAACCCCACAACGGTCGAGAGACAGACCCACATCACTGCTTGGTGGATTCATAGAAAGTAACGGTACAGAGACACATCCATACGACCACAGGGTCAATTCATAGACCACTCACCGTACAGAGATGAAGCAATAATACTACGCAGTTACGGTTACCCACGACCTAAGACTGGCCTAAAAACTGCAGCTGCTCAGGCGATTACGTTTACCGACAACGATCGATGGTCCTCACATGTCTAACGCAAATTTCAGTTGTTTGACGCGTTACAGCTTTTGGTCAACATAACAGCAAAGTCTGATGGACAGTGACAAAACCACGCTTTCATCAACCCGGCCCCTGACATGACGTTTTATGGGAAAGAGGGAAATGCCTGCTCTGTGTCACCCTGAGGTACAGACTAAATGAACTGCTTTGCAAGCTTGCATCCCAACACTTTGGTGACTCACAGAATAGGTTATACATCAGTTTGCCCTTTAGCTTTCACGTCAACCTGTGTGTTTTTCTTTCCTGTTCTTAGATATTCCCCATTTCACAAAGAAACATGTGATCTTTTGTTGTCATGCACAGAAAACAATGTTGACCGAACACAAAAATATTCCCTGGAGATGAGGATGATGACCCCCTGTCTGCTCGTCTCCATGATGATCAGATGTCTGCACACCATCCCTGAAACATGAAACGTAAACATATCAGTAAAAAGTGCTTATAAAAAAATACCCCCCCCCCCCAAAAGAAGAAAACCAATACTGAGTAACCTTATCACAAAACGATGGATGCTCTAATCCAGAGGTTAAGACCGTTTGACTTTAATCCTGGAGGTCCATGAAGTGATAGGTTTGAATTTCAGCAGCGGCGTATTGTGAATTAAGGGTGGGAATTTTTTTTAACTTTTTTTTTTTTTTAACCATCTCCAACGTCAACTTCAAGTACAGCCCTGCCAGTGCCTTAATTCCCTCTGTGTATGTACACATGCAGAAGATGAAACATGCACGTTAAAGGTACCATTATTCATGTCAGCGTTCAGAGGGTTCACCTCACCTCACCTCACCTCACCTCACCTATCCTGCAGTCCCTTGGACCGTGGGGACACTAGCGAAGATTTTTTCAAAGGAAGGTTTGGAGGGTTACAGAAACATGAAAATACACACCATGCATTTGAGAGAAACAACAAACAAAAAACCAAAAACACCACCAAACAAACTGGTCTTAAGTCAGAATGTGTCAGCTGAGGCCAGCAGACCGACCTCCAAACACAGGAGATCAGGCACAGTGCATCCCACCCAATAAGGGATAGCAGAGAAGGAGAAAGAAATGAGACACCACAAAATGTGGGAAGAAAAACTCAACACCTACACACACACAGTTACATGCCTAAGTATACATATACACTTATGAGTGTACACACACACACACACACTCCCTTAACTCAGCAGAGGGTGTGTAGGGAGTGGACACACACACATGCGAGCCTACAGAACAACGACATACTATTGGGCGGGTTATGTCAAAAACACTTTAATCATCCCATGAAGGGCAAATACAAGGGTGGATCAATATCTCTATTTTAGTGTTTTCAGCTATTGCTTGTATAACAATTTTGAGAACACACATACCTGAGAGAAAACAGATACATATAGTCCAGGTGAGGCTATTTAGGACTTTGGTTTCTACTCAATGTCAAGTAGATGCTTGTGTTCGCGATCTCGGTAATATTGTGATAAATCGACAACACATTCAATCCCACCAAGTTTGTTTGTGCAGGTTTAGATAATTTAAGCAGGAACAGCTCACAATCGTTGCTGAGAAGGCTTTCTCAATTTTGTTCATCAGCGTCTGTTATCTCTGCAACTGTCTTCACCTGTATACTCCATCCCATTCCCTTTGCTCAGATGCAGATACTTTGTGCTTTCAAACACCCAGATTCAAACAAACCACTGTTGGCCATCGCTTTTTCTCTGTTTCTGGTCCATCCACCTGGAATGATGTCCCTCTTTCACTTTGCCAAAAGCCTTCACTTGATACCTTCAAATCCAACCTCAAAACGCACTTATTTCCCGACACTTTCCCCTCTTATCTGTTCCTACTTTTCAACAGCATCCTTCATCACCACTTAAGTGTGTGTGTGTGTGTGTGTGTGTGTGTGCATAAATTTGAAATATCTTATTTGAGGAAAGTTGCATGCGTGTAAATGATTTGAGTGCAAGTGCTTCAATTTGTTTGCTTTACAAGATTCAGCGCTATATAAATTCCATATATTATTATTATCATTTAACAGTCAGGAGTGTTACACAAGTCAAGAAGGCTACAGTAAGTCATGGTAGAAATAAAAAAGAACGATGTTTGCTCAAGTAGAGCCAGTATTTTTTAAAGAGAAGAACATTCGGGACTCCACAACCAACCACACTTCTGTGCTAGAGCTGTGCAATGCTGGAGAAAGAGGGGCAGAACAAGGTTCAGTAATCAGTGCTCAAAGAATTAAAATTTTTTATATTTTATTTTATTCTTTTATATCGAGGATGATGGAATAAGCACTTATGTGCTTTTTATTTTTACATCCAGTCCCTGTGTGTATGCGGTTTTGTAAATTCTGTCATCTGTTCTCACCAGCACACAATGGCCTACTCTTACGAAAAGTGGAACAGGATTTAACATGTGCGCAAGATGTTCTGCGTGCGTTCGCACACGGGGTCTCAGTTTATAGTCTCATCTAAAGCACTTTTGGAGAGAATGGAGTCTGCACTGATGTTAACTCCAGGGGAAAATATCCCCTTGAACGGGAATCGAACCCGGGTCATCAGACTTCGAGCGCAATGTTCTAACCACTAGGCTATCCCGTCCCCCTGCCAGAAACAGCCTTCTTCTGAAAGGTCTGAATGTGCGGGGGCCTGTACTGTAACTTTCCAACACCAATCCATTCATCCTGAGAAATGACTCTGGAGAGGAAAAACCCTCCACAAAAGTATGTGGATCGACAATATACCCATCTCTGTGGCAGACACAGAAACTGAACACGCACTAGTGAAGACTGGTTGTGA
Organism: Rapana venosa; assembly: GCA_028751875.1. NCBI lineage: Eukaryota > Metazoa > Mollusca > Gastropoda > Neogastropoda > Muricidae > Rapana > Rapana venosa. The sequence goes on from CM054166.1 coordinate 15,877,006, forward strand.
ACTGCGGTTAAAAAAATAACAGCAGAAAGAGCAAGAGACTCGGACCAAAACTAACAAAGGTTCTTAACTGGAAGAAGGTTTGTATATGTAACTGTTCCACCAGCGCCACTAGAAAAAAACATTAAAAGTTAAGCATTTTCACTGCCAAAATCTACCACCGTGAGCAAAAACTGGCAGAAAAGAAGACTGTCATTTGTTCCAAATGTTTAGAGCAAGATCAATCCCCATGCTTCAGTTTGTGTACAGGAGATTGTGCGCAGGGAGTGCAGGTTGCCTGGACACAAAGCGTGGTGACCCATTGTGAGCCCTGGGTGCACAGACAGAAAAGGAAGGAAGGTGGCAGGATGGTTAAGACGTTCGCCTGCCAACAAGTAAACCGTGAGGTTCTGGGTTCGATTCCCAGCTTCGCCCTTTCTTCCCAGTTTGACCAAAAAAAATCGAACTGAATATCAAAGTCCTTCTGATGAAGACTATAAACCGAGGCCCCATGTTCGAACGCATGCAGAACATCTTGCACACACGTTAAATCCTGTTCCGCTTTTCGGAAGAGTAGGCCATTGTGTGCCGGTGGAAACAGACGACAAAATTTACAAAACCGCATACACACGGGGACTGGATGTAAAAAAGCACATGAGTGCTTATTCCATTATCCTAGATATAAAAGAATAAATAAATAAAATAAATAAGCAAACCACTGCGAGTGGCGGGAGAGGGGGAGGGAAATGTCGCAGTGGAGAAAATCGAGGAAGCGGGAAACAGTACCAGAGCTGATCCCGACACACCCTCAAGAAGCTGGCCCTGGGAATGCGAGACCACCCTCAGCTCTACCCTGCCAATACAAAACCCACGCAGGCACAGATCAGAGACGCCAGAACGTCGACGATCAGTGGAAGAAAGCAGTGCTACTGAAAGGGCTGCAAGAGGAAAACGACCCAAACAGAAAGTGGGCCAGGAAGTCAACCATGCTCCTCAGGTAGTGTCAGCAGACACTGAGGGTGACAGTGAACTTGTTCCGAATGAAAATGCTCAAAATATAGTTTTTTGGGTTTTTTTATGTATAAAGTATGGATATGTTCTCTTAATGTAAGAGGTTTAAAAAATAAACTTAAAAGAAGCTCTATGTTCCATTATATGAAAAGTCAGAAATTTTATATAGTGTGTCTACAAGAGACCCATATAACAGTAAAGGATATCACAACTTGGGAAAAACAATGGGGTGGGGCAATATTTTATAATGAAGGAACCAACAAAAGTCAAGGTGAGATAATACTGGAGCAAAACATTTGAAGGAAAAAACCAGCTTAGTACAAGGGAGGAATAGGATCTTAGTGGTGTTAGTAGAACATGAAAATTATACCTTTAGATTAGCAAACATATATGCTCCTAATGATTCTTCAGAACAATTGTTATTCTTTAAAAACCTACAACAAATAGTTAGTGATTACAGTAAACATAACTTTGTTCTAATGGACGACTTTAATCCTTTAGACACAAGCCCCTACCTATCTAGATGGAAACTATGCAAAGTAGATATTAGAAACTATAGTATTGAGTGTGGTAAAGAGATAGCGAACAAGAGGAGAAACGTTGAACTAAAATCTAAACAAGACATGTTAGAAGTAGAAAGGCTATTAGGTCAAGATCCAACAAATAGTGACAACCAAAACAAGTATATACAACTTAAACAGACACTAGAACTGCATCAAGCAGCCAAAGTCAAAGGTGCACAAGTCAGAGCCAGAATAAAGTGATAGAAGAAGGGGAAGGCAACAGTAAATACTTTTGTAGTTTAGAAAATGCTAGAGGAAAAAAGAAAGTCATCACATGACTATACAAAGACACAGGAGAGGTCATCACAGACCAGAGACAGATTTTAGAAGAGCAAGTAGCCCACTTTAAGCAACTGTATAGTCAGGGGACGGGATAGCTCAGTGGTCAGAGCACTCGCTTTTCCCCAGCCAAGTTAAGCAGCGTCGAGCGTGGTTACCAGTTGGATGGATGACCGTTTGCGCGCCTTGGCTTCAGTACAGTTCCCCCAGTTCACCCAGCTGTAAATGGGTACCTGCCGTCTTTAGGGTCAGGGAAGGTAAAGCAGCGAGGGAGAGGAGATGGGCGCCGCCCTCAATATGCTGGCCCTAGAGAAGTGAGGTCTCTGACGCCTCGCTCCCCTACGACCTTATAGGTTATGGGACTCCTTTACCATTACCTTATAGTCAAACACCAGAAGCACAGGATGTTGAAGCAGCAACAGACGCTTTTACATGTTTGGATGAAACCGAGGCCACTGCATGTGAAGGAACAACAGCCGCCCTAAAAAAGTTAAAAACTGGTTCAGCTCCTGGATATGATGGAATAACAATTGAATTTTTAAAGTTCTTTTGGAATAAAATAGCCAAAGCATTGACAAACTTGTTTATAGAATCCTTTGAGACAGGGGAACTATCCTATACCTAGGAGCAAGGAATAATCACATTGATACCCAAAAAGGAAAAGATCTCAACAAATATGAGTTAAACAACTGGAGACCCATAACTCTAACAAACTCTGATTATAAAACATTAGCTAAAGCATTAGCCGAAAGACTTAGTGGAGTCATTCAGAAATTAATAAGTAAAGATCAAGTGGGCTATCTCAAGGGTAGAAGTATTGCTACAGTCTTAAGATCAATAGATGACTCCATCAACTACTTGAATCAAATAAATGAAACTGGATATTTGCTTGCGGTTGATTTTTCAAAAGCTTTTGACTCGATTTCAAAAGACTTTTCACTACACTCTTTCAAAGTTTTTGGATTTGGCTCTAATTTTCAGAAATGGATGTCAGTGTTAATGAGTGGTTCTGTAAGTGCAATAAATCATGGAGGGTGAATATCAGAATCCTTTGAAGTATCTTGTGGAATACGACAAGGGTGCCCATTCTCTCCATTAGCATTTGTACTGGCAGTAGACATCTTGCAATTAAAATCAAAAGTAGCTCAATCATTGGTATTGAACTCCCAATAAACACTCAGAGCCAAAAAGTCAATTCAAAGAAATAAATAGTTTGCAGATGATACTACCCTTTTTCTCAAAAATAAAGAAGATATAGTGAAATTGCAAGATAAATGTTCTTCCTTTCAAGATTTTTCCAATCCGAAACTAAATATTCAGAAAACGAAAGTGTTATGTATGGGTAGGCAGGCATTACAGCAAGATCTACCATTTACCATAGTGGAAAAGATAAAAATACTAGGTATCTATTTTCAAAACGATAAAATGGCACAAAACATTGAGGATAACTGGAAGGACCGTATTTCACAAATATACCAAACAATCAAAGATTGGAGTAAGAGAGATTTAAGCATACAGGGCAAAGTTGTCGTCATTAAAACATTCTTAATCAGCCAGTTTGTATATATAATGCAGTCTACTGGCCTTCCAAGCCACGTGTTTATTAAAGTAAACACAGTACTATATAAGTTCCTTTGGCAAAAGAAACATAGCAACAGAAAGGCACTTGAAAAAGTCGAAAGAAAAGTAATGGAAAGTAATACAGAAGCGGGAAGTCTAGGAATGATAAACTTAATTAATCTCCAGAATTGTTTCAACCTTCAGTGGATGGGTAAACTTGTTAGCACCACAGATAAAGAAAACTGGTCCCTGTTACCAGGTTGGAACCTGGAAAAACTAGCAAAAGGAAATGACATATTCCACATAAACTGTAAAACAAAAGACTTGTTAGGTCTTGATACAAACAATAATGAATTCTGGTGAGAAGTATTAACGTCTTTTCTAGAGAGCAATCAATTAATAGAACCCAAAGATATACAATCTGATAACTTCCACTCACAACTGCTCTTCAATAACCCTTTGACTCAATTTAACCCTCTTGTTGTTGGATTCTACGGAGCTAAACTGCCTGTAGATTTTGAATTCTTTTAAGGTTTTCTACCTCCATCTGACTTACTTTACTCGTAAGACAATTGTGTGTGTGCATGACAAGTTATCAAGCTGAAATTTTGTCACAAGCTAGGTATGTCTTTGTACTTAGCATTTAGGCGCAAGTTTATGTGTCTGGTCACCAGATGTCTTGTCATTGTCACCTTATTTGTCACCAATCACAGGTAAAAATATGGTATATATGATAAAACAGCAAGTCCTGCATGGATTTGACAATAGTTCAAGCATGTTAGTGTCAAATAAGGAAGTGATACCCAGCTGATGTGTTTACCAATGGTTATGTGCAATAGGACTTCAAGGATGTGTCACACAATGTCCCCATAGCACCTGTTGTTTTATGGTATGTCTTGAGGAGACAGAAGTTTTGTTTAACTATTTTATCTTTTGAAAACAAGTCATATTCAATCAACATGTGACCTTTATACTGTACTTCATATCTGCGTGTGCTACCACATGTTTGTTAAGTGTACAGAAGTGTATTATTGTACATGACTGTCACACTGTCACCAGTGTCACAGCACAGGTGTGACAAATTCGAAACAACACAGAACTTCTGTAACCCTACAAAATTTTAATGTTGGTAGTCTCTAAAGTAGTCGTAGTGGTGGCACGGAATCACATCACATCACAAAAAGCACAAATTATGGATGTGTGTGTGTGTGTGTGGGGGGTGTACCCATTGCTCTCACCTGTCGAACCTTGGCAGACCTATTTTCTTTTCCTTCTCGCTATTTTCATTATCGGCATATCTGTTCATTTCTGCCATTGCAGTTTCAAAGCAAAAGTGTGGTAATAATGAGAAAACAGTCAAAAGGCATCGTTTTCAGGCGTCTATGCCGCGGACTGGCCAGGAGGTCAAATTTCTCCACAGTCAGTGTGTGTAGCACAGGTCAGGAATGTGCCCTGTAGCACATTATTTTCAGGCTCACTCTTCTCCCTAACTGCAGCATTTCCTTCCTCCTCTTCCTCGTAAGCGTTTAATATCGGACTCACTTAACAATTCTCGTTCAAATGTTTCTACTTCCAAGACAATAACATTCAATTTATCGTCTGGCTAATCAGATGAATCGTGTGCTACTAAAGAAAACGCGATTTTTTTTCGCCACGCTGCACCATTGAAAAGCGTTCCGGTCACTGACTGTTATTTCTTCCTTCCCTCCCCACTACACGCATGTTAGTGGTCTAAATTTTTCACTGGCACCGTCTGACACCCTCCCTGCATCGCCCCACCAATTTTCAGACACACAGTGTGAAAACCACGAGGTCTGTGTGTGATGGAAAAGTACTGCCCACGTGGGCAGCACCAACTGTCGGCTGCGGTCGTATTGGAATCTAGCGGCAGCCTCCATTACTGTCGGCTGCGGCTGGATCGGGGACTAAAGGGTTAAGAATAAAACACTATTCTTTCAGAACGGGCTTAAATAAGGAATAAGAAAAATAAAAGACCTGATTCGTGAAGATGAGAACAGATTGTTGTCACTAGAGAAAGTGCAAACTATCATAGTACAAAATAAAGCTAACACTATCTTTCAATATAATACTCTTGTTAGTGCCATCCCAGACCAGTGGATATGGTGGATTCAAGAAGTGGAAACAAGCACTCCAATTTGTGAAGCAAGCTCATATAACACATCCCTGAAAGAAATCAGAAAAATCTTAAGCACACAGGTAGAACCTGTCACTCCTACTGCTAGCTTCTTCTGGTAAAGAAAACAGGGAATCAAAATAGATAATTCTGTTTGGTTAAAAGCTAAAGACGCCACTAAAGAGACTAGACTGAGAGTATTACACTGGAAAATATTGCACAACATATACCTAACCAATATGCTAAACAAAATGAAAGTTAAAGAAACAAACAAGTGATCATATTGTAGTGATGAAGTTGATTACATTGAACACGTCTTCTAAGAGTGTCCAACTGTATCAGGATTGTGGAAGCTCATAGAAGAAACAATATACAGAGAACTTAATGTCCAGATGAAACTTTCAAAAAAGGATATTGACACTTCGTATCTGTGTCTCTTTTTTGTTTCTTTTTGCTGTTGATTTTTATTTTTATTGATTTATTACAGTATCTTTAAAAAAAAGTCTTTGTTTGAGGGTGTTTTTTAGATCTTTTCTCTGTTGTTTTTATTTTTTTAGTTTTGTTTCTGCTTTTTCCGTCTTTTTCTCAACCTATGAAACATAACATGTAAATCCCCCAAGGAAAACAAAAATAAAGGAAAGGAAAACAATGGTGCTCTATGACTACCACTGTAACTTAGAGGGGAAAAAAAAGAAAAAGGAGAAATGATGCGAAAGGGAATTTTTGTAAATGAATTAAACATATTAACAAGTATAGAAGTACGAAAGAATGTGAGAATGTTTACAAACCAACAGACTTTTGGCCCAGGAACATGGAGGACGCTGAAGAGAGGAGACTAGACACCTTACTGCCAAGGACATGATCAACTTGAAAAGAAGGAACAGGACAAGACTAATCACATACCCAGCTAACCAAACTGTCAGGCACAACAACCCTATGCCAGCTCATCCTGCCATAGAACGTTACAGAAAAGACCAAACAGAGACAACCCTGAGCGAAGCAGACCAACAAGATGACCCCCCATTGGATCGCATCAGATGATTGAAGAAGAGCCGTGAAGCTGAAGTATGAAAGCACCCCGGGAATAGAAAAGAGGAAAAAGGAAGAACGAAGCAAGGAAAGGAAACTACAAGCAATAGAGAAAGAGAAAGAGAAAGAGAGAGAGAGAGAGAGAGAGAGAGAGAGAGAGAGAGAGAGAGAGAGAATAATGCATGCTCAATTATCCATGTCCATCACAATAGCAGTAGGAAAACAAAAATTCCCTATTCAGTATCCCTGAGACTATGCATGTGATTATATTGGTTGATTTTTATCTATCACTTCGTAGTTGCTGACAGGAACAACTGAAATCTGATCTAAAAAAAGAAAGTCCCCCAAGGGGATGCCGGGGGCCTATCAGTATAAATAGCATCCCCACATTCTGGAAATTCTGTGCTAGAAATTTCCTCTTTTCTATCACTCTCTTTGTTTCTGCCTTGCTCCTTTTCTTCCTGTCACCTCCTTCTTGTCTATTTTCTGCCTTCTTGGTCCATTCTCCTGCCTTTTTTCCAGAAAGAACTTAAAAGGTAACTATTCTCTCTTGTGCCGAAGTCAGATGCGCTGGGCCTGACTTGTCAGGCACTTAACGGCAGCATGACGCATTTTCGCTCATATGACAGACAACAATAGTTGCTGTCTGAGCGTTCAATGAAGAAGAAGAAGAATCTTTTTTTAAAAAAGAAAAAAATGTCCAGATCAACGAAGAGCCAGCCACCATTAAAATGCAAACCTGATAAAACCCGGATAAATCAACTGTCACAGGTAAACTACGGTGTTCAGTTCGAGAAAAGGATCCCGTCAAAGCATGCTGTCACCGACTTCTCACCTCTAAAAAATAAATATTAAAAAAGTCCTGTCAGATAAATCTCTCCTGTGCTCATCTCTCTCAGACTGGTTTCACCAGCAGCGTTATGACTCTTGCATTCTTGCTACACAAAGCAAAACCACCCAGTCCTCTAGGCCGTTTTCTTTTTGTGATGGCTACTTTCTGCAGACATCAGGTAGACTCCCAAATCAACTGAAAGTAATTCTGGCCTTGAAAGTTTTCTTTGTTTCCTTTTTTTCCATCTCAGAAGCTATTTCACCAAACATATAATTGAGCATAATTATAGCTGTGTAGAGGGAAAAAAGTTAAGTAATCAACTTGTTCATCAAAATAAAAAAGGATTCACAAAAGATTTTTTCCAAACAAAATGTTCACAAAAAATGAAACGTTCAAAGACAGCATTTTGGGTCGTTTAGCAAGGACGAATACAGACACACAATCACTGTTGAGGTTCAAAATCAACTTCAGTGTCAGTATTCTAATAATTCAGAAGTGTTCACTGATGGATCTGGGGTAGAGGTGGGTGGAGCACCATTCGTTTTACCTGACTTTTTTATCTTAAAAAAAAAAATTTAATTTTGGTTTTTTGGTTATACCTGACTTAAACATAACAGTATCTTATCATCTTCTCTCGTTTGCTTTTTACACCGTCAGATGTGATTGGGAGAAATAGTAGCAAGTCCTTTCCAGCTCCTCTCGTGGGCCGTACAGCTTGGTTTGCAGGGTTATCTCTGTCGGCCACACAGTCTTCCTCAGATATCTTTATCATCTGGGGAAAGCTTTTCTCCCTATTCACACCGTTAGCAATTTCAACAGCATGGAATTGTCTTTTGACTGCTGATCAAATGATTTCTGTTTGCTTTCCAACATTAGGACTGTACAGGAAGGAAGGATAGTAATTATTTTAAAAATCAAGATCCTGATTCATCGCCTTATATCTCAAAGTTGGAACTTGGCTGGATGCCATCTTTACTGAAACAAGTTATTATGTGATAGCTTTTTTGAATGAATGTTATTGAATGAATGAATGTATATTTTTTATTCAACAAATGGGGGTTTAACCTCTTAACTGCCCAGTGCAAGTGCACCCTATATGCCGGGGAATAAATTTCTTATGTACCACTGCTATGTTCATATCCCTTTTACTCAAAAACTACTACATGAATATTCCTGATAGTCTGCCCAATGACAGTATATATATATATATCGTAGATTACTTCGAGGCAAGCTCAAATTAGTTAGCATGATATTTCACTGCAAAAATATATTTAAAATGTAAAAAAATCTACCAAAAATACGATTTCTTTATCACCACTGTCATTCTGAGTATCCCTGATCTCAATAACGTCAAACATAAGTCTAGGCCAAATCTCATTCATTTTTTTTAAAATGCACATCACCTGATTCATACATGATCGTTTTCATCACTGTTAGGTAAATCTACAGTTTTATTTGCCACTTTTACAGCTGTGTAAAGTTATTTATGCCTTCAACAAGAAGTGTCAGCCATTTTGAACAAGAACTTCCCAAGCAGTCATGCACAAAAACACAAACTACGAGCTAAAAAATGATCATTTTTGCTACGGTTTTTGCAGCTGGATGTTGCCAAGCAACAGGAGAGTGATCTCCATTCATTTTGGAGTTCTTTCCCTTTAACTGTAGTCAAGGAAGCAGGCTTGTTTACTAGACACCCCGGAAATTTTCCGGGTTGTAAGGCGTATAGGGTGCACGTTTAGCCCCAGAAAATTTCCGAGGTAAGGCAGTCTAGTGGTTAAAATCTTTAATGATTTACAAAATATTAATACACAACTACTTTCAAAGGAAGTCTGATCATTGTATACTCTTAAGATTCTTACAAAAAAACCACCCAACCGTGACTCTGCTTTGTCCATAAAATGCAATAATTTTTGTTTAAAATCATGCTTAAACGTGTGAAATATCAAATACTCTTAAAACGTTCTGTGTGTTCGTTTGTGGAGTGTTATTTGATTGTCCGTCATTCAATATTTGACCTCTGAATAAAGGACTTGCAGACCCGTGCACCCCCACACTACTGATTTCAGTATTTTCATGGCAATTTTCAGTAGTTTTTTTTACCCAGTTTCAGTATTTTCATGGCAGTTTTCAAGTATATTTCCCACCCAGTTTCAGTATTTCACCCAGTTTCAGTATTTCACCCAGTTTCAGTATTTTCACGGCAGTTTTCAAGTATTCTTCACTTAGTTTCAGTATTTTCATGGCAGTTTTCAAGTATTCCTCACCTAGTTTCAGTATTTTCACAGCAGTTTTCAAGTATTCTTCACCTAGTTTCAGTATTTTCACGGCAGTTTTCAAGTATTCTTCACCTAGTTTCAGTATTTTCATGGCAGTTTTCAAGTATTTCCCCCACCCTGTTTCAGTATTTTCCCCACCCAGTTTCAGTATTTTCACGGCAGTTTTCAAGTATTTTTCACCCAGTTTCAGTATTTCCACAGCAGTTTTCAAGTATTCTTCACCTAGCTAGTTTCAGTATTTTCATGGCAGTTTTCAAGTATTTTTTTTCACCCAGTTTCAGTATTTTCACCATTGTTTGCGACACACTTTTTCAACAGGAAGAATTAACGACTTTTTTCTCTTCTATTTTTTTCCCCTAATTACATTTTTTCCCTCCTTAATTTGTTTGTTCCCCCACCTCCTCCGATTTCTTTCCACTGTACAAAAGTTCATAAGCTGTTTAAGTTTGGGTTTTTTGCCATCAACTAGCAAATCTGAACAGATCTGATAAATTATATGGGGATAGTTCCAGATACTGTTCAAAATCAGTTTCTTTTTAAAGCTTTCAAAAACAAAAGATACCAAAACAGGTGCATATATATATATGTGTGTGTGTGTGTGTGTGTGTGTTATTCAACTTATTGCAAGAGAGAGAGAGGGGGGGTAAAGAAGACTAGTGAAGAGGGAGTGGGGGGGGGAGGGGGAGAAAGGCTAGTGGAGGAAGAGAGAGACAGACAGATAGACAGACAGGGGGGAGACTATGGAAGAGAGGAGGGCAGGCAAGAAACTCTGTGTGTGTGTGTGTTAGAGAGAGGGAGAGGGGGGGGGAGGGTAAGGAAAGACTAGGAGAGAGGGAAAGAGACAAGGGTGGTGGGGGTGGAGGTGAGTGGGAGTACAGGACTGAAGAGGGAAGGGGAGCAAAATAAAGTGTTCGATTTCATTTTAAGTCTCTTCACAAAATGTGATATTAGACACATTAAGGGAAAAAAAAGTGTAGTGGAAGGGGAAGGAATTCTGGGAGTGGAGTAGAAGATTAATGTATTAATTAAATCTACACAGAACTGCAAGAAAGTGTGTGTGAATGTGTGTGTGTGTGTGTGTGTGTGAGAGTGAGAGAAAGAGAGAAAGAGAGAGAGAGAGGAGGGAGGGGGAGAAGGAGAGAGAGAGAGAGAGAGAGAGAGAGAGAAACATCAATGCACTCTTGTGAAGATTGAAGAAGATCCTATGTCTTTCTCAGTGTAATATCAAGTTGAAAACCCTGTACAAGAGCAGATTAGAAATTCATCTGATTTCGGAGTGGACTCACCAGGACATTTTGCACGGCCAGAAAACAAGGCCTGTGTACACCTGTGTGTTTTGCTGCTGTCCAGTACAGCAGCAGAGCGGAGGCCCGTGTTCGATGCTGACATCACTTCAGAACGAGTTGCTCTGCCGTTTTAACCATCAACTGATTTTCCGAAGATTCAAAAGGTTTGCTCTACCATGATTTGCCAAGAGATCAGCATTTTAATAACTTTTTAAAAAAGCCAGGGTTTGTTATTTTCCTACCGCGTTCCATTTGTTCAACACCACTTGCGAATGAAAGCTTCAATGTCACTAGCTCAATGCGAGAGACGTAGCACAGGTGTGATACTTTTCTTGGCAAAATGAACGACCAATTTTGCTGTCTGTGCATCATCTCTATCTGCAACTGTACCTCTTCTAGCCCCCATTCTAACCTGTTAGCGCCATTTTGCGTTTACTCCATGTCTTTCTTTGCTTATGAGTGATGTGTCAGTTTGGTCAGGTTTTCCGCGAAAATCTACACATTTTCTGCCATGTTGTTTTCAAATTAACGTGCACATGCATTGCAGGCCTAAGGGAAGACTAGCTTTCTGAACGATAGGGGCCTGGCAGACGATGTAACGCGAGATGGAGTGGCTGAACGATAGCAGACACCGTTTTTGATTTTCAGATTTTTTTGTTGACAAAAATAGGATTTTGATGAATGAAATAATATTTCCGTATTTTCCAGCTTTTCCCTGAACAAATACGGAGGGTGCACAGGTCAGTGTGGTGATGGACACACACTCACCTAAACTGCCGACTTCACAGGGAAGTGGGAAGAGTCACACACACACACACGTCTTCCTTCAGCACTGTCTGCAGGGGCCAGAGGTCTCCTGGATTAGTCCTCATCCACACCGTGAAACTGAGACCTACACAAAAATTCATTGGGAAAATTGAGAAGGGAGTGGGGTGGGAGTGAGACTATAAACTATTGCATACAGTAGGAATGTCATTCTGAAAAATCCTTTAAAAAATTAATAATAATGTGAGACTGTTTTGTGGGGTTGATGGAGGGAAAATGCTGTGGTTTTGATTTTCTCAAATTTAATTTTAGTGAGACTGAAAAGTTTGTCTTGAGCTAGGTGCAAGCCAGAATCTTAGGTTTGTAAAACATGGTCTTGGCCTTGACACAATTTTATTTTATTTATAACTGTAAACCATAATTTTGGCATTATCAACTGTCTGGTTAACAACTTTAGACCATGACTTCAGCATCATTAACAATCTGGCTTAGAAGTAAAAAAATCATTACTTTGGGCATTATTACCAATCGAAGAAGGAAGGTGACAGGATGGTCAAGACGCTCACCTGCTTAACAAGTAAACCACGAAGTTCTGGGTTCCATTCCAAGCCTTGCTCTTTCTTCACATTTTGATAAGAAAATGGAACTGAATGTCAAAGTCCTTCAGATGAAACTATAAACCGAGGCCCCATAAGCAAATGCACCCAAAACATCTTGCACACACAAGTTAAAAACCCATTCCACCTTTTGGAAGAGTAGCCATTACATGCTGGCAGGAACGGATGACAAAAAACACATGCACACAGGTGTCATGTTTAGACACCACACCTGAAGTTGGAATGCGGTTACCTAAATAGTGGAGGGAAGGGGGGGGGGGGGGGAAGGAAGGGGGGGGGGGGGGGGGGGGGGGGGGGGGGGGGGGGGGGGGGGGGGGGGTGGGGGGGGGGTGGGGGGGGGGGGGGGGGGGGGGGGGGGGGGGGGGGGGGGGGGGGGGGGGGGGGGGGGGGGGGGGGGGGGGGGGGGGGGGGGGGGGGAAAAGCCGCATACGCAAAAATCTCACCATTGGTGAACCTCAGAGCTCTAGCTGAGGAACAAAACAAAAAAATTTACAAATCTGGCTAACAACTGTAAACCACGGTTTTGACAGTGTAAAACAACCTGGAGAGTGGCTGACAAATGAGTTTGCAGAGCAGAAAGTTTGTAAATCACTATTCCAGTCTTCTTGTAGTCGACATTTTCACTGGCGTGTCTTGGGCACTGTCGCATGGCGGAGCCCATCCCTCTCCATGTCAGACTTACTTGACTTATGCCTCTTGGTTCCTTGGGGAACATAGGGCTGCAACAACACCCCTCCAACGAACTCAGCTTTGGGAGATCCTCTTCAGCTCGGCCCATGTCATTCCGGCTGCCTTTGTTTCTTCGTCAACACTTTTGCCCCAGGTCTGTTTTGGTCTCTCGATGCCAGACCACAGCCGAATTCCTCCTACTTGGTGGTTGACAAAGCTTCGAAGGCGCCCCAAAGGATTCGGAATCTGAGGGATTGGTGTCGGTGTGACAGTGATTTCAGTCTTCAGCCATGACCTCTCACACTGTTAATACCTGGCTCCCAGGAGCTAAGAGGAGGCACCGTGGTCGAGTAGTTTAGGCGGTCAACTCGTGATCCAGAGGTCGCGGGTTCGATCCCCGCTTGGCTCGGTGTTGTGTCCTTGGGAAAGACACTTTACTCCTATTTTCCTCACTCCACCCAGGTGTACAAGTGGGTACCAGTTCTGCTGGGGAAGTATCTGGCGACAGACTAGCGTCCTGTCACAGGGGTGGTGAAAAACCATCAGTTCGCTTAACGCTACAGAAACCGGGATAAGCTCCGGCTCTATGGGCCTTCTGGCTCGAAAGAACATACTTTACTTTACCCAGGAGCTAAGGGGATGGGGAGAGCCTGGTTGGTTTGAATGCTGCACATTGCGCTCATGATCTGCCGACCCGGGTTTGAATCCTGTTCAAGGGGATATTTTTTCCTTGGAGTAAACATCAGTGCCGACTCCACTCCCCTAAAAAGTCCTTCGGATGAGACTATAAACAGAAGTCCCGTGTGCGAACACACAGAGAACAACTTGCACGCACATTAAAACCTGTTCTGCTGTTTGAAAGAGTAGGGCATTGAGTGCCGTGGGAATGGACAACAGAATTTACGAAACTGCATACACACATGAACTGGATGTAAAAAAGCACATGAGTGCTTATTCCATTATCCTCGATATAAAAGAAAAAAAAGTCTTACCGATATTGATGAAACCAAGGGGGGAATAAGGGCATGCCTGGATGGATCCTTTGCAAAGAGTGGCCTGTGGCACATTGAACCAAAGGTTGTCTGAGGATGGTGTGAAGACAGTCAGTGAACGTTATGCCAACCCTGTAAAATAATAATAATAATAATAATAATGTATGGAATTTATATAGCGCTGAATCTTGTAAAGCAACAAATAAAAGCGCTCACACACACACACAAAAGATAAACGCTGAACATCAATAGTAGTTAGTACATGAAACCCCCTCCCTTTGTTTAATCACAGCCACATCAGACCCTTGCACAGGGAGAGGAGGGAACACAGTGGGGACAGGACAGCCCAGTGGTCAGAGAACTCACTTTCCCCCCAGCTAAGGTTCAGCAGCATCAAGCGTGGTTACCAAGTGGATGGGTGACCGTTTGCATGCCTTGGCTTCAGTACAGTCCCCCAGCTGTAAATGGGTACCTGCCCTCTTTAGGGTCAGGGAAGGTAAAGCAGCGAGGGAGAGGAGATGGGTGCCAACGCCCTCAACATGCTGGCCCCCTAGAGAAAGCTGATGTCTCTGATGACTCACTCCCCTATGACCACATAGGTTATGGGACACTTTTACCATACATATACATATAATAATACATGGAATTTATATAGCGCCATGTCTTGAAAAAACAAACCATAGCGCTTTCGTTCATCCCACTTATTCACATACAGCCAGTTACAATTAACAGTTTTTACAAATTCAAATGTATACACTCACACGCACGCATGCACACACATAAAGGTTATACACTTCGGCAGGGTGATGGGGTTTTGGCTGTTGAGGGCAGGGACAAGAATGAGATGGAACAAGAGGGGAGAATCTTAAGTTTGAAATAAATATGTCTTGAGGCCGGATTTAAAAGGTTCATAAGAAGGCTTTTGGCGGAGGGAGAGAGGGAGGTCATTCCAGATCGATGGACCAGAAACAGATAAAGAGCGACGGCCAACAGTGGACTGGTGGAATCTAGGTATTCTTAAGCACAAGGTATCTGCAGCAGAGCGGAGGAAACGAGAAGGAGTGTACAGATAGACATTCACAGAGGTAGGGTGGTGCTGTTTTGTGGAGGCATTTGTAACAAAGGGTACTGATCTTATAGTTTACTCTCTGTGGCACAGGCAACCAGTGGAGAGATCGCGGAGAGATCGCAAGAAAGGAGTAATATGTTCAGATTTTTTCTTTCTGAGGACTAGTCGAGCAGCAGAGTTTTGTATATGTTGAAGGGAGTGGACAGATAGACCTAGCAAAACCTGGGCTACCTGTATTGCAGATGATCTTAGAGAAAGGGGCATAAATAAGGTAAGGTAAAAAAAGGTAAAGGAGTCCCATAACCTATAAGGTCGTAGGGGAGCGAGGTGTCAGAGAGCTCACTTCTCTAGGGCCAGCATATTGAGGGCGGCGCCCATCTCCTCTCCCTCGCTGCTTTACCTTCCCTGACCCTAAAGAGGGCAGGTACCCATTTACAGCTGGGTGAACTGTACTGAAGCCAAGGCGCGCAAACGGTCACCCATCCAACTGGTAACCACGCTCAACAAAGCTGCTTAACCACTAGACTGCCTTACCCCGGAAATTTTCCGGGGCTAAACGTGCACCCTATACGCCAACAACCCGGAAAATTTCTGGGGTGTCGAACTGAACTAAACAATCCTGCTTCCTTGACTACAGTTAAAGGGAAAGAACTCCAAAATTAATGGAGACCACTCTCCTGTTGCTTGGCAACATCGAGCTGCAAAAACCGTGGCAAAAACGATCATTTTTTCACTCGTATTTTGTGTTTTGATGCATGACTGCTTGGAAAGTTCTTGTTCAAAATTGCTGACACTTCTTGTTGAAGGCATCAATAACTTTACACAGCTGTAAAAGTGGCAAATAAAACTCTAGATTTACCTAACAGTGATGAAAACGATCACGTATGATTCAGGAGATCGTGTATTTAAAAAACTATGAATGAGATTTGGCCTAGACATATGTTTGACATTATTGAGATGGGGGTTACTCAGAATGACAGTGGTGATGAAGAAATTGTATTTATGGTCAATTTCTTACATTTTAAAAATATTTTCGCAGTGAAATATCATGCTAACTAATTTGAGCTTGCCTCGAAGTAGTCTACGATATATATACTGTCATTGGGTAGACTATCAGGAATATTCATGTAGTAGTTTCTGAGTAAGAGGGATATGAACATAGCAGTGGTACATAAGAATTTTATTCCCTGGCATATAGGGTGCACTTGCACTGGGCAGTTAAGAGGTTAACTTGGCTGGGGGAAAGCGAGTGCTCTGACCACTGAGCTATCCGTCCCCATAAATAAGGAGGAAGCTCAAAACAGAGGAAGCTCAAAACAGAGAGAGATGGAAAAGGCTCATCAATGTTGAACCTCCCCTGGGAGAAACATGAAAAAAAAAGGAAGAAGAAGAAGGGAGTGGATAGATGAAGCTTGGAGACCAGCTAGAAGAGAACTGCAATAGTAAAGTCGTGAGAGAATGAGAGACGCGACTACTTTGGATGCTGCATCAGTAGACAGGTACTTTTGAACTGCACTGATGCGCCGTAATTGATAGTAGCACGACTGACAGGTTTGGGTGATGAATTTTTGCATAGTGAGTGAGTTGTTGATAATAACCCCTAGATATTTCACAACAGTGGATAGAGGGACAGATGTATTGCTGAATTCTATTGAAGCTGTTGTTATGGAAGAGAGTTTGTGTTTGGTCCCTACAAGCATGGCTTTGGTTTGATCTGCATCCAACTGTAAACACACTCACATCCCCCCACATTCCTTGGCTAGAGCTCTGAGGTTTACCAATGGGGAGATCGTTACATCATTACATTTTATGTGACCGCTTTCCCCTATTGACTAGGTATATAAAATAATATTTTCAGTGCCCCCCAACTACCTTCTCCAAACACTTGCACACATATAGCATAATTGTGTAATCCTTCAAATTTCCCTTCTGAAATTAAAGTTTACATTACATCATATCACATCAATCATATAGCGCTATATAAGTTCCATTTATTATTATTATATTACATAGAAAAAATAAATACAACTCATCTTTGAATAGATATTGTGTGCGTGTGCGTGCGTGCGTGTATGTATGTATATGTGTGTTTTTGTGTGTATGGGTGCATGCAAATATGTGTGTTATTACTTGCAAAGTGACTTTATATTGATAAAAACACAAAAAGACTTTCACACACTCTGATTACGTACCAAATGCAAACATTTCTCTTTCTCACACACAAACTACTGACCTGGGTTTGAATCCAGTTCAAGTTAATAAGGGATATTTCTCCCTGGAGTTAATATCAGTGCCAACTCCACTCCCCCGAAAGTTCTTTGGATGAGACTATAAACCAAGGTACCATGTGCGAACACATGCAGAACATCTTGTGTACATGTTAAAACTTGTTCCGCTTTTTAGAAGAGTTGTGTGGTGGTGGGTGTGGATGACAAAATTGACAAAACTGCATACACTCAGGGACTGAATGTAAAAAAAAAAGCACACGAGTGCTTATTCCATTCTCCTTGAAATAAAAGAAAGAGTGAATGAATGAATAAATAAAATGGAAAGAGACACACGTCTACCTGTCTGTCACCTGCACAACTGCCTTCAACATCTTCCTTCACTCGTCTGTGGACACCAACCCTGTAAATAACAACAAACAAACAAAACAAAGGTGAAAAAATGATAACCATGTTGATGTCTAATATTGTCCACAACGCGCACTACACTACACTCTCTTTCTCAGAAACACAGGGTCTTACACGCACAAACACACAGGGTCTTACACACACAGGTCTTACACACACACAGTCTTACACACATGTATACACACACACAGTCTTACACACACACACACACGGTCTTACACACGCACACACACGGTCTTACACACACACACACACACACAGGGTCTTACACACAAACACACGGGGTCTTACACACAAACACACAGGGTCTTACACACACACACACACACACAGGTCTACACACACACACACACACAGGGTCTTACACACAAACACACGGGGTCTTACACACAAACACACAGGGTCTTACACACCACACACACACACACACACACACACATACACACAAACACACAGGGTCTACACACACACAGGGTCTTACACACACACACACACACACAGGGTCTCACACACACAGGGTCTTACACACACACACAACAGGGTCTACACACACACACAGGTCTTACACACACAGGGTCTTACACAACACCACACACACAGGGTCTCACACACACAGTCTTACACACACACACACACAGGAGTCTTACACACACACAGGGTCTTACAACACACACAGGGTCTTACACACACACACAGGGTCTTACACACACACACACACAGGGTCTCACACACACAGTCTTACACACACACACACAGGGTCTCACACACACAGTCTTACACACACACACAGGGTCTTACACACACACACACACAGGGTCTCACACACACAGTCTTACACACACACACAGGGTCTCACACACACAGTCTTACACACACACACAGGGTCTCACACACACACACACACCCCACAGGGTCTCACACACACAGAGTCTTACACACACACAGGGTCTTAAACACACACAGGGTCTTACACACACACAGGGTCTTGCACACACACATAGGGTCTTACACAAACACTTTTTCTCTCTCCCTCTCTCGTTCATGTGCACATACACACACCTCATCTTAAAATCACAAAGCATGAAAAGAACAAGACGACTTTTGTGCAAGCACTACTCACCCTCTCTCACACAAAGACACATACACACACACACTCTCTCTCTCATGTGTGCAACATACACCTCATCTTAAATCACAATGTATGAGAACAAGATGACACTTGTGCGAGTACTCATAAAATCTGACAAATAAATCTGCCACACACACGCTCTCTCTCTCTTTCTCACACACACACCTCATCTCACATCCTATGCATAAAAAGAACTGGAGGCGACACTTGCACAAGCATAAAACCTGACAAACAAATTTGCAATACACACACACAGAGGCAGAAAACACAAACAATATCTAACTTTGATGGACTTGCCAGTTCCCTTACTATTTGTTTTCTGTGTTCTCGGTATGTCAAGCCTGAAAACACAAAACAGAGCATGTTAAAAGAAAAAGAGTATAAAAAAAATGAAATAAAGTAGAAGATATGCCATGACACATTCGAAGATAGTCAGATACAATACTGCCCCCCCCCCCCCCCCCCCTATTTTCTATTTAGAAAAAAAAGGTGTTTTCTTTTCCTAACGTTTTTTGTTTTTAAAATTTATAAAAAATTTATTTTATATCGAGGATAATGGAATAAGCACTTTTTTTTTTTTCTACATCCAGTCCCCGTGTGTATAATGTTTTGTAAATTTTGTCATCTGTTCCCACCGGCACACGATGGCCTACTCTTACAAAAAGTGGAACAGGATTTAGCATGTGCACAAGATGTTCTGCATGCGTTCACACACGGGGCCTCGGTTTATAGTCTCAACCAAAGAACTTTTGGGGAGAGTGGAGTCTGCACTGAAGTTAACTCCAGGGGAAAATATCCCCTTGAACGGGAATCGAACCCGGGTCGTCAGAAAATGTTAAGCAATGGCGACATTTTGCATATATATGCGACAGTCTTTGCCCACTACTGAATTAGCCACAAGCTGACTTCAAGGATGATGCCTAAATATGACACCAGTGTGTATGCATTTTAAAAAATATCGTCGTCTGTTCTTACTAGAACACACACACACACACACACAGGGTCTTACACGCTTTGATTTGTTCCTTTACAAGATTCAGCACTATATAAATTCCATACATTATTATTATTATTACTAGCATGCAACAGCCTTCTCTTTGAAAAAATGCAGAACTGGTTTTAACGTGTGCACAAGATGTTCTGCATGCATTCGTGCACGGGAACTTGGTTTAAAGTCTCATCCGAAGGACTTTTGGGGGATGTGAAATCGCCAGTACTGATGTTAACTCTCAAGTATCCCCTTGAATGGTGATACTGGTGTTGGCTCGAACCCATGCCATCAAATCACAAGCTCAACACTCTAACCACACGGCTACCTTGCTGCCCTCCACCCTCCCACCCCCTTTGCCAAAAGAAATAATGCCATCTAAAAAATATATTATTATTTTTTTTAGGAATAACTAGGGTTACTTATCCTTACAAAATGACAGAAAACTGCACACTGAACTAAAAAACACTGGCATGCACGCTTAAAATAATACAAGAAAAACACACACAAACAAAATACCCGAGATGGGTATACCCTAGCTTCTTGTCCATCCATCAACAGTGTCAGTTGTCTCGATGCGCTAACCCTGGCAACATACAAAACAATACATGACAAATAAATTCAAAATAAAAATAAAAAAGAATAAAAATTTTGAAAAACATTTGACTATTGCAATTTTATTTCATAGATTTGGTCTGCAGCATACCATGTTTGTAATATCTGTTTAAACTATTGATTATTTGTCATTGGTTGTATGACTGTGTAAGATTAAGTTGAATGCATATGCTTGATTTGTCTTTGCACGATATAATGCTATATAAGTTCCATTTATTATTATTATTATAAAATAAATATCTGTAATAATATACGTTTCCCTTCCATCACCACCCCCAACCATACACATGATACAGTTTACACAATCTCCAACCACCATCCCTCCCCCCCCTCTCATCCCCCAAAGCTCTCCCCTCAAATAATAATAATAATAATGTGTGGAATTTATATAGCACTGAATCTTGTAAAGCAACAAATCAAAGCACTCAGATGAATTTTTTTTAATATAATTTTTTTTAATGCGTGTGTATGCAGTTTTTAAAATGTCATCTGTTCCCACCGGCACACAATGACCTACTCTTTCAAACAGCAGAACAGGAACAGGATTAAACGTGTAATAATTATATCACAATACAAAGAAAAAAAACCAAGATTAAATGTTTTCATGACATTTGCACAAAGTCTCTTATTTAACACAAAATACATGAAAACAACCACAAACAATATCAACATGAACTAATAGATAATAAGCAACCCCCCCCCCCCCCCCCAACCCAAAATACAAACATGTTTCCTATTAACACAGCCCCTAGATAAGAATCTCCCTTCTCCGCCACTCCCGCCCCCCCCCTCCCCCACACAAAAAATTAACTGGTCTAATAAAAGTCACCCCATGTGAAAAGCAGGAGCACACATGAATGTATGCTGAGGGGTATCATTGTTAAGAATGAGTAAATCTAGTCATATAGAGACTTAATATAATATGCCTAGTATATAGTATAGATCTTATATATATATATATATATTTTATAATATATATATATATATATAATATATATATATAGTATAGAATACTTAAATTTTTTGTCTTCATTAATGTATGAATGCTTAGCGCTATGATTTGTTTGCTTTACAAGATTCAGCACTCTAAAAATTCCACATGTCATCATCATTTTTAACAAATGGGTGATATGATAAATGTACTATACTATCATTGTATGTGTGTGTGTGTGTGTGTGTGTGGGAGAGAGAGAGAGAAAAAAAAAAGTGTGAGAGAGAGATTTTTTTATTTATTCTTTTATATCGAGGATAATGGAATAAGCACTCATGTGCTTTTTTACATCCAGTCCCCGTGTGTATGCGGTTTTGTAAATTTTGTCATGTATCTGTCCCCACCGGCACACAATGGCCTACTCTTTCGAAAAGCAGAACAGGATTTAATGTGTGCACAAAATATTCTGCATGCATTCGCACACGGGGCCTTGGTTTATAGTCTCATCCAAGAGAAAAAGAAGGAGAGAGAGAGAGAGAGAGAGAGAGAGAGAGAGAGAGAGAGAGAGAGAGACAGACAGAGAGAGAGAGAGAGAATGTGCGTGTGTTTTGCAGTGTATCACTTTTCTATTTGAGTTTCCTTTTTTTCTCATTTGCCGTCATAGAGATAGATATTATTGCAGTTATTGATTATGTTGTGTTGTTGGTAGACAGCTTGGTGGAAACAAAGCAAATGGATTGCATATTCAACGTACCATCTGAAAACAAAAACGTAACTTTGACATACACATGATAGTACTTACCTGATTGTCCATCTTTGCTGTCTTTGCACGCTGCCATGTCAACACACACGCGCACGCATGCACACACATGCGCGCACGCACGTACACCCACAACACACCCACACAAGCATGCATGCACACACACACAACACACAGATGCATACACACACACACAACATGAATGTTACACAAAATGGATGATAAATGTTTATAGTTTACCCTCACCCCAGGAAGAAGGGGAGGGAGAGGGGAGGAGAGAGAGAGAGAGAGGAGAGAGAGAGAAGAGAGAGAGAGAGGAGAGAGAGAGAGAGAGAGGAGGGGAGAAGGGAAAGAGGAGAGAGAGAGAGAGGAGAGAGAGAGGAGGAGAGGAAGGAGAGAAGAGAGGAGAGAGAGAGGAGAGAGAGGAAGAGAGAGAGAGAGAGAGAGAGAGAGAGAGAGGAGAGAGAGAAGAGAGGAAGGAGGAGGAGGAGAGGAGAAGAGAGGGAAGGAGAGACAGAGAGGAGAGAAGAGAGAGAGAGAAGAGAGGAGGAGAGAGGAGAGAGAGAGAGAGAGAGAGAGAGAGAGAGAGAGAGAGAGAGAGAAAAGAAAGACAATCAAATAGACAGAGACAGGAGAGATGATGAGAAAAGGAATCAAAGCATAAAATTTATAAATTAAATGTGTGTGTGCGGAAGTTAAGAAGAAACTAACGAGTGAGGGAATGCTTAGATACAGCCCGACAGACCTAGTCCAGAGGCAAAGAGAGTGCCGCAGAATATATAATACTAATAACTTTATGGAATTTATATAGCGCTATATCTTGCAAAAAAAAAAAAAAAAAAAAATAAAAGCGCTTGCATTCATCCTACTTTTACACATGCAACAAGTTACAATTAATAGTTTTTACAAATTCAAATGTATACACACACGCACGCACATACACACACACACTGAGGTTGTACACTTTGGCAGGGTGATGGGCTGTTGAGGGCAGGGACAGAAATGAGATGAAACAAAAGGGAACAATCTTAGGTTTGAAATAAAATTGTCTTGAGGCTGGATTCAAGTGTCATAAGTAGGCTTTTGGCGAAAGGGGAGAGGGAGATCGTTCAGATCGATGGACCAGAAATAGAGAAAGAGCGACGGCCATCAGTGGATTAGTTAAATCTAGGTATTCGTTAGCACAGGGTATCTGCAGCAGAGCGGAGGGAACTAAAAGAGAGATGGTACAGCTACTCAAGTTGGCCATCATCTCCAGCCACCACAAGACAACCACCAAGAACAGACCCAGCCACACACCACTACCAACTGTACCAGGCAAAGTTACACTAGTTATAGGCCAGACACCATGCCAGACCAGCATACAGGACAGCAGACAAAGACACGGGAAAGGGTCATTATGCATGGGGCGGCCCTGAAGACTGACACACCATCTGCAGGCTTACTAAAAACTACAGCAAAGGTGGAAAGGAAAGCCATGAAGGTGGAACGAGAAAGAACCAAGAAAAACAGAAAACCAGAAGAAGGTGAAAGACAAAGAAGAAAAGACAGAAAACCACCGATTGCAAAAGAGTGAGAGAGAAGAGAGAGAGAGAGAGAAGAGCCATTAATACAGACAAATAGAGAGAGAGAGAGAGAGAGAAAAGAGAAAGTAATGCAGAATAAGATAGCATCAAATAGAGAGAGACGAGAGACAAGAGACAGAGACAGGGACAGAGTAATGCATGCTCAATAACTATTCATGTCCATCCCAATAGCACAAGCAGGGGGTGATTTTCCAAAATTTTTTCCAGTACTGAACTTTTTTCCAATACCTGAAATACGCACTACATGAATAACAGAGCAAAGCAACCCACCTTTTAAAATAAGGGAATATTACAGGGGATGAGCTGAAGGGAGACATGTGACCCCTTTTTCTCCTAAAAAGCAGGGTCAGGGGATGCAGCCCCCTAAACCTGAAGCCCCCCCCTTTTTTTTTTGAAGATGAAGACAAACTTTTCTCATGAAATGAACATCTATCATGTGTGAAAATATCTAAAATCCCTTTGCTGTCTAAAAATAACCGCAGTCAAGAAAAGAAATGGATATAAGGCCTGCATCAGACCTGTTCCTGTATGGTTCAGAGACGTGGGTTTTCACAAAAACTGTCGAACATTTGTTGAAGAGCTGTGAAAACCGAATGCTACGCTACATGACAAAGATCAAATGGGAAGACAGGATCACGAATAAAGAACTATGGAGAATATGCAAAGTTGATGATCTGAAGTCTGTAGCTAGTAGCAATAATAACAATAATAATAATAAATGGAACTTATATAGCACTATATCTTGCAAAGACAAATCAAAGCGCATGCATTCAACCTTATCTTACACAGTGATGCAATCAATGATAAATAATCAATAGTTTAAACAAACAGATATTTACAAACATGGTGCGCTGCAGACAAAATCTATGAAATAAAATTTCAATAGTCAAATTTTTTCAAAAGCACACACACACTCACGAAGGTCGTATACTTTAGCAGGGTGATAGGACATGGGTTAGTGAAGGTGGGATAGCTCTGATATGAAACAGGAAGGGAAAAATCTTAGGTTTGAAATTAATATGTCTTGAGGCTGGATTTAAAAGTGTCATAACTAGGTTTCTGGTGAAGAGAGAGAGGGAGCTCATTCCAGGTCGATGGACCCGAAATAGAGAAAGAGTGGCGGCCAACAGTGGATTGGTTGAATCTAGGTATTCGTAGGCACAAGGTATCTGCAGTAGAGCGGAGGGAACTTGAAGGAGTGTATAGGTTAAGACATTCACAGAGGTAGGAGGGTGCTGTTTTGTGGAGACATTTGTAACAGAGGGTACTGATCTTATAATCTCTCTCTGTGGCACAGGCAGCCAGTGGAGAGATCGCAAGAGAGGGGTAATGTACTCAGATTTGTTCTTTCTGAGAACTAGTCGAGCTGCAGAGTTTTGTATACGTTGAAGGGAGTGGATAGATGATGCTAGCAGACCAGACAAAAGAGAATTGCAATAGTCCAGACGTGAAAGAATGAGAGAAGTGACAAGTTTGGCTGTTGCATCGGTGGACAGGTACTTTCGAATTGCACTAATATGCCGTAATTGATAGTAGCACGACTGACAGGTCTGGGTGATGAATTTTTTCATAGAGAGTGTGTTGTCAATAACAACACCTAGATACTTCACAGCAGTGGATAGAGGGACTGATGTATTGCCGAGTTCTATTGAAGCTGTTGTAATGGAAGAGAGTTTGTGTTTGGTCCCTATGAGCATGGCTTCGGTTTTATCTGCATTTAGCTGTAATTTGTTCGTGTCATCCAGTTTTGAATATCTGCAAAGCAGCAGGCCATATTTGTCAGGAGAGAAGGCAGATTTTCAGGAGTAACACTGCTTTGAATCTGAGAGTCATCTGTGTAAAAATGATGGTTGATTTGATGACGGTTTATTATATGTGACAGTGGGGCAGTGTAAAGAGTGAAAAGAACAGGGCCTAGAACTGATCCCTGTGGGACTCCGCATTCCAGTTTGGCAGGTATTAATTGAATCTTGTTTACTGCAACTGTCTGGAATCAGTCAGTAAGGTAGGAATTAAACCAGGTGAGGGCTGTGCCAGTAACGCCGAACTTTTTTGAAGATGGGAGAGAAGAATTGAGTGGTCTATAGTATTGAAGGCTGCTGATAAGTCGAATAGAGTGAGAAGGGAGATTTTCCCCGAGTCAGAAGCGAGTATAAGCGTGTTTAAAGTGTGTACTAGGGTGGTTTCAGCGCTGTGGTTGACGCGATAGGCAGACTGAAAATCATGAAGAAGATTGTTGGAGAGAAGGTGGTTGTTGAGCTGTTTTGAGAACTACTTTTTCAAGGACTTTAGAAATAAAAGATAGATTGGAAACAGGTCTATAATTCTTCAGAATGTTAGGGTCAAGGTCATGCTTTTTGAGTAGAGGTGTGACTATAGCAGTTTTGAGAGATGATGGAACATTTCCTGAAACAAGAGATGAGTTTACTATTTTTGTGATAGTGGGTACGAGTTGTGGTAGGCACTGTGTGAAAAGAGAAGCAGGTATGGGATCAAGATCACATGATTTTATAGTCATTTCTTTCAGAATTGTCATGATTTCTTTCTCACTTGTCGGATGAAAGAAAAGGAGAGGAGTGCCAGAGAATTGGGGATCAGGAAGTGCAGGCTGGAAAGGAGTCTGATCCAGTTTGGAGCTAATGTTATAGACTTTTTCAGAAAAGAATGCAGAAAATATAGAAGAAAGTTCAGAGTGGTTATGGATGGAAGGCAGAGGGCTTGCCTTCACAGATCCAAGAAGAGTAGATGTGAGGGAAAAGAGAGATTTCATAGACGTAGCATCAAGAACTTGAGAAGAGTAATACTTTCGTTCTTTTCTTAAAGAATTAAAGATTTGACTTTGTTTACTTGTTTTCGAAAGAGCTGCTCATTAATTTCCGTTACTGCCGCTCTAGTTGCCTGCATTTGAGCTTTGCGACCAGGATGTCATGGGTGTACCATGGCGCACATGGCCTATCAGGCAGGAGACGGTCAGTGGGAGGTGCATGCTCATCAAGCAGTTGGCTGAGAACATCATTGTAGTGTTTAGAGGGGTTATTGTTGTCAGAGGTTTGTGATAGGCGTTCAGCAGCTTGTGAAGAGAAAGTTTGAATATCTCAACACCACTGCAAACTCCCACAAACGCCCTGGAAAAAATAGACCCAGTTTTCCTGCAAACGCCCAAAAACGCCCTCAAATATGTGCTTACTATGGGCGCTGCCATTGTTGTTTACATAAACGAGATTCTTGTGAGAGTTGCTGCTTTGCGTGAACAAGAAGCAGCCATGTTGTTTGCACTTTACTGTGTCCAAATCAGTGAGGTTTTAAGCAAATTATGAATTTTCAAAGTATGCTAAATAAATTTTGTTATGGGCAATGGCAGGGATGTGTGCTGAGAGAGGATTTGGACGCCTATAGAGCAGATTTAAAAGCTTTTTCCATTGGAATATTGTTAAGACTGATCAAGCAGATGGGGCAGAGTGGCCTACAAGCTGATGTTTACAAGTTTAGTAGAAGAGATCGTGATTGCCATACCGATAGCAAAAAGTGATGAGGTATTGTGATTAATTTTTTTTGGTTTGTAAACAACTGCATGAATGCAAAAATTGCCTGGCCCAGTGTGTACTTTATTTAATGCAGAATGCAGGAAATAACATTTCTTGCAGTAAAAGATAGCATAAATATATTTAATTGTTTTTTTTTTGTGTAGTGACTATTGAAAGTTGTAAAAGTTACTTCCCTTGACAGTCCTAAATTGTGTGACAAATGTACTGGGTGACCTCAGGGTGCTATGGGATATCTATGGCCTTAAGGTTGCGACGGGTGACACACTTTTTCTTTCTGATAGGCTTTGCAATATTTAGAGAGAAAAGAACATTGGAATGATCAGAAAGTAGTTCATCAGTGATAGATACAGATGTGATCAGTAGACTGCGCTGGTTTGGGCACGTTCAACGGAAAGCAGACCACCACATCATAAAGAGCAATGAACTTTGTAGTGGATGGAAAGAGACCAAAGGGCAGACCTAGCAAGACCTGGACTGCCTGTATTGTAGATGATCTTAGAGAAAGGGGCATAAATAAGGAGGAATCTCAAAACAGAGAGAGATGGAGAAGGCTCATCAATGTCAAACCTCCCCTGGGAGAAACATGACAAAATAGGAAGAAGAAGAAGAGAAAAAATGGCTGGCAGCATTGTTGTGTGAGCCTGAACACAAAATTCAAAATGTGTGGGGTTGTGAGCATGTGCCTGAAAACTCCCCCCCCCCCCCCCCCCCCCCCCCCATTATATACAATATACATGTATAGGATTCACATCTATACTATAGACCTTCCAGTATTTAAAAAAAAAAAGTTTTTGAGATTTTTAAGACATTCATGTGTGTGATTCATACATTATTACATTTATAGCCTACACATGCCAATTCTATCATTGATTGTCACCCAAAGTACAATTATCAATAAATACATACATACACATATATATATATATATATATATATATATATATATATATATATGGATTTCACTCCATGTTTGTGTGTGTGTGTGTGTGTGTGTGTGTGTGTGAGTGTGTGTGTGTGTTGGGGAGAGGGGGATTTCAAATCTTACAGATGATTACAATAGCAGTCTTGTCTTATCAATTTTTTTCTTTCAAGCGCATGCAAGCACGCGCACACACACACATGCACTAAAAAATAATGATCTTGGTAACTGCACTTCCCACTTAATCCCACCTTTTTATATTTAAATAAGTATCTATTTTGCTTAAAAAAAAACACCAAAAAACCCCTCCTCTCTTACACCCCCCCCCCCCCCCAATAAAAAAACAACAACAGCAACAACAAAACCTACTGACTTAGCCATAACTTCTCTCATGCCCCTCCACACACACCACTATGCATCTCGTCCCTTCATCCAACATCCTTTTCCCCTAAAACACCCTCCATACTCTACAACACCTAAAAACGCAACACACAAAAAAAGTCTGTTTCTGTGTCAAGTCTTGTATCATGATATCCACCTGCCTTTTGTGTCCACATGTGGGGCCAAGTTAAAGAAATAAAGGTTAGTGTAAGCAATTAACATTAGTAACTGGGAAAGGGCCATCACTGTAGTGTCAAGTCAGCTGGCTTGTTGGCCTTTGTCCATGCATGCATGTGGACACAATGGCGGATAGACACAATGCTACCTAGCTTTTGACACCATGGTTTCAAAGTTTTCTTTAAATCATAAATCACCCCTACTATCAACAAACCATGGTTATTTCTGTTGCTTCACTGATTGGATTTTTTTAAGGACAAGTTTCCAGTTCTGAAATCAGCTCAGTGGTTTCCGGCAGCCTACCTTTGTTTTCAAATAGGCTGTGGGTGTTTTCAAAAGAACCAAAATTAAGTTGATAAAGGAACAAGCCCAAAGGTACAGTTATTTCTTGCTTATCTGTCGCATTTCCCCACTATTTAATTACAATTTCTCAGATCTGAAACCAGCGATTTCCGGCCGACTGTATTTCTGAAAAAAATCGGGTCTGTTTCCAAAAGTACCCAAGTTGAATTGATGAATGAAGACAGTTATTATCCCCAAATAAAACCACGTGAGAAAAACCTGCTCCTTAACCTTTTTTCTATTCCCACTTACTAGCTATATATATGGTATCCAGCCCTTTTCTCCCCAATACTACTACTACTAATAATAATAATATTAAATGGAATTTATATAGCGCTATATCTTGCAGAGACAAATCAAAGCGCTTGCACTCAACTCATTCTTACACAGTCATACAACCAGTAACAAGTAATAGTTCCATCAAGTCCAAATGTGCACACACGCACACACACACAGAGGTCACACACCCTGGCAGGGCAATAGAATCTTGGCTGTTGAAGGCAGGGAAAAACTATGAGATGAGGCAGGAGAGGAAAATCTTAGGTTTGAAATAAATGTCTTGAGACTGGATTTAAAAGTGTCATAAGAAGGCTTTTGGCGGAGAGAGAGGGAGATCATTCCACATCAACGGACCAGAAATTGAGAGCAACGGCCGATGGTGGATTGGTTGAATCTAGGTATTCGTAAGGACAAGGTATCTGCAGCAGAGCGGAGAGAACGAGAAGGAGTGTACAAGTGAATACATTCACAGAGGTGGGCGGATGCTGTTTTGTGGAGACATTTGTAACAGAGGGTACTGATCTTATAGTTTACTCTCTGTGGCACAGGCAGCCAGTGGAGAGATTGCAAGAGAGGGGTAATATGCTCGGATTTTTTCTTTCTGAGGATTAGACGAGCTGCAGAGTTTTGTATACGTTGAAGGGATTGGATTGATGATGCTGGCAGACCAGCCAACAGAGAATTGCAATAGTCCAGACGTGAAAGAATGACAGACGCAACAAGTTTGGCTGTTGCATCTGTGGACAGGTACTTTCGAATTGCACTAATGCGCCGTAATTGATAGTAGCAGGACTGGCAGGTCTGGGTGATGAATTGTTGCATAGAGAGTGTGTTGTCAATAACAAAAGAGCCTAGTAGATAAACCAAGGAATAAGCTCCAAATAAACCATATATATATGCAAAAAAATCATGCTCTTGTATTTGCTAGTCTTTTAATTCTATTTCCAATAATAAAGGCAATAACCTATCCACACGTAACCTACCCCTCATTCCAATTATGTTTCCCTTTAGACATAGTACCTCTTCTACAAAATCAACTATGATTTCCTCTCCTCTCCCCCCAAAACTTATTCACACATACATACAATCATGCTCTTGTATTTGCTAGTCTTTTAATTCTATTTCCAATAATAAAGGCAATAACCTATCCACACGTAACCTACCCCTCATTCCAATTATCAGTTTCCCTTTAGAATTTAGTACCTCTTCTACAAAATCAACTATGATTTCCTCTCCTCTCCCCCCAAAACTTATTCACACATACATACATGCACATGCTCACATGCATGCACACACACACACATGCACAAACGTTAAAACCTGTTCCACCTTTCAGAAGAGTAGGCTATTACGTACCTGTGGGAATGGTCGACAAAATTTTTCAAAACTGCATACACACGGATATTCTATGTAAAAAAGCACATGAGAGCTTATCCACTATCCTCGAAATAGAAGAACACACACACACACACAGTATGCAATTTTGTCAGGCATCCAGTTCCCCCATGTCTGTTCTCGATTCATCTTCACCACCTCCCATTCCTCATGCAGAACATCTTGCGCACATGTTAAATCCTGTTCCGCTGTTCGAAAAAGGCCATTGTGTGCCGGTGGGAACAGATGACAAAATTTTAAAAACCGCATACACACGCCCCCCAAATAGTCATCTGAGCGCTTTGATTTGTTGCTTTACAAGATTCAGCGCTATATATAAATTCCATACATTATTATTTCAGATTTTGCGTACCCCCCCCCCCCCCCCCCCCCAAATGAAGGTAGCCACATTCTGACTTTCTGGATACCAATTATCCTTTTTCCTGTTCTTCTAACACAACACTGAACACAGAGGCATGCGCACGCACACACACACACACACACACACAGAACACGCGACTGGCAGCATGTGACTAGAGTAGGCTATAAGGAATGTGTAAGGAAGGGAGATAACTCTTAACATGTGCACTCTGCCGGTAGACTGGGCCATACATCTAGTCTACACAAACCTGCAATTCGACAAAGAACACAGTATTTGATTCTACTTCTCTACTTTGACAATGAAAACAGTGGACTACTAAGTGACTATTTCTAAAATCTATAGTTAACCTAGTAGAGTAGAAAGAAACATGATTTAAATCAGTTTACCCCTTTATTCCATGAGAATCCCCCATTAATTTAAAAAAAAAAAAAATTATTTTCTTTTTTTGGGTTGTCCTCCCCCCCCCCCCCACTAAATTTCAAAATCCTATATTGTCTTCAGGATAACTCTAGCAAACACTGTGATTTAAGTCTTTTAACACAAGATTTTTTTTTTTTTTTTTAACAATTTTAGTTTTCACCCCAAGTAAACTATGTCCTGGTTTGGGCTTGTAGGATTTTTGCTTGATTGTTTTCAGTTTAAAACCATGTATAAGATTAACGCCTATGATTCAATCATGTAGACAAACTATCCTAAAATCCAAACATACACACTGCAAAAATTAAAAATTTGTTTTTTAAAAGGCTGGTGCTTCAATTTGATGATGTGTAACTTTCTCTGCAGGATTGTATCATGTTCGTTTGAAGAAAATGTCGGTGGTTTCTGTTACCTAAGAGCTGGTGTGTGTGTGTTTTTTAAAAGGATATATATGAACTTGCTACTAGTATTTCTGAAATAATCTTTTTGAAATCATATTGACTGTACTAGTTGTATTTATGACATGTTTTAATAAAGGACTGTACTTGTAGTATTTCTGAAGTAATGTTTTAAGATATGCCTGTAGTATTTTTGAGGTAATGTTTTAGATATGACTGTAGTATTTCTGAAGTAATGTTTTAAGATATGACTGTAGTATTTCTGAAGTAATGTTTTAAGATATGACTGTAGTATTTCTGAAGTAATGTTTTAAGATATGACTGTAGTATTTCTGAAGTAATGTTTTAAGATATGACTGTAGTATTTCTGAAGTAATGTTTTAAGATATGACTGTAGTATTTCTGCAGTAATGTTTTAAGATATGACTGTAGTATTTCTGAAGTAATGTTTCAAGACATGACCATATTAGTAGTATTTACATATCAATGTTTCAAGGTATTACTAGTATTACTAGGTGTTACAAGGTACCACTAGTGTTTTTGACCTGTTTTTGTTTCTGTACTAGTAACAGTATTTTTAAACATTACTCTTTCAAAACTGCTCAGACCTTGACTTGCACTGAGGCACCCAACAGCACAATCCCTTCAAGTCTGTATAGACATTTGACAGAGCAAGAGGGGTCTGCCAAATTATGCAACACGCAAATAGGTGCAACAATGTGCATGTGTGTATTACACCCTGAATATCTTCTTTGGTTGTGGGTGAAACTGCATTTCAGGTACAATAATGCTTGCTCCCTTTCTTGTTTTCCGAAAGAAACACCCCTCCCCCCCCCCCCCCCGCCCACTCCCACCCAAACAAAACCCACCTGTGTACTCGACATACACAGAAGAATAAAGACACATGCTATGTCACTAGCGCATGAATGCTTATTCCATTATCGTTGAAATGAAAGAATAAGATAAAATGAAATAAAGAAAAATGAACTATGCACACGCACATGAACACTTGCCTCGGCACAGGCTCTGAAAACCTGACCACAAAGTTCTACACTGCAGATGAAAACTTGAAGTTTTGCAGCCGCAATGAAAAAAAAACGAAGAAAAGGCTGCCACTTCACGTCTTCCTCAGCTACGTCATCATCAAACATTCCTTCACTCACCCACATCACACAAGACCTTGATCCAGCTGCAGTTTTCACGCTAAGCAAAAAGTTAATTTCCTTTTTTGAAAGAAGGGAGGAGACGACAAAAATTGAGGGACCCTAACTCTATCATTCCCACCTTCAGCTCACCGCAGACCCCCCCCCTCACAACACTCCTCCTACACTGGAATGGCTCGGCCGTTTACGGGACCTCTCAACTGCAGTCACACCACCACCACCACCACCTCCTCCAGCACAGAACAAGCCTGAGGACGGCAGCACTCCCTGCATCAGAGTGTGCGATACCATCGTAGGCAGTAGTTCTCTCCCTCCTCCACGAGGTGCAACCTGAGCTGATCTCCGGATTGACGTAAGACAGCTAGCTCTCCACAACCATCCACGCCACTGAAGGGAGCTCCTAACTCTAACCCTGAACTCAAGACACACCGGGAGTTCAAAACACGACGCATCCCCAGGTGACGGCCCTCTTTTCAGCGAGCAGCACCCTTTTCAGGGTACCTTGTCAATCCTGTTTCAGCGTTGCGTTTTCCCGCCCAGTGTTTCATGGCCTCAAATGTCCACTACATTTCTTTATCAGTGACTGGTGTCTATAACAGGTCCCCATCCTTAGATGACGGCTCTCTTTTCAGCGAGCAGCACCCTTTTCAGGGTACCTGTCAATCCCGTTTCAGCATTGCGTTTTCTCACCCAGTGTTTCATGGCCTCAAACGTCCACTACATCAGTGACTGGTGTCTATAACAGGACCCCATCCTTAGATGACGGCTCTCTTTTCAGAGGGCAGCACCCTTTTCAGCGTACCTTGTCACCTGCTTCAGGGGCCTGTACTCTATGCAAAAGTGACGTGGACTTTGTATCAGAACTAACTGCAGCTTGACCAATGACGACGCAATGTTTGAAAGTCAGTGAATGCTGATAATTGTGTAAGAAAGTGTCAGTTCTGCGACAGCCTTCTCTGAAATCTTTGCTAAACAGCTGTTATTTTCTTTTTGTGTGGTTTGAAAATGACATGTTCCTTTTTTTCCAGTGAGCATGAGCATGTGCATACATAAATATGCAAACTGTGTTGAGTTGAAACACAAAGAGAGAAAGTAAGTGTGTGTGTGTGTGTGTGAAAGAGAGAGAGAGAGAGAGAGAGAGAGAGAGAGAGAGAGAGAGAGAAGAGAGAGTGAGAGAGAGCGAGTGTGAGAGTAAACAAAAGGCACAAGGTAACAGGTCTCCTTTCCCATGTTCTCTAATCAGGATAAAAAGAGAATTCTACTCTAATTCTGATCCTTATTTCACAAGCATCTACTGCTCAATCAACTGTACATGATTCTATTATCCTCGAAATAAAAGAATAAAATAAAGCGTAAGATACTGCAGCTTTAAAAGAATTCCTTACAATTATCATGTGAGCAAATCGGATCATCGACTCAATGAGCAATACACTGTGAAACTGCCCCACCTCAATATACAGGTTTCTGTTTCAGTGTTTATCTTTCTTCCCATTTGTCTGACTGCATCTGTTTCAGTGTTTTCTGTTCTCTCTTCACATTAATTAGTCTTCACATACATCTGTTTCAGTGTTTTCTGTTCTCTCTCTCTCTCTCTTCACAAAAGTCTGACTGCAGGTGTTTTATATCTCTTCACATTAGTCTATCTTCACAAACATCTGTTTCAGTGTTTTATCTCTCTTCACATTAATTAGTCTATCTTCACAAACATCTGTTTCAGTGTTTTCTGTTCTCTCTCTCTCTCTTCACAAAAGTCTGACTGCAGGTGTTTTATATCTCTTCACATTAGTCTATCTTCACAAACATCTGTTTCAGTGTTTTATCTCTCTTCACATTAATTAGTCTATCTTCACAAACATCTGTTTCAGTGTTTTCTGTTTCCTCTCTTCTCTCTTCACAAAGTCTGACTGCAGGGGTTTTTTACTCTCTCTTCACATTAGTCTATCTTCACAAACATCTGTTTCAGTGTTTGATCTCTCTTCACATTAGTCTATCTTCACAAACATCTGTGTTTGATCTCTCTTCACATTAGTCTATCTTCACAAACATCTGTTTCAGTGTTTGATCTCTCTTCACATTATAGTTTATCTTCACATACATCCGTCTGTTTCAGCGTTTCTCTCTCTCTCATCCATTTGTCTGACTATCTGTTTCAGTTGTTTTCTTCTTTCTCTCTTCACATTAATCTATCTCCACATACATCTGTCTGTTTCAGTGTTTCCTCTATCTTTACATTAGTCCGACAGCATCTGTCAGTGTTTTTATCTCTCTTTACATTAGTCAGACTGCATCTGTCTGTGTCAGTGTTTTTATCTCTCTTTACATTAGTCTGACAACATCTGTCAGTGTCAGTGTTTCATCTCTCTTTACATTAGTCTGACATCTGCCTGTGTCAGAGTTTTTATCTCTCTTTACATGAGTCTGACTGCATCTGTCAGTATTTTTATCTCTCTTTACATGAGTCTGACTGCATCTGTCTGTGTCAGTGTTTTTATCTCTCTTTACATGAGTCTGACTACATCTGTCTGTGTCAGTGTTTTTATATCTCTTACATGAGTCTGACTGCATCTGTCAGTATTTTTATCTCTCTTTACATGAGTCTGACTGCATCTGTCTGTGTCAGTGTTTTTATCTCTTTACATGAGTCTGACTGCATCTGTCTGTGTCAGTGTTTTTATCTCTCTTTACGTGAGTCTGACAACATCTGTCAGTGTTTTTATCTCTCTTTACATGAGTCTGACAACACCTGTCTGTGTCAGTGTTTTTATCTCTCTTTACATGAGTCTGACTGCATCTGTCTGTGTCAGTGTTTTTATTCTCTTTACATGAGTCTGACTGCATCTGTCTGTGTCAGTGTTTTTATCTCTCTTTACATGAGTCTGACAACATCTGTCAGTGTTTTTATCTCTCTTTACATGAGTCTGACAACACCTGTCTGTGTCAGTGTTTTTATCTCTCTTTACATTAGTCTGACTGCATCTGTCAGTGTCAGAGTTTTTATCTCTCTTTACATGAGTCTGACAACATCTGTCAGTGTCAGTGTTTTCTGTTATCTCTCTTCCCATTAGTCTATCTGTACGTACACCTTTTTGTTTCAATGTGATCTTTCTTCACAGTCTATCTTCACATACATATCCGTCTCTTTCAGTATTTATCTCTCTTCACATTAGTTTATCTTCACATACGTATGTCTGTTTCAGTGTTTTCTCTCTCTTCACATCAGCAAAATTATCTTTCGGTTCTTTGTTTTATCTCTATTCACATTAGTCGGGCTGGCATTTGTGATAATAAAGCAATTCACACCATAAAATAACTGCCCATTGCTTTAACTGTACTAGGCTATAATTCCATTACCCTCAAAATAAAACTTAAATTTTTTTTTTAAATTTAAAGCCTGACAATGAAATAACTCCCAATTTCTCTTAAATTGCAACTGTCCCTCCTGGTTAAAAGTTTTAGCAAAAGGTATAATACTACAGTCTACAGGAAATGTTCCCCTTTTAACTGCTTTCTGACTAGTAATGATATGGACCTTGTGTTTTATAGATGGCACCTTACCACCCAGACCCCCCCCCCCTCCCCCCATGACTTGGTATAAGCTGCTCATGGCTAGCTACTGGCAAAGTGCATCATTCACATCAGAGTTTTCAACACACAACCTTAATGAAAAACCGGTGCAGGCAACTTTTAAATTCCAACAGAATTTCAGCATAACTGACCCAAAAAAAATTATTAAAAAAAAATCAAGTATGCATGACTATATGACATAAAACTGTTGAACATTTTAAAAGTATGGTGACTGCTGACAGAACTGTTGTCTAATTAACTGACAGAAACAATGCTGGCATGCGTACGCCACATGAAGCTTTTGTCAGAAAATCGAAGGAAAGTACAGGCGACAGACCGACACCTGCAAAACTCACAGAATAACAGTAATGTTTGTACTCATTTGATCGATCATTGTTGTTGGGTGGTTTTTAAAGTGCGTTTCTCGGCTTGAGTTCCGAGGTTCACCAATGGTGAGATTTTTGTGTATGCCACCATTTCTGCCTACCGTTAGAGATTAAGGTAGCCGCAATTCAACTTCGGATACAACACAAACCGGTAAGAGCAAAATCAAGTGGTTCAAAAACTAAACACTTCTCGAATCACACACACACACACACACACACACAGCATGGAGTGAATGACTGCATTTTTTTCCTCGTTGTATTTTTCCTGCTTTATATAGTTAGCATTTATTAGAATTATGAAATAAAACTACAACAAGAAATTTTTTTTAAAAAGACATCACAATAAAAACAAACATATTTTATGATTTATTTCTTTAAAGAAAAAAACAACAACAAAAAACCCTGCTATAGAAAAGTACAGTAAACAGAAATAAAAAACCAAACAGAGCGAACGAGCAAGAGAGAGAGAGAGAGAGAGAGAGAGAGAGAGAGAGACAGAGACACACAGACAGAGCGAGAGAGACCCAGCATCAACACACTCTGGAATCTTCAAGCCTAGCCTCTCAGATAAAACCAGTATTATTCGCAAAAGCCCTAGGTGAAAGTAACCATCTTTCAGAGCATCCAGCACTACACTTTTGAAGATGTGCGCAAGCAGGACATGAAAACCACTGACACAAAACTCTCTGACAGCTGGAAAGCACTTGCAAAAAAATCGCAGTAGGCAGAAGAGTCAAGTGCATGCGGGAATCTTTAGGGGAGAAGCGAAAGACTCTAAAAATCGAAAGACGGACAAAAACCTCTCAAGGACAGACAGCAAAACCAGGCCATCAACTCGAGTGTCCTGTTTTGCCTGCAACAACGGTGACATACACTGCCATGCAAGGATCGGTCTGCTGAGCCACTCCAGGCATTGCTCCTATCGAGACTGATGTAGCCAAAGAAGGCGCAGCCATGGTCTACAAGGGCAGAGGGAGTCAACTACTGCTATGGTGAAAGTACTACTGCTATGGTGAAAGTTGCTATGGTGAAAGTACTACTGCTATGGTGAAAGTTGCTATGGTGAAAGTACTACTGCTATGGTGAAAGTTAATACTGCTATGGTGAAAGTACTATGGTGATAGTACTACTGCTATGGTGAAAGTACTATGGTGAAAGTACTACTGCTATGTGAAAGTACTACTGCTATGGTGAAAGTACTACTGCTATGGTGAAAGTACTACTGCTATGGTGAAAGTACTACTGCTATGGTGAAAGTACTACAGCTATGGTGAAAGTACTACAGCTATGGTGAAAGTAATACTGCTATGTGGAAGCACTACTGCTATGTGAAACTAGTTCACAGACTCTGGCAACCACACAAAAAATCCATTCTTCATTCATGAACTAAGACTTATGACCAATGGCGATGAAAGACTACCCAGCATGCATCTAAAGCTTTGCTAGCATTCTGGCTGTTGCAGCTGAAGTATCTGCCAAGCTGTCTGTCTCACACACACAGAATTCAAGAATTGAGATAACACACCTGCCTAGAAAGTGGAAAGTGTAGGTTCAATCTCCATTTAGAGTCTTAACTCCCCCCCCCCCCCCCCCCCCCCCCAAACTTTTCGTAAGAGTAGGCCATTGTGTGCCAGTGGGAACAGATGACAGAATTTACAAAACCGCATACACACGGGGACTGGATGTAAAAAAGCACATAAGTGCTTATTCCATTATCCTCGATATAAAAGAATAAAATAAAATAAATAAAAACTAGATCTTGATTGCTAGTCTCAAGTCTGAGCGCTAGTCTTTTGGATGAGATGATAAACCGAGGTCCTTTGAGCATCATGCATTCAGCGCACGTAAAACAACTCGCGGCGACGAGACAGTTGTCCCTGGCAAACTCTAGTAGAAAACACTCTTCTCATAGCGAAGCCAACAAAGACAAGAAAAATGAAGGGGAGGAAAAGTACTGACTGAAACTAGTATAAACAAAAATGCATTCATGTACAAACATAAATGCACACAAGGGCACAAAGAATGACTTATCTGACATGAAAACACCACTGGTCTGCCCGCTGTCTTCAACGCATTCTGTTGCCTCTGTCGTACATCATCACTGTCGTCAGCCCTATGAACAGACAAAAGAAACATGTTAGAATGCAATGTCTGCAATAAGGTACGCAAACCCACCCCTTCCTTCCCCTTAAACACTCACAATGCATGTGCACACATATATACAAGCACACGCACTCGACTTGCCCAAGAAACACGGTCTTGAAAAACAATTCAGGGGGGCAGGATAGCCTACTGATCAGACAGCTGATACTGGTACCGACTCCACTTCCCGAAGACTACAAGTCAAGGCCATATCTGCCAACGCACACAGAATATCTTACGCACACGTTAAAACCCGTTTTGCCTTTCAGAAGAGAAGGCCAATATATACTGGTAAGAACAGATAAATGTTTTTAAAAAACGCATGCGCAACGGTGTGTTAGAAACCCTTGAAGTCAAGACTGCAGCTGCCTAGTAAATAATAATAATAATAATGTATGGAATTTATATATATAAATGGTAAATAAACGGAAGCATACGCAAAATCTCACCATTGGTGAACCTCAAGAGCTCTAGCCAAGGAAAGAAAAGAATTTTTTAAAATCCAGCGAAATGTCAGGGGCGGGATAACGTATGTAGTGGTCAAGTGTGTTGAAGTGGCCACTTCACAGTCACCATGAGGGCAGGTTCAAATCTCTGGTGAGGTGTCCATAT
Source organism: Rapana venosa (assembly GCA_028751875.1). NCBI lineage: Eukaryota > Metazoa > Mollusca > Gastropoda > Neogastropoda > Muricidae > Rapana > Rapana venosa. The sequence continues at coordinate 15,916,787 of CM054166.1, forward strand.
GAGAGGATTGTTTGCTTCGGATGAGACTATAAACCAAGGCCCTGTGTGCGAACACATACAGAACATCTTGCGCACACGTTGAAATCCTGTTCTGCTGTCGAAAGAGTAGGCCATTGTGTGCCGGTGGGAACAGATGACAAAATTTACAAAACTGCATACACACGGGGACTGGATGTAAAAAAGCACATGAGTGCTTATTCCAGTATCCTCGATATAAAAAAAGAAGGAAAAAAAAAACAACCTTTGGCGCTCACCCCATTCCCCAGAAAGTTGCATGAATCAGACTATGAACTGGGAGGCTGGGGGGGAGAAAAAAAGTGGGATACTGGTCTTGTGCCAGTAGGAAAACAAAAGTGTTGAGCTTGTGACATGACGGCCCAGGGTTGGAGCCACCACCCAAGACCCTCATTCCGGTTTGGGGAGAGGGGAGGGGGTGGAAGAGGAGGGGTGGAGGATGAGGGGGAGGGGTTGGGGAGAAGGGGGTGGGGGAGAGGGAGGAGGGGGAGAAGGGGGTTGTGAGAGGGAGGGGGAGAGGTTGGGGAGAGGGAGGAGGAGGGGGAGAGGGAGGAGGAGGGAGAGAGGGAGGAGGAGGGGGAGAGGGAAAAGGAGAGGGAGGGGTTGGGGAGAAGGGGGTTGGGGAGAGGGAGGAGGAGGAGGGGCTGGGGGAGAAGGGTGAGGAGTTGAGGGAGAGCAGATCCTTTGCAGTCACCATTAGTACCAACTCCACTGCCCTGAAAGTCCTTCGGAGGTAAATAGATTATAAACCGAACGGACGCAGAACATGTTGTGCACATGTTAAAACCTTCTCCCCCCCTCAGAGTAGTAGGCCACGTGGTAGGAACATCTACGCTATTATAGAGATTAAATTTTTTTTCCATAAAAGCTCACGAACACTGGTGTTTCCCTTAGACATGTCTGAAGTCGGAATGCAGTTACCTTAATGGTGGGCAATCAGTCCTATACACAAAAAATTAATCATTGGTCAGCCTCTGAGCTCTTTGCTGAGGAACAAATTTTTAGCAAAGAATTTGTGAACTAAGGTGAATGGAAGGTCTAGATGTTAACACACCTGCCTAGAACAGATGACAGATTTGCAAAACCTGCATACACACGGGGACTGGATGTAAAAAAGCACATAAGGGCTTATTCCATTATCCTCCATATAAAATAAATTTTAAAAAAAATTCTGCTTAGATCAGGGTCTGGGTTCGAACCCCATTTCCACCTGAAAACTCCCCCCCCCCCCCCCCACCCCTATCTACTAGTCAGATCATGAGTGGTGTGGTCTGGGTGCTAGTCTAGTTTTGGATAAGACCATAAACCCAAGTCCCATGTGCAACACATATTTAGCGCACATTAAAGAACCCACGGCAACAAGAGAGTTGACCCTGGTAAATTTCTGTTTTAAAAAAGCCACTCTGATAGAAAAACAAATATATAATACACATGCAGACAGGGGGGAAAAAAGTGGCGCTGCACTTGCGGCGACGCGCTCACCCTGCTCGGAGAGAGCAGCCCCAAACTTCACGCAGTTATCTGCCCTGACTGGGCTAGTGGTAGGGCCTAGCCTAAGCCTATTAAAATTAGACAAATTCAAAGTTAAGTGAAAACGCATGCAGAAAATCTAGCGCACACGATTCAGACACACTGTGCACATTACATACCAGAGTTGGCCATAATCCGCCGGTGGCACGAATATTGCAAAGCATACACTGATGCAGTACCCCACACGCACCTGCTCGAGTGCTTCTAAATTTAGGATAGTTCTGCAGCCATGTTCAATTTCACCCACGATGCACTGAGCTAACTCAGTTCATGCTCCAACAGCGAAACGTTACCACAGTGTTCCAGTCAAAATAACCCTTAAAAACACATTCAACGATAAGTTTGACTGACATAATGGCAACAATTCATAAGAAAAAAAAAGCACGCTTACAAACCTGTTTGTAAAGGCACAGGACATAAACAGTAGAAATTCAGTTGAAATTGACATGGTCAAACCACGTGGTTACTACGGCTACTAAGAAAAACAACATACACGTGACCTCTTTCGCGCGCTTTCAATGTAGGGATTCGTCTATTGGGCGAAAGATCGTGTTGTTCACCTTTGACCTCTCTATGGATTGCTATTTTCTGCTTGAAATCCTAACGTCAGTTAATTAAATCATTTTTGTAACTGCCCTTCATAAGATGGTTCAAGAATTTTTGACTTTATATCTATCCCCAAACATCTCTTATTGCAGTACATTATATTTCCATTGCGGTCATCTTGTGATGTCGTTAAATAGAGTCCTTGTCGTTAACTGGATTAAGACGTTCAGCTACGCAAACCTGGTAAAAAAAAAAAAATTACCTTGAAATCATTTTAAAATTGCTTACAACATCGTTATTGTATCAACACACATGAAACTAATATCCTAAATAGTGACAATAAAATGATATTACATCAATAAAAAAAAAAAAAGTTGCGACTGCTAATGTAAAAACGAGTAGACCTACTCCTTAACTTTCCCAAGAAAACTTGTTGTTTTACCGATTTGCACGCTCACAAAGACTTGTATATTGTAATCAACCTTAAGTCCATGGCATACTCTTCTCAATGAAATATGGGCTGCTCTCCCCAGGGAGATTGCATCGCCTCAAGAGCAACGCCACCTCTCCCCCCCCCCCCCCCCCCCCCCCTCCCCATTTCCTGTCTGCATGTGTATCAGTTACCTTTTCAGATCGCCTTTTTTTCCTACAGAATTGTGCCAGGGACAACTCTGTTGTTGCTGTGGGTTCTTTTACGTACGTTAAATGCGTGTTATACACAGGGCCTCGGTTTCTCGCCTCATCTGAAAGACTAGCACCCAGACCACCATTCATGGTGTAGAGGAAGGGGGAAAAGTTTCGGGTACAAACGGGGATCAAAACATCACACACTTTGAACCTGGACTTTCCCTGTTGGGATGCTGGTGGTCTGTCAGTATAAATAGCATCCCCACTGTCTGGAAATTCTGTTCTGTGCTAAGAATTCCCTCTTGTCTATCCCTATCTTCGTTTCCTCCTTGCTCCTTTTCTTCCTGTCACCTCCTTCTTGTCTTTTTTTCCTGCCATCTTGGTCTATTCTCCTGCCTCTCCCCCCCCCTCCCCCCCCTCCTCCCCTTTCCCCAGAAAGACTTAATAGATAACAATTCTCTAACGCGCCAAAGTCGGATGCGCTGGGCCTGACTTGCCAGGCGCTTAACGGCAGTGTAGAGGCACCGTGGTCGAGTGGTTTAGGTGGTCAACTCGTGATCCAGAGGTCGCGGGTTCGATCCCCGCTCGGCTCGGTGTTGTGCCCTTGGGAAAGACACTTAACTCCTATTTTCCTCACTCCACCCAGGTGTACAAGTGGGTACCAGCTCTGCTGGGGAAGTATCTGGCGACAGACTAGCGTCCTGTCACAGGGGTGGTGAAAAACCATCAGTTCGCTTAACGATTAAGAAACCGGGATAAGCTCCGGCTCTATGGGCCTTCTGGCTCGAAAGAATATACTTTTTACTTTTTTTTTTAACGGCAGTGCAGCGCATTTTTCACTCGTATGACAGACAACAGTGGTTGCTGTCTGAGCGTTTGACTAAGAAGAAAAAACATGAGAAGAACCTGGACTTTGCGCTTTCTAGGCAGGTGCGTCACCTCTAGACCACCAATGTAGATAATAGGAATTGTCAGATTTTGAATTTTTGTCTTGCGATTTGCAGTCTGTGCATTGGCAGCCCACCTGGTGAAGGAAAGGAAAAGCCGTTCATCCCCCTCCCCCTGAAAGTTTCCAAACACAGGGAGAGAAGTTCTTATTTGTGTTGAGCCTATCCACTTAACGACGTAAACCTCTTTACGACACAGCCTTTGCAGCGTGTGTAAGTACAGCTAGGCCTAGTAAAACAATGATAAAAATGGATAGACTCACCCCTACTGCAAGATTTGAAACAAACAAAATTATTTTAAATAAGTAACTTCAAGTAAAACCAAAAAAAATAGGGGTATATGTTTCTAGCTTGTTAAAAGTAGGAAAACTTATCATTTTGTAAAAAATAAAATCTGTGTATAAAGTGATGACCATATATGGACATAGACGCCAAACCCCAGTCAGTCAGTCAGTCAGACCCTGCCTCTTGAACGCTGAAGGGAATGGAATGGTGTCTATACACAGATTCTCTTTTTCTTTTCTCTTCTTCTGCTTCCTTTAAAACACACACACACACACACACACACACTTTTCCCCCTAAAGCTTTAACGTAACTTGGGTTATACAGCTGCTTTGTGCTCAATGGACTGACTTTAACGTAACGCGTACACTAACGTCCGACAGATCTGCCCTACAAAATTGCAAAGAAAACTCTCTCTCTCAACAAATTCCTTAGCGATTTTGTTACTCTTTCTCTAAACGTGCTTCTCAGAGCCAAAAATACCACTCTCAGATATAGTTTATCTAGATATGTATTTCATGCTACAAACCGAAGGACACAGATGATACTGTAGTCAGATATGTCATTTGGAACATTAATTTTTGCCATGTTTTACTATACTACATTAGTTTTGTGCCTTTTCTATGGGTTTTTGTTGTGTTTTTATTAATGTGAATGTTTCCTCTCTTTTTTTCTTGAAAGTTCTAAGTGATGCTATTTTGCTGTATGGTGATGTCACATCACTGTATGAGGTATGATATTCAGTAAGTTTTCTGCTTTCAAAGCTTATCAACATTTTAAATAATTTTAAATTGGGAAGGAGACTATATTACTGACTAGTTTCAACCCATTTAGGATTGCTGTAATCCTAAAATGATTCATTAGCTTCGTTTCATATACTGAACAGCACGGTAGGGTTATTTGTCATTTGGTTGGTTTGATTGTTTTCTTATTAAAGATTGCATTGCTGTCTTAGACTGCTCACAGTAAGTTAGATTTATGACACATAGCCATGATTCTCAGGACGTTTTTTCCGCATTTCTTCTTTCGTAAGTAATGCTGGTGCTTTGTGATCAAACTGGAATGAGTGAGCGTACATTTACCAAAATAAAAACCCTAAGTTGTTGACATGTTAATGGGGTAACTATGAATATGTGTACTATACATAGAAGTGAAGCTTTTCAGATGATTCAAAAATTTGTATTTGTATTGTGAACATCATCTTGTTCTCTTCCATTGTATAACCCCCCCCCCCTTTCCCCCCATCACTCCCTTTTGTTGTATTGTGGCCTAAGGCCGATGTACTATTAAACTATTTCAGAGTTCTCTCTCTCTCTCTCTCTCTCTCTCTCTCAACGTATATCTTTTTTTTTTAAAAAAACAACACACCACTATGGATCTCTTGAAATTAATGCTCAAGTCAGTTAGGGATTATGTACTGTCAAATAACAAGAGATATTGACTGCATGTGTGTATGTATTGATGTGATTCCCTTGTCTTTTTTTCCTCGTCACAGCTGGGTTCTTACATGAGGGTTCTTACATGACGTAAATTTTTTAAAACCCTTCAAGCATCAGGAAATCTGCTGCTGAATGGCTTAGAAAGCTTTAGCCTAACAGCCAATGATATCTTGCTCGAGGGGACGGGATAGCTCAGTGGTCGGAGCACTCGCTTTCCCCCAGCCAAGTTAAGCAGCGTGGTTACCAGTTGGATGGGTGACCGTTTGCGCGCCTTGGCTTCAGTACAAATGGGTACGTGCCCTCTTTAGGGTCAGGGAAGGTAAAGCAGCGAGGGAGAGGAGATGGGCCGGCGCCCTCAATATGCTGGCCCTAGAGAAGTGAGGTCTCTGACGCCTCGATCCCCTACGACTTTATAGGTTATGGGACTCCTTTACCTTTTTTTAAAACTGTCAAATACATAATTATTTTTTTAAAAATCATGTTGTCATTGCTGTAGTAGTATTTTTTAACCTTTTTGTTGTTGTTGATAGTCCCTAACCAGGGCAAGGGCTGGATAAAAAAAAAAATGTATTCGCATACTTATTCTGTCACCCTTGAAAAATAAAGATTCATCCATTCATTATCTCCAGCAGATAGATCTGTGTAACAGGGAGCAAGGTGTGTTGCCTGAACTTATTTATTTATTCTTTTATTTATTTATTCTGTTATATCGAGGATAATGGAATAAGCACTCATGTGTGTTTTTTACATCCAATCCCCGTGTGTATGCGGTTTTGTAAATTTTGTCATCTGTTTCCACCGGCACACAATGGCCTACTCTTCCGAAAAGCGGAGCAGGATTTAACGTGTGCGCAAGATGGTCTGCATGCCTTCGAACACGGGCTTCGATTAATAGTCTCATTGGAAGATGATACAGCTGCTTTGTGCTCAATGGACTGTGACATTGGTTTGGGTTTTGAGGTGCCCCTGACGATTGCCAGTCTGACAGCAATGGCGATGGATTTGACTGTGGGGTGGTTAATTAAAGACTATGTGGCAACTATATAACTGACAGATCTGTGGTAAAGACACCTGAAAGAGACAGGAACAACACTGTTTAATAAGAAAAGTTGTGGTGAACAGTAGTGACAACGTTAGACACAGTTCTGTGTGAATCAGACAATGTTGTTTTGGAATTGTCATGTGCAAAAAAAAACCCTGATTGCTGTTGAGATTGTTTTATAGTCCCAGCAGACATATCCGATTCCAGGGGCTGTCAAAAACTGTATGCACTGGTTCATCAAACAAAGAGAAAAACACATGCTGCGGGAAGAATGCGACACTTCACTACTACAGAAGTCTAGACTAGAACGGCAGAAAACTAGAAAAGTCCGGGTCGGGTCGGGTGTGTGCGTGGTTCGTATCTCGTTTGGACCCGAAATTTTTCCCCATCCATTAGACCATGAGTGGTGGTCTGGGCGCTAGTCTTTCGGATGAGACGATAAACCGAGCTCCCGTGTGTTACACAAAATTTTCAGCGCACGTAAAAGAACCCACGGCAACAAGAGAGTTGTCCCTGGCAAAATTCTTAGAAAAAAGCCACTCTGATAGGGAAACAAATACAGTTGCAGACCAAAAGAAAAAAAAGGGTGGTGCTGCTCTTGTGGCGATGCGCTCTTCCCGGGGGAGAGCAGCCCGATTTCATGCAGAGAAATCTTGTGACTTAAAGTGGTATAAAAAAAAAAATGTTAAGGACAGGGAAGAAAAAATGTGCAGCTAGGCAAATCACAGGCTGTACAACTATTGAACCACCATCAACATAAATGCCCCCTCCCCTCCCCTTCCTCTAATATCACTTTGAGTGAACAGACGTAAAATCGAAGCAACAACAAGCTATTGAACATTCTGCATCGTCTCATCTGTTTCTTATGTGGGGTCACAGTGACATCACAGCTGGGATGGTGACAATGGCTAAATAATTATTGTACACCTTACGCTGTGGTCTCTTGTTGACTAGGCCGAACATTAGGCGAATGCCTTTCGCTCTCCACTGTCTTGCCAAGTGATTTTATAACACAATGTATTGACGTGATTCCCATGTTTTTTTGGTTTTTTTCGTCACAGCTGGGTTCTTACATGACGTAATTTTTTATATATTTAAAAACCCTGCATGCATCAGGGAATTGGGCAAGGCGCTTCTGAATGGCTTAGAAAGCTTTAGCCTAACAGCCAATGATATCTTGCTCATTGTTCTCCCTGGGCAAAAACTACAGTAATGATAGACTTCAATACCTGTGTCTGTTGCAGCTGTTAAAAACCATGATGTGGAATCCATGCCATGATGACTTTTGGGGGATGAAGTGAATGGTCTTTGTTCCTTGGTTGAATAATTATGTGTTTGTGCCCAGTTCCCATTCCCACTGTCCCTTTGTGAATGGGCTTGAAAGCTTACCACAATCAACAACTCTCTCTCTCTCTCTTTCTCTCGCTCTGGAGTAGGCCATTGTGTGACGGTGGGAAGGATGACCCCCTCCCCCACCCACAACCTCCCCCCCCCCAAAAAAAAAAAAATCCACATGCACACAGGAGTTGTATTTAAGGCACTGTCCCGAAGTCTGAATGGGGCTACCTAAATGGCGGAGATAAAAAAAAATCGTCGTATACAGCAAAAATATCACCGTTTTTTGTGTGTTTTTTTTAAAAACCTGGGAGCTCTAGCTGAGGAATGAGAAAAATTTGCGTTTGACAGAAAAGAGCACATACAGCTGCACTGAATTTCGCCATACATTTTGTTTGTATTTCCTTAGTTTACAATTGCCCTAGGGGTCCAAACCCTACGGAAGGAGCCTTGCAACATCACCCGACAAGCGCTCTAGTGGAACCCGCAGGGGAAAAGGAAGAGAGGGCGCCCCAAACAGACCTGGAGGAGAAGCCTGCATAGTGAGCTGAGAGACTCCAGCCTGACATGGGAAGAGGCCAAGACCCTTGCCAGAGACAGGAGAAGGTGGAGGGACGCTGTTGAGGCCCTATGCTCCGCTAGGAGCTATAAGGACTAAGAAGGGGTCCAAAACTTTTTTAAAAAATCTGTTTCAAACTGCTAGAGGCCCATGGAGATCAATCAATGTAAGCTACTGTGAGGCTCCTAACCAGAAGATGCCCTGCGCTGTTGGATCACCTTTTTGTTTGGCCCTTTTGGATTCGGGATAGGTTTTAAAAACCCCCCACAAAAAACACAAAAGAACCCTACAGAACTTGAAAAAAGGATCTGGGGAAACCCAGGCATTGGCATACAACCGCCAAAAATGGAGAGAGCTAATGTGCAGTGCAGTGTGTGAGTGTGTGTGTGTGTGTGTGTGCGCGCGCCTCTGTGTGTGTGTGTTTACTCATTTTTTATGCCTTCAGCGCCTGGGCTTTATCACAGTTCTTGATTAAACCATTGACGCTGGGGGCAATAGCAAAGTGAGAGGCTGTATGACCAGTGGCTTTCCCACTCATGGAATCCACTTTACAGCTTAGTCTTTAGTGATCGACTATGACTCTCTGACTAGGAGGCTTGACTTGCACAGTCCTTATGTGCTGCAGCCCTGGGGGCTGGTTGGCCTTTGGAGAACATCTCCAACGCTGACTGTCCTTATGCCCACTTGGCCAAGAGAGTGGGGATGTACTGTGGGCAAGGCATCTCCACTATAATCAAATTTCTGCCCAGTTTCCAAAACAGCAGCTGCCTCTTCTGCTGTTTTGGAGGTCATCGTCGGACACGACGGACAAACATACATTTAATTTTATTTAGAGCATTATGGAAAAAGTACTCATAGGCTTTAAAAATTAAAAATAAAAACATCCAGGCTACATGTGAACGCAGTTTTGTAAATTTTGTCATCAGCTCCTACCGGCACACAATCACCTACTCTTGGGAAAGGCAGAACAGGTTTTAACGTGTTTGCAAGATGTTCTGCGTGTGTTCACACACGTGCCCTCGGTTTATAGCCTCCTCCAAAGGACTTTGGGCTGGCGAAGTGGAGTAGCACTGATGTTAACTCTCTCTCTCTCTCTCTCTCTCTGCACGCGCACACAGGCACTTTCTCTCTAAAAGACACAACCCCAATCAGCCATTTTACATACAATTTAATTATGATGCAATGCCACACATCATTCTTCAACACAATACCAAAACAAACCAAAAAAAATCAACATCAACAGTAAAAATGGAGAGAACATAATTATTTCCACATTTGACCATCGACGTCAGGTCATCATGATGATGAGTCGTCTTCAACGTTCATCAAGACATAATGAAAAGTAATAATTATATGAAAATAAAAATAAGCACACATCATAAAGCCAGTGGGATAGTCTACTTGTGATGCGATGCCACCAAGTGTTCAACAAAATTAACAAACAGTTTACAAACACAAACTTTGTGTGATCTCTGTATGTGTGTGTGTGTTGTGGTATGGAGTGGGCACATGTGTGAGCGTGTGGTCACATTGTCTTTTCATTCGAAATTTACCCCCCCCAAAAAAAAATTCTGCAGCTCAGACCAAATCATAAGAAAGAGCAAACAGACACATTTCAGGGACAGGATTTGATAACACATTAAGTACATTTCATATCATGATACAATTATCCAGAAATAGTTCAAAGACTTGAAAGAAAAACAACGTTTAAAGAGTCTTTAAATATGTCTAAAAGTTGTTGTTGTTTTTTAAAGTTTTGACTTTAAAAAAACCTAACTTAAACAAAGCGTACCCCGACCATTATCAAAGTATGGGTACTGATTAACATATTTTCATTTGTAATCACATTTGCAGGCAATGGGCTTTGTTTTAGGGTTTGTTTTTAACCTTTAACCTCCTTGATAACAGAGTGTGGTTGCCTTGTGGTACATGTAAAAACAAACGACAACAAACATCAAATAGCATTAAATAAAAACCCATCTGCAACTTCGGGATGTAGATTGTACATGTTTGTTTAGATTCCAGATGTTCCTCCAAACACAAACGATTAATTTGAATAATGTATGCAAAACCAAAATCATTGGACAGACGGCCTACCTCTACACAAAAGACGTTCAGTTTATTGAGATTGTTTTATAATTAAAAAAAAAAAAATTCTTTGATATCGAGGATAATGGAATAAGCACTCATGTGCTTTTTTACATCTAGTCCCCGTGTGTATGCGGTTTTGTAAATCTTCATCTGTTCCCACCGGCACACAATGGCCTACTCTTACGAAAAGCGGAACAAGATTTAACGTGCGCGCAAGATGTTCGGCGTGCGTTCGCACACGTGGCCTCGGTTTATAGTCTCATCGAAGGACTTTTGGGGAGAGTGGAGTCTGCACTGAAGTTAACTCCAGGGAAAAATATCCCCTTGAACGGCAATCGAACCCGGGTCGTCAGATTGTTGAATAAGTAAGCCACATACTAAAAAAAATATTCAGTCTGATTATAAAACTGCCAGTAAAATGGCACACATTTGAATTTGTAGATATGTGCCTACACACACACACACACCACACACACACACACACACACACACTTACTTGTAACATATACAATGCTGTTATTCTTATTCCATTGGTAGTTTTCTAATTTGTGGAATTATCTTTAATCATGTTAGTGATGCATTATTGACAATTCTGATGAGCTTTACACACTTTGAAAGTTTTCATGTAATTTCGAACAGAAAAAAACACATAAAAACAAACAACCCCAAAGCTGACTATTAGGTTGCTAAAGCATCATTAACTGTAACTTTCAAAACAACAGATTTTCATGTTCTGAAAAAGTATTCAAACTGAAAGCAATGGAAAAGAGCCTGCACACTGACTTTCAAAAACAAGTGAAGGGCACCTGGGACTCCAAAACAACAATCAGAAATTCTGGAAATTATGCAAAACAATTAAACACTATTTGGTATGTATTTGATTTGATTACAATATTCTGCCCCTTTTAGGATATGGAGGAATGGATAACCTCAGGTAATAACAGGAACAAACGAAACTTTAACAATCAAGAATTCACTCTAGTATATCAAGCAAATGATCACACAGCTTAACACAGGCTCATAAACTATTATGATCTGCGAAAATTCTTTTATTTTGTGTCCATTTAACAAACGTGGCAAATTTACTCAGATTAGATACTAAGTACATGACAGACATGAATCTGTGAAAAGTCACTCTAGCTTGAGAATTCCTCTCTCTGCTGGCGTTTATTCTGAGTGGGCCTATGGCAAGTTTAGATCTATATTTTGGATTCAGACTTTAAAAAAAAAGTCACGTTATTTCTTTTTAGTGTTTCCATTCCTAAAATGAGTTTTAAACAATAAAATGATGATCAATGTTATATAACATCTTGACGATAGTGGGTAATTTGCTGCACAAAAGTAAAATGATGGCTATGCAAGGAAAAACACCACGTACTTAATTGACTATAATGATCAGCCCCATCGTTTTGTGTTCCTTTCTTTGCATAAAAAATGTGAAAAAACAGACACACTTCATATTCTTCTATTAAACCCCACAAAAGTGTTCTTGCCTTTATGGTGATAGTTTACTGACAAGACTTGTTCAGTCTTTCTTTCAGCTGTGAGGCATCTTGAGTTTTGCAAACAAAAGGATTCAATCAACAGGCTTGTGACATTGTTAGCCTAATTACGTCATACGTTGTTAAGCCAGATTTGATTGTTGGCGCTGGATCAATTGGTTTCGGGAGATCTAAATTACATTGGTTTAAAAAATATTGAAAAAAACCTCCACACATTCTTTTAAAATTCATCATGTCCTCTGTTGGAAGTAATGGTGTCATTAAAGGCTACAAATTGGCAACGAAGATTGTTGTTTAGTGGGGACTTCGAGTTGAAAAGCCCTCCAACTCTCTTAGTTCTCAAGTTGTGGGTATTTTTGTCGAAGACTAGCCTGGTCTAGGTTTAGATCTAGGTGCCAAACTGATGTTCTTCAAAAATGATTTGGGAATGATATGTCGTGTGTTCCAGTATTAGATCCAACAGGTTCCTTTTAGTGTTTCCAAGAGATGGCCTTGATGAAAGAGAAATTTTGAACTGTATCAAGATGTGTGTGGTAAAGTACAGTTTGTATAGACTATCAGGTACCAGTTTTATTTATTATTTTAAAAAATCCATGCCTTTTAAAATGCCAACTTTGTATTATAATTTCTATATTTCTTTGAATCAAGTGTCTTATATGCTTTGTTGACAATATTCACCCATCGATGACCAATTGAACACTTAAAAATCAATTTTTAAAGAAATGAATTTTCTTTATGGGACATTTCTGTTCAGTGACTTTGAACAAGGCTTCTCAGAATCTCGCACTTTTTACATGACAAATAAATCATACAGAACTGAGAGCATTATCAGTAGACTACCAGCGCTAAACGTTTTAGATAAATTCACTTCAACATAGGTTTTAAAGAAATAAACTCCAATAGTTATCTGAAGAAAATAGCCAACAGAAGTTTGATAAGAAAGCAATTTAAATGTAAGTGACATGACTAAACTTCTTTTTTTTTTTTTAAAAGTTAAGTGTGAATGGTTGAAGAAGCCATTTGGAAGAAATGGCAAGATCGTGAAGATACTTAAGTAATAAGGTCTGAAATTTATCCATGGACCAAAACAAAAAAATAATAAGAAAAGACAGGCTGTGAGATTAGCCTCAACAGCTATGGGCGGTGGATTAACCTTTCTTTTAATTCATTTTTTCCCCATGCAAACAAGCTGAAATCTGTCCTCCCCCCCCAAAAAAAAAAAAAAAATCTCCCTTTGTCTGGAACATATCACAAACTTTGACATTAAAAAAAGTGTAACCTCATTTACAGAGTAAAAAAATTAATTGATGAATAAACCCAGTCTGTTCTGTCCCTTTCTTTCTTTCTCTCTTTGTTTGTCCTTCTTCCATGGGACTAAAAAAAACAACAACAAACAAACCCAGTGACATCGGCTTTTCTTATTTCTTTGTTTGCTTACTGTTTTGTTTGCTTTCTCGCAATTTTTACGATTCTCTTCAGTTTTTAAGTAATATTTTATAACGTACAAAAAGACTCGACTGTTCTTAGATTTGCTTTGGTCTTAACTTTACAGTTCCATAACTTTTCCATTGCACGCGGACAAACGAATGAAACATAGATATGTTGAACAGGACGGATCAACTGATCTTGCAGATGATCCTTGTATTTTGCAGGTCTTTCTGACCAGAACATAACATTCGTTTCTACCTGTATCAGTGAGGACAACGTTGGTGCTTAGGTTCAGACTTTGCTGAAAAGAAAACAAAACAAAACGAGGAAAATAGAGCCAAAAGGAAAACCAATGATTTCCGACAAAACGGAACTTAGAATCTGGGTATTTATAACAAAACTTCTTTTCCAATCTGACAAAAGTTTAGCGTTTCCAGCGAGCCGCCCTTAGTTATAAAAAAAAAGATCTACTTGTTTTCTGATTGGTATCTTTCTCTCTTTATTCAAAATAGAAATTTCTTAAACACGAGATTTCAATCCTTGCATGCTTGTTAAAAAAAAATCTACGACAAATGTTGTTTTGGGTTTTTTCAAATACATAAGGCATATTCTTGTCCTGCATGATTTCCAGTTTCTCTGATTTGTCTTGGACAGTGGGTGAAGTCTGTAATAAAACTTTCATTTAAAAAAAAGAAAAAAAAGGTTGTAGATCTATATGTCGTATGAAAAGCTCAACCAAAGTGTCATCTTTTAGAGTTTTAGATTCAAATTTCTAACAGTAAAACAAAAAAATGTCTATCATAGAATTTAAAACAAATCTAGAAATGCTTACAGGTACAAGCTACGTTTGATTTTTTTAATCCTACACCAATCAAGGAGTCTGTCTGCCTGACTTTTAAACAGTTCCATGATAGAATTTCTTGACTGGTGTTGTTCTTGAGACATTGCGTTTTACATTGTAACGACGGACATTGTTGTCGGCTGAGAAGTTGATTCCAAAATGGACATCGTCATGGGTGTGGCTGTTCCCTCCATCGATTCCGTTGTTGCGGTTGTAGGGGGCTTTCTGGTTGTTGTAGTTGTTGTAGGTGTCTCGCTTCGCAAAATAGACAACGTCGTTTGTGCTCTTGTTGTAGCTGGTTCGGTTGTCGATGTGGATGGCTCTGTTGTGGTTTCTGTTGTGGATGTGGTTGGTTCACTTGTGGATGTGGTTGGTTCAGTTGTGGATGATGTGGTTATTGATGTGGTTGGTTCTGTGGTGGTGCTTGCTGGTATGGTTCGTAAAATAGACAATGTCAGTTGTGTTGTTGGTTCAGTTTGTGGTTGTGGTTAGTTCTGTGGTTGGTTCAGTAGTGGATGTGGTTGATTCTGTGGATGTGGTTGGTTTCTGTGGTTGATGTGGTTGGTTCTGTGGATGTGGTTGGGTCTGTGGATGTGGTTGGTTCTGTGGATGTGGTTGGTTCTGTGGATGTTGGGGGGTTCTGTGGATGTGGTTGGCTCTGTGGATGTGGGTTGGCTCTGTGGATGTTGTGGTGGCTTCTGTGGATGTGGTGGTTCAGGTGTAGATGTGGTTATTGATGTGGTTGGTTCTGTGGTGGTGCTTGCTGGTATGGTTCGTAAAATAGACAATGTCAGTTGTGTTGTTGGTTCAGATGTGGACGTGGTTGGTTCTGGGGGGATGTGGTTGGTTCAGTACTGGATGTGGTTGGCTTTGTGGATGTGGTTGGTTCTGTGGATGTTGTGGGTTCTTTTGGATGTTGTGGGTTCTGTGGATGTAGTGGGTTCTGTGGATGTAGTTAGCTCTGTGGATGTGGTTGGCTCCGTTGATGTGGTTGGTTCAGTTGTGGAAGATGTGGTTATTGATGTGGTTGGTTCTGTGGTGGTGCTTGCTGGTATGGTTCGTAAAATAGACAATGTCAGTTGTGTTGTTGGTTCAGATGTGGACGTGGTTGGTTCTGTGGATGTGGCTGGTTCAGTACTGGATGTGGTTGGCTCTGTGGATGTTGTGGCTTCTGTGGATGTGGTTGGCTCTGTGGATGTTGTGGCTTCTGTGGATGTGGTTGGCTCTGTGGATGTTGTGGCTCTGTGGATTGGTTGGCTCTGTGGATGTGGTTATTGATGTGGTTGGTTCTGTGTGGTGCTTGCTGGTATGGTTCGTAAAATAGACAATGTCAGTTGTGTTGTTGGTTCAGATGTGGATGTGGTTGGTTCTGTGGTTGATGTGGTTGGTTCAGTAGTGGATGTGGTTGGCTCTGTGGATGTGGTTGGTTCTGTGGATGTGGTTGGCTCTGTGGGTGTTGTGGGTTCTGTGGATGTGTTGGCTCTGTGGATGTTGTGGCTTCTGTGGATGTGGTTGGTTCAGGTGTAGATGTGGTTATTGATGTGGTGGTTCTGTGGTGGTGCTTGCTGTATGGTTCGTAAAATAGACAATGTCAATTGTGTTTGTTGGTTCAGTATGGACGTGGTTGGTTCTGTGGTTGATGTGGTTGGTTCAGTAGTGGATGTGGGTTTGGCTCTGTGGATGTGGTTGGTTCTGTGGATGTTTGTGGGTTTCTGTGGATTGATTGGTTCTGTGGATGTGGTAGGTTCAGTTGTGGATGTGGTAGGGTCAGAAGTTGATGTGGTTGGTTCTGTGGTGGATGTGGTTGGTTCTGTGGTGGATGTGGTTGGCTCTGTGGATGTGACTGACTCTGTGGTGGTGCTTGATGGTATGGTTCGTAAAATAGATAATGTCAGTTGTGTTGTTTGTTCAATAGTGGATGTAGTTGGTTCTGTGGATGTGGCTGTCTCTGTGGATGTGCTTTGCTCTGTGGTTGATGTGGTTGGTTCAGTTGTGGATGTGGTTGGTTCTGTGGTGGATGTGGTTGGCTCTGTGGATGTGATTGGCTCTGTTGTTGATGGGATCATTGATGTGGTCGGTTCTGTGGTGGTACTTGATTGTATGGTTCGTACGATAGATAGTGTCAGTTGTGATGTGGTTGTAGCTGGCTCAGAGGTTGATGTAGCGGGTTCTGTAGTTGACGTGGTTGGTTCTGTGGCTGATGTGATTGGTTCTGTGGTGGATGTTATTGGTTCAGTGGTAGATGTGGTTGGTTCTGTGGGGGATGTGGTTGGCTCTGTGGTGGATGTGGTTGGTTCTGTGGTTGGTTCAGTGGTGGATGTGTCTGGTTCTGCAGGTGTTGTAGCTGCTGATGTGGTTGGTTGGGCGTTTGTGGTGGGCTCTCTGCTTTGCAAAATGGAGAGTGTCGTTTGTGGAATTGATGTGGCAGGTTCTGTGGTAGATGTCGTTGGCTCAGTTGTGATTGTTGTTGGTTCTGTTGTCGATGTGGTTGGCTCTGTGGTGGATGTGGTTGGTTCTGTGGTAGGTGTGGTTGGTTCTGTGGTGGATGTGGTTGGCTCTGTGGTTGGTTCAGTGGTGGATGTGGTTGGTTCTGTGGTTGGCTCTGTGGTGGATGTGGTTGGTTCTGCCGGTGTTGTAGCTGCTGATGTGGTTGGTTGGGCGCTTGTGGTGGGCTCTCTGCTTTGCAAAATGGAGAGTGTCGTTTGTGGAGTTGATGTGGCAGGTTCTGTGGTAGATGTCGTTGGCTCAGTTGTGATTGTTGTTGGTTCTGTTGTCGATGTGGTTGGCTCTGTGGTTGATGTGATTGGTTCTGTGGTTGATGTGGCTGGTTCTGTGGTGGATGTGGCTGGTTCTGCAGGTGTTGTAGCTGCTGATGTGGTTGGTTGGGCGCTTGTGGTGGGCTCTCTGCTTTGCAAAATGGAGAGTGTTGTTTGTGGAGTTGATGTGACAGGTTCTGTGGTAGATGTCGTTGGTTCTGTGGTAGATGTGATTGGTTCTGTGGTTGCTGTGGCTGGTTCTGTGGTGGATGTGGTTGGCTCTGTGGTTGATGTGGCTGGTTCTGTGGTTGGTTCTGTGGTTGGTTCAGTGGTGGATGTGGTTGGTTCTGCCGGTGTTGTAGCTGCTGATGTGGTTGGTTGGGCGCTTGTGGTGGGCTCTCTGCTTTGCAAAATGGAGAGTGTTGTTTGTGGAGTTGATGTGGGAGGTTCTGTGGTAGATGTCGTTGGCTCCGTTGTTGTGATTGTAGTAGGTTCGGTTGTGGTTGGTTCCGTTGTGGCTGTAGTGGGTTCTGTGGTTGGTTCGGTTGTTGATGTGGCTGGTTCAGTCGCTGGTGTTGTAACTGTTGTTGTAGGTGTTTCAACTGCAGCCAGTGTTGTCTGGGATGATGTTGCACTTCGGACTATGGACAACGTCGTTCCTGCCAGTGTGGTGGTTGCTGTTGTGGACGTGGTCGGCTCTGTGGTAGATGTGGTCGGTTCAGTTGTGGATGTGGTGGGTTCTTCGGTAGATGTGGTCGGTACCGTTGTCGGTTCTGAGGTTGCAGGACCTGGCGGAGGGGAGGTGGCGGCCTCTGTTGTGGATGCGGGAGCTGGACTCTGCACAAGGGACAGCGTGGTCAAGGTTGTGGAGGGGGGCGAGGTGGATAGCAGAGCTGACGTTGACGTTGGTGGTGGTTCTGTGGTTGATGATGATGATGATGATGTTGGCAGTTCTGCTGTAGAGGTGGCGGTTGCAGGAGGCGGCGTCACCGACGATTGTTGCTCGACAGACAATGTTGTCCTCGGCGGTATGGTTGTTGTTGTTGTTGCAGCTGGAGCGGTGGTGGTAGGTGTGGGCTGTTCTGTTTGCGTTGGTGATGATGCTCCGGAGGTGGAGAAGACCAGGGATCGGGAAGGTGTCACCAAGGATGTGGAACCAGGAAGCACGGACAGCGTGGCGGGACTCTGGCCCGTGGTGGACTGTCCCGTCAGTGGCATGGTGGCCTGGGTGCGCGTGCCCTCAACGACCGACAGAGTAGGAGGGCTGGTCACTTCTTGTATCACGGAAAGTGTCGGGCGCTGGGTCGTTGGGCGGATAAGGGACATGGTGGCCCGGACGATAGAGAGCGTGGGGGCTCTGGTGCTGGATCTGATGACGGAAAGGGTGGACGCTTGCGGTCTGGGAGTGCGTGGGGTCGTCGTCTGTATGATGGACAGCGTGGGCAGAATCAGGGACAGCGTGGTGCCTGAAGGTTTCCTTGTAGAGTCAGGAGCGGTTGTGTCTGCGGCTGTGGTGGAGGGCACGACCAGGGACATGGTTGTGGGGTTGGCTTGACGTTTTGGTCTGCTCCGGTGTCGGTTGTCTTCGTCTCTCGTGGTGAACGCTTCCTGCGCTTTGCGTGGCGTTCCGATGAGCGCTCCACGATGGAAGTAACCGGTAGCCGTTTGCGCTTGTGTCGGGCTTTCTATGAAGCCGTTTTTGCCGTTGGCGATGTCTGCTGCTTCTTTTTGCACGTAGGGAGGAGTGGCTGTGAATAGGAATTTTACCGGTCTTTCGACTTTCTGGTGGTCTCTGGCCATTTCTGTCGGTTTTGTGGACCACCGGCTCTTGAGGAGAGTTTTCTTGTCGAACTTTTGTGGCAGGGGATTTATGCTGGTGGTGAAGCGGACTCTGTTCTGATCGTCCATCCTTCAGCGTTGTTGCTGCTGCTGCTGCTGCCTCTGGAGTGATTCTGGCTTTTTTGTTGTTGACGATGTTCACGAAAGACTCCCACGAGTTGGCAAAAACCGTCCTGCGACCAGTAGCCTCTCTGTCACTTGGAGACTGGACTATGTCAAATCTGGACAGGACTTGTCCACGATGTTTCTTCTTAACGCCATCGAAATACAAACCGTTTCGATCGAGGCGACCTCTCGAGGGTTCGGTTTGGTCACGGTTCAGCTGAAAGAGACTTTGGCTGGAAGGGAGCCGCTTGTCATCATCGGTCTCCTTGCTGTTTAAGCTGAGCAGGAGAAAGTCTCTGGGGTGGTGCAGGAGACTGGAGGAGAGGGGGGTGTTGGGAAGAGGGAGGCAGCATGGGGAGGAGCCGTGAGAGTCAAAGGCGCAGCGGAGAGTGGTACAGGGCGTGTGTCTTCTGTCTGGGTCCTCCGCTACTGCTGCTGCTGCTGCACCTGTGTCATAGCCATAAAAGGAGGGTTAAGTGTTGTGTGGTGTTTGTGGTGTGTTTGTGTGTGGGTGTTTGTTTGGTGTGGTGTGTTTGTGTGTGTGTGTGTGTGTTTGTGTGTGTGTGTGTGTGTTTGTGTTTGTTTGTGGGTGTGTGTGTGTTTTGTGTGTGTGTTTGTGTGTGTGTGGGTGTTTGTGTGTGTGTTTGTGTGTGTGTGTGTTTGTGTGTGTGGCAGTGGTTGTGTTTGTCTATTGACGGTACTACTGTGTCCATAAATCAGTACAGTTGATTAGTTTAGTTTGTTCGTATGTCTGTTTGTTTGCTTCTTTATATGTTTTGGCTTTTCCATTGCTTTCTTTTTTTCCTATTTTGTTCTGGTTTGTATTTGTTTTTGTTTTGTTTTTCTACCTCATCAAAATAGCGTGAAGACTCTCAGACTCAGACTCTCTCTCTCTCTCTCTCTCTCTCTCTCTCTCTCTCTCTCTCTCTCTCTCTCTCTCTCTCTCTCTCTCTCTCTCTCTCTCTCTCTCTCTCTCTCTCTCCTCTCCTAAACAGCCACATTCAACTTCTTTCTAATCACACAGCGTAATGACCCAACAGTTCAAACTGAAATGGGGCACCCTCACTGACGCATAAAGGACACGCTCATGAGAGGATGATTATTTTATATTATTGTTGTTGAGTTACCTCGGTTTTGACAGCTTAGCCTTGGAGAAAAAACACCAAAACCCTTGTCTTCTATTCCACTCTAACGTAAAGACAGACATTGTCTGTGTTGAAAAAGACCCACCGTGAAGCCTCAGACACAGAACTTCCCATGGACATGAAAATGTTGATAAAAAATAAAAAGCTGAGATCGTCACCATTACCCTGGACCTTAGCCCCGACGATGCTACAATTCTATGGTCAAGGCTAAAAGCTTTGTCAGTTGTTGATGTAAGCTAAGTGCCAAGGTGGGACTAGATAGCTCAGTGGTCAGAGCGCTCGCTTTCCCCAAGCCAATGTTAAGCAGCATCGAGTGTGGTTACCAGTTGGATGGGTGACCGTTTGCGCGCCTTGGCTTCAGTTCAGTTTCCCCAGTTCCCCCAGCTGTAAATGGGTACCTGCCCTCTTTAGGATCAGGCAAGGTAAAGCAGCGAGGGAGAGGAGATGGGCGCCACCCTCAATATATTGGCCCCTTGAGAAGTTGAGGTCTCTGACGCCTCGCTCCCCTATGACCGCATAGGTTATGGGACACCTTTACCTTTTAAATGTCAAGGCCTACATTAACATGTTGTTATGTTTGAATGTTTTGTTGTGATTGTCTTCAGCTCTGAGCATGAAGTTGGCTTGATTGTCTCAGAGTCCCAGCAGAGTTATCCGATTTAAGGTCTGTACCATGAGCAAACCATTACACAAGCTCTGAGTATAACAGTCAGCACTCTTCCTTTCTACGAGAGGAAAATCCTTTGAAGTCGGAGAAGGGCTACCTACCTCTGCGGAGAGGTACTTGAAAAGAGTCATACAGGCAAGACTCCTTTTGGAAGAGAGAGATACTGCCACATTTGTCATGCATTGGCCTACTCTTCCGAAAGGTGGAACAGTTTTTAATGTGTGTGTGTGTGTGTGTGTGCGTGGGTGCGTGCGTGCGTGCGTGTGTGTGTGTGTGTGTGTGTGTGTGTGTGTGTGTGTGTGTGTGTGTGTGTGTGTGTGTGTGTGTGTGTGTGTGTGTGTAGGATGTTCTGTGTGCCTTTTTACACGGGATCTCGGATTATAGTCTCAACTGAGGGACTTTCTGGGGAAGTGGAGACGGCACTGATGTTAACTCCAGGGGGAAAAATCCCTGCAAATGGGCGTCAGGGTGGTGGCTCGAACCCAGGTCGTCAGATCACGAGCTGAATACTCTAACGCCTTGACTACCCCACTCCCCGTTATGATATGGCAGAAAGGAGATGGGTGAAAATTCAGGTACGGATAAGCGCTTCGATTTGTTTGTTTTACAAGATTCAGCGCTATATAAATTCCATATATTATTACTATTATTATTATTATTATTATTATTATTATATTAGGATAACAGTTTGGGAACATAAATCCTTTATGTTGTTTGCCATGTTATTGTTGTTGTTGTCTTTGTTGTGTGTTCCTCACCGTAACACATTGAGAGTCGCCCAGAACATGCACTCTGACCCAGTCATCTCACATGGGAATTCCCTGTTAGATTTTATGTACACTCTGGATAAGGAATTTGCACGTGTGACTCTTTTCAAGTACATCTCCGTAGAGGCAGGCATAATTCAACTTCAAAACATTTTCCTCTCTTAGCTGACATCAATAACGGGCGACAGGTGAGGTTTCAAACCTCCCACATCCTAGAAAAGAAAGCCTCTGATGAACTTAAACAACAAACTGACCCTGCATTTATGTCCTCTTAGCTGTCGCATACGCAACAATCTCACCATTAGTAACCCTCGGAGCTGAAGCCCAGCAACGAAACAAAATATCCCTAAGCTGAAACGAATGCGTCTTGAATCTGTCCAGCTTCCTGCAGACAGTTTAAGCCCTTGCTTTTATATAACAGCAAACCCACAGGCCAGAACTCAAGCAACTGAAATACGATGCTGGAGAAGAATTGTTCGCATCTCATTTTGGGAACATGCCACGAATGAAAAAGCGCACAACATTTGATCTTTTTTTTTTTAATCGAGGATAATGGAATAAGCACTTATGTGCTTTTTTACATCCGGTCCCCGTGTGTATGCGGTTTTGTAAATTCTGTCATCTGTTCCCACCGGCACACAATGGCCTACTCTTACGAAAAGCGGAACAGGATTTAACGTGTGCGCAAGATGTTCTGCGTGCGTTCGCACACGGGCCCTCGGTTTATAGTCTCATCCGAGGGACTTTTAGGGAGAGTGGAGTCTGCACTGATGTTAACTCCAGGGAAAAGTATCCCCTTGAACGGGAATCGAACCCGGGTCGTCAGATTGCGAGCGCAATGTTCTAACCACTAGGCTATCTCGTCCCCTAACAATTATGCAAGCCACAGACCTCTGTAAATACCTCTGTACAACAGTCAAGAAGAGAAACTTTGAGTGGTTTAGCCATGTTACAGGATATGAAGGTGTTTTTTTAAAAGGCCATCTCGCAAGGCAAAATCTGGTAGCAATAGAAGAGACTACAGACAAAAGAGTTAATTTAAAAACCATGACAGAACAGTGTTAGAACTGGTGTGCTGAGAACAAGGCATTGTCACACAACCGCCACCATTGTTGGGTTGAGAGCCAGTGCGTAGTCTCGCGTGTGAGATTGTTGAGATTGCACGGCTGTTGTTAGTTCAGGATATTCTTTTGGAACTTTATTTTCATTTTTAAATCTACTGTCTATAACTGACCAGTCATCTTATGAAATTGTCTAACTGGCAGTTCATTGTAACTATGTATGCTGGTTTCTTATTTAAACCCTCCTCCACATCCTGTCTCAGATTATCTCTGTCTGATATTTTGTAAATCAAAACTCCGTTAAGATAATAACGATAAAGATTCTTTTTTAAATATTTAAAGAATAAAAACGAGTTCACGTGAATCATTATATAAAAAACAGAAATTATCAAACAGCTAACAGGCAAGTGATGAAAAGTCTTTGACTTGAAAAGCCAGGCTTCTCCTAATGAAGTGCAAGCTTTTGGTGTGCACACATACCGCTTAAGGAACTACATCTTTGAAAAAAACCCACCACAACAACTCTGCCATAAAGTGGATTGATTGCTGGGACAAAAGAGACATTAAGACTGAACTACCAGGCCTTTAGGTTAGCAAAGAAAGGTGTAATAGAGGTCACATTAAACTCTTTCAACGTTTTCATTGAGGACAAACAGGGGGGAAGGGGGGATCACAACTAACGGAAACAAGGTGGTAAACTCTGACAGACTTTAAGCAGTAAACGAACACGAAAGATTGTCATCTTTAAAAGACAAGGGCAACCAGTTTTAAGATTTGTTATTACAATGTTGGAGTAATTTTCCTTTTAATCATATGCCTTCTCAAGTTTTGTTGTTGTTGTTGTTGCTGATTTTTAAGCATATTTTTGTGGACCTGCTAAGTCGCTACAAGATCTTATCTCTTGTCAGACTGGGAACATCCCTGTGGGAATGCCGAGCGCCTGTCAGTAAAAATAGTATCTCCACCTTCTGAAAATGTTATGCTACGAATTCCCGCTTTTCTATCCCTCTCTTCGTTTCTGCATTGTTCCTTTTCTTCTTGTCGCCTCCTTTTTGTCTATTTTCTGCCTTCTTGGTCCATTCTTCTGCCTTTTTACCTCACAGAAAGACTTAAATAATAACACTTCTCTCCCTTGCCGAAGTCGGTGCTCTGGGCCTGACTTGTCAGGCGCCATACGGCAGCGCAACGCGTTTTCGCTCATGTGACAGACAACAGTAGTTGCTGTCTGAGAAGAAGAAGAAGAAGAAGAAGAAGAAGAAGAAGACGGAGAAGAAGAAGAAGAAGAAGAAGAAGACGGAGAAGAAGAAGAAGAAAAAGAAGAAGACTGGGAACAAAACGCTTGCTTATTTTTAACATCTTATGTTTTTGTCCCAACCTACAGCTAGTCAACTTTTATATACATATTCAGTGTGCTGCGATCTTTTTTTTTTTAAAGCACCCTTTATCATTGCTATCATTTTAAAAATAATAAAGGTCTCAGTTTTATAACGAGCCAGGTTGTAAATCCCGAGAGCATCGCCCATTGTGATCTCATCACACTCGGACTGTTATCATCAAGGTAGAATAGGTATGTCCGTATCATTCAATTTAGCATAGTCTTTTTACACAAGATAATTGTGGGTTTTTTTAAACTTGCAAGTAAGATTCAACAAATATGTTTGTCTTTGTTTAAAATCTATTTATTCGTAGTGATATTATACTACAACTTTTTGTGGAAAATAAGCAAAGGGCACAGGAGGGGATGGAGCAAGTTGATTTGTGTAACTGAGCAATTCAGTTCTACAGTGATGAAATTAATGGTAGATGGAGAAATGACTTTGGTTGTGTGAGTAATTTCAGCTAACTGTAAACCATTTTTAACAGACTTATGCTCATTCAGCGTCAATACCAGAGTCAGAATATCAAGGACTAAAAAAAACCCCAAAAAACAACAACCGAAAAACAGAACATTGAAACAGAATGCGCTCACTGAGATAGTGAATGGGATGGGAGCATATACACGCTACAGTTTGAGAATGTTTAACATGATCAGCAAAAATTGCGTATCTAACCTTACGTCGTTCGTTTAAAATGAAATATATACTGCTACCCAAATTCATCCATCCCCAAAAACCCAGACCACCCACAAACAAACCAGCCAGTTAACCACACCAACCAACCAGCCTGCCAACCAACCAACTCACCCACTCACCAACAATTTTAGACCTGGATGAAAAAAAAAGTTAGTGTGCTTAATCTATTACCTTCAGTCAATAAAATTTCGTTCTCGTTATCGTTTGTTACCAACCAACCAATCAATAAACCAGCCAACTAACCCACCAGCCAACCAACCACCCCACTCACCCAAAACAACTCAAACCACCCACCCAACCCAACCCAACCAACCAACCCACTCACCCAAACCACCCAACTCACCCAAACCAACTCAAACCAACTCACCCAACCCAACCACCCAACCAACTCACCTAACCAACTCACCCAAACCAACCCAAACCAACTCACCCAACTCAACCCAACTCACTCAAACAACCCACCCACCAAAATAAAAACAAAACAACCCCTCTCTTAGCCAACAACAACAACTACAACTACTACTCCTCTCAAACAGAAAAACGCACCTAGACCTGACAGACGTGAAGAAGAAGAAGGAGGAGGAAGGGGAAGTCGAGCACTGCGGACGAAAAGAGGAGGCGAAAACTGGGAGAGGCAGAGCAGCAGGAACAGGAGAGCCTTGCTCTCTAGATACTGCTGATGATGCTGCTGAGGGAAGCACATGCTCTGCTTTGCTGGCTGCTGAGGTCCTCATGGACAACGCCTCCACCGCCAACAACACCACTGTGGACCCATCTGCATGCAGCCTGGATGAATCAATCGATCAGTCTGTGCCTTTTCTCACCTCTCTTTCAGGGCGGCACTTTTAATATATATATGTGTGGCCAGCGTTCCGATGGACTTCTGGGGGGAGGGGTTGGGGTGTTAAGGGGGTGGTGGGGGTGGTGGGTGGTGGTGGGGTGGGTGAGTGATGGGGTGGTGGTGGGGGTGGTGGTGATGTGGTGGTGGGGGGGGGGGTGATGGGGGGGTTGGGGGGGGGGGTGTTTACTTGGGATTATAGTGGGGTGGTGGTAGGTGGGTGGGAGGTTTATGTTTTATGAGGGTTGGTGAGTGGTTGGGTGGCGTAGTGGTGGTGGTGGTTGGTGTTGTGTGTGTGTGGTGTGTGTGTGTGTGTGTGTGTGTGTGTGTGTGTGTGTGTGTGCACGCGCACGCGCGTGCGTCAGATGTCTCTATTTGTGTGTGTGTGTGTGGGGGGGGGGGGGGGGGGTATGAAAAGGAGAGCTAACCAAATGCTTCTCTCTCTGTGTCTTTGTCCGTCTGTCTGTCTGTCTATTTGTCTGTCTTGTCTCTGTCTCTCTCTCTATCTCTCGTGTGTGTGTGTGCGTGTTTATTTATTTA
Source organism: Rapana venosa (assembly GCA_028751875.1). Taxonomy (NCBI): domain Eukaryota; kingdom Metazoa; phylum Mollusca; class Gastropoda; order Neogastropoda; family Muricidae; genus Rapana; species Rapana venosa. Next base: position 15,942,761 of record CM054166.1, read on the forward strand.
TTCTTTTATATCGAGGATAATGGAATATGCAACCGTGTGCTTTTTTACATCCAGTCCCCGTGTGTATGTGGTTTTGTCAATTCTGTCGTCTGTTTCCACCGGCACACAATGGCCTACTCTTTCGAAAAGCGGAACAGGATTAACGTGTGCGCAAGATGTTCTGCATGCGTTCGCACACGTGGCCTCGGTTTATAGTCTCATCCGATGGACTGTGTGTGTGTGTGTGTGTGTGTGTGTGTGGTGTGTGTGTGTGTGTGTGTGTGTGTGTGTGTGTGTGTGTGTGTGTGTGTGTGTGTGAGGAGAGAGAGAGAGAGAGAGAGAGAGAGAGAGAGAGATGAGTTACTCTCTCTGTCTGTTTTTCCATGTCTCTGTCTTTCTGTCTCTCTCTGTCTCTCTCTCTCTCTCTCTCTCTCTCTCTCTCTCTCTCTCTCTCTCTCTCTCTCTCTCTCTCTCTCTCTCTCTCTCGCTGTTTTTTCTGTCTCTCTGTAATATTGTATTATTACATAACGTATGTTAAAGAAGGAAGGTGGTGAGGCGGTTAAAACGTTCACATGCCTAACAAGTAAACTGTGAGGTTCTGGGTTTGATTCCACACCTTGCCTTTTTTGGGGGGGGGGGGGCCAGTTTGACGAAAAAATCGTACTGATTGTCAAAATCCTTCGGATGAGACTAAAAACCGAGGCGACGTTTGCGAATGCACGCACAATTTCTTGCACACACAGTTAAAAACCCGTTACGCCTTTAATAAAAATTTAAAAAAAGGTGGGCCATTTCGTGCAGATAGGAAAGGGTGACAAAAATGTTTTTAAAAAATACAAACCAACCAAAAAAAAAACCCCACGCCTGCACACAAGGTGTCGTATTTAGACACCATCCCTAAAGTCAACATGCAGCTACCTAAATAAAATGAATGGTGGGGGTGCGGGGGTGGGGGGTTGGCGGAGGGGGGGGGGGGGGGGGGTGATGAAGTAGAGAAACGGTCGCATACCCCAGAAAATATATCATCTCTCCAGCAGTGAACCTCGAAGCTCTAGCCGAAAAACGCAAAAAGAAAAAAGGAAAAAAAGAAAGAAAGAAAGAAAGTGTGTTAATTCAACGTGTGACAGCTGTTAAAAAGTTGCTACATGGGAGGTAAACACCGCCACCTGTGTCTTTTAATCACTAGTTATCCCCCCTTCCTTTCTTTTCTCCGTCGCTGTTGGAGATTGGTTTTCGTTTGTGTGTGTGTGTGTGTGGGGAGGGGGGGGGGGGGGGGGGGGGGGGGGGGGGGGGGGGGGGGGGGGGGGAGGGGGTGGGGTGGGGTTTTGTTGTTTGGGGGTTGCGGGCTTTGGTTTGGGTTGTTTGGTTTCTGTCTTTCTGGATGTTTCTTTTTTTCTTTTCTTTTCTGTTCGTTCTCTTTCTTCTTTCTGACTTTCGATTTTTTATTTTGTCATTGTTTGTGATTTTTCTTCTTGCTTTTTGTTGTTGTTACAAGCTCTCTCTCTCTCTCTCTCTCTCTCTCTTCTCTCTCTCTCTCTCTCTCTCTCTCTCTCTCTCTCTCTCTCTCTCTCTCTCTCTCTCTTCTCTCTAAAAGAGGACGGGATAGCCTGGTGGTTAGAGTGATGTATTCGTGATCTGCTGACCCGGGTTCGAATCTCGTTCAAGAGGATTTTTCCTCTGGAGTTAACATCAGTGCAGAATCCACTCTCCCCAAAAGTCCCTCTGATGAGACTATTAAACCGAGGTCCAGTGTGCGAACGCACGCAGAACATCTTGAGCACAGGTTAAAACCCGTTCCGCTTTTCGGAAGAGTAAGGCAATGTGGGAACGGATGACAAAATTTAGAAAACTGCATATACACGGGGACTGGATGAAAAAAGCCCACAAGTGTTTATTCCATTATCCTCGAAATAAAAGAATATTTAAATAAATTATATTATGCATTGGTTGGCGTTTATTTTCCCATTTGCCAAATGATACTATTTACATGGGTTTTCTACTTTTATATTGTGCAGGGTTTTTTGTTTTGTTTTTTGTTTTGTTTTCTTGTTTTGTTAACGGGGGGCGGGTGGGGGGGGGGGGGGGGGGGGGGAGGGGTGTATTTTATTGTGTGTGTGTTTTTTGTTCTTATATATAATGTATGAATGTATAGGTATCGGGCCTATTTTAGTATCATGATGTATCCCTAAGGGCGGGAACTGGATGTAAAAATAAAGCACATGAGTGCTTATTCAGTATCCTTGAAATAAAAGAATTTGATTTGATTGTTTTGATTTGATTGATTTGATCTCTTTCTCTCTCTCTCTCTCTCTCTCCTCTCTCCCCTCTCTCTCTCTCTCTCTCTCTCTCTCTCTCTCTCTCTTTTATTGTTTGTGATTTTTTTCCCCCTCTCTTTTTCTTCTGTTTTTTTTCTTCTTCTGACAATAGCCTACTTCCCCCCCAAAACAACAACAACAACAACAACAACAACCACAAACAAAAACAACAACAAAAAGGAACGTCTTTTAATGTGTGCGTAAGATGTTCTGCGCACATTTGCGCACAGAACGTCAGTTTACAGTTTCATCCGAAAGACTTTTAGAGGGGGGAGTGGAATCAGTACTGATGTTAACTCTAAAGGAGAGGAAAAAAACCACCTTTATTAAATAAAACGGGTATCTCTGTGGTAGCTCGATCCCAGACCATCAGACCACGAACACAACGCTCTAACCACTAGGCCTAGGCTATCCCAACCCCCGGAGATAGAAAAAGAAAAAAAAAAAAATATCCCCCCCCCCCTCCTCCCTCCTCTCTCCTCCCCCGAAAAAAATGCCACATCGACAGCTGCGACACTCAGATGGCTATCCTGTCACCTCCCCCACCCCCTCCCACCTCCCTCCTTTCCACACACATACATATATACACACTTTTTTTGGGTTTAGATAAGGGTCTTGTCATTCCGTACAGCATTAAGTGAGCTTACCTGGTGCAAGGATATTAATCTGACATTGATCCTACTAACAACGGGTTTTGATTCCTCTTCGGCCACCTAGGATGAAACTTAAAAAAAAACAACAACAAAAATCATAACAGATGCACATAATATATACATGCATGCGCATAGACATGCAGGTACGTATGTGTGAATAATAATAATATGATTTAGTTCAAGAACATTCGACTTAACGCACAACGCGCTCGCAGATGCGCACGCGCACGCGCACGGGCACGCGAGTACAGACATAGACACACGCACACTACAGACACACAGACACAAACACACAGACACAGAAAGACAGACAGACGCACACACACACACACACACATACATCCACACCTACACGCACACACCTATTACATAATGTCTATCTATATGCACTCCAAGTTATACATATGATCGTGCATTTATAGTTTTATGTTTGATTATGCTTTCCGAAAGCTTTAGTTATAAATATGCACTCCTAGGTGTGTTTTTTTTCATAGTAGTTATGCACTCCCACATTTTGCAGTGTTACACCAACATTACATGGAGGGGAAGGAGAGATAGATAGATAGATAGGTAGATAGCTAGGTAGATAGCTAGGTAGATAGATAGATAGATATGTAGGTAGATAGATATGTAGGTAGAGAGAGAGAGACAGACAGACATAGATAGATATGTAGGTAGAGAGAGACAGACATAGATAGATATGTAGGTAGAGAGAGAGACAGACATAGATAGATATGTAGTTAGAGAGAGACAGACATAGATAGATAGATATGTAGGTAGAGAGAGAGAAGACAGACGAATAAGATTAGAAAGATAGAATAGAGATATTGTAGGTTAGAGAGAGACAGACAGACTAGATAGATAGATATGTAGGTAGAGAGAGACAGAAGACATAGGTAGTAGGAAAAGAAGAATAGATATATGTTAGTAGAGAGAAGACAGACAGACATAGATAGATATGTAGGTAGAGAGACAGACAGCAGACATAGATAGATATGTAGGTAGAGA
>CM054166.1:15954215-15961715 GCA_028751875.1 Rapana venosa
TCGAGAAAAATAACCCCCTGAGGGTACATGAAAAAGCCACAACTTGCAGATGTGGGCGTGTGAAAATACTCACAACATAAGTCATTCAATTCACAAAGAATTTTTTTTTACCATGCAATCATGTAAATCAAACAAAAACTTGCACATCTCCACACCCTGAAGAAGCCCCAAGCCCTAAAGTAAAACAACACGTTATGGACCTAATAAAAAAAAACAACAACAACCGATAGTATCTCATGAAAAAAATGAAAAAATTAATGAAAAGTCTGACATTGTAATCTGTTTAATACAGACACTGATAATTTGGAAGAATGATGTTGACATTCCATTCATCAATGTTATGGCTATTATGCATTCTAGATATATCATATACTTTGCAACCATAACTAAGCCTGTAACACTGTACTCAGTTCAAATAATTTATAGCAATGTATATGGCGCCTCTTGTCAAATCTTCTGCAAAGCCAGTTCTGATCTGATCTGATCCACATATGAAAGGTAAAGGTGTTCCCATAACTTATGTGGTCGTAGGGGAGCGAGGTTTCAGAGACCTGAACTTCTCAAGGGGCCAGCATATTGAGGGCGGCGCCCATCTCCTCTCCCTCGCTGCTTTACCTTCCCTGACCCTAAAGAGGCAGGTACCCATTTACAGCTAGGTGAACTGGGGAACTATACTGAAGCCAAGGCGCGCAAACGGTCACCCATCCAAGTGGTAACCAGGCTGGTTGCTGCTTAACCTTAGCTTGGGGGAAAGTGAGTGCTCTGACCACTGAGCTATCCCGTCCCCATCCACATATAAAGGAAATAAAAATTTTTGTCTTAAGTCCTTGTAAAGCACTTACATAACAAAAACTGAGTTTGGGACAAAGAAAACAAACCAAAAAAGGAACATTTCCTCGTTTTTAATTTTTCCAAGTTGAATCTTACACAATTTTTCACGATTGTTATCAAACGAACCTTCAGTTTTTTTGGTTTTTTTATATACAAGGTTACATTATTGGTTTGGGGCTTTGTTTTTAAACATGAAAGGTGACCTGAAACTTACATAAGAGTTATGATTTTGACAACAATCATTCAGCATTTTTTTTTTGGGGGGGGGGGGGAGGGGGGTGACCAAAACCGTCAAATAATTTCTATGGTGAATGTCAGAGATAGGTGAAGTCAGTCTAAAAAGGTCAGACTGATGAATTTCCTATCGGCCACCCTTCCCCTATCGTTTCCGCCATCATCATGGCCGCCCCACGTGACCAGAGAGACCCGTATGAAGAGGAAGTACGCTGGACGTTTTCAACCTCCGCCTCACACCCTGTATCCCACCCCACCCCACCCCAACCCACCTTTTCCCGTTATCTGTCATCGCATTCCGCGACAATTGTTTCAAGCCCCAGTCAGTCAATGACAAATCATATCACTGGCCCTCAGGCATCTGAGATGTGGGTATGTGCTCCATGCGCTGTTGCTCTTGTTCCCTGTCAGTAGTGATGAGGGGAGTAGCTAGCCTTCAATGACAGTCCCCATCTCGCTCTTTATTCACTTGGGGGTCTGTCTTGTCTCCTGCGCTCATGCACCTCTTGACTGATCCTTCGACTGTGATGATGTGATGGTTTTCATGTCGTTTGCTGTTCATACCTGGAGTTGTTTTTTTGTGTTAACATTTGACCATCATCGGAGAATGATTGATTGTTTATCTACGTTGTTGTTTTCCCGTCAGTTAGTTATTGTTCAACTTTGTTGTTGATCCGTCTTTGGGAATGAATAATTGATTATCGACGTTGTTGTCTGCATAAGTCAAAACAGTTTTTGTTCTACTTGATTTGCTGATCCGTCTTCGTGACTGAATGTTTGATTATCTACGCTGTTGTCTCCACATTAAGTCAAAAAAAGTTCTTAACTTCATTGTTGCTCCATCTTCGTTAAGGAAATCTGTTCTAACCTTGAACAGGGCTAAGCTCATCTCCAGTTGATGTCTTGGCTAGATGGAAAACGAAAAGTTGATTGTATCAAAGATCTGTTGGTCCTGATAGTGCTGGTACACTAAAGACACTTTGACCAACTTTGGATGAACTTATTTAAAGTACAAGTGTGCACCTTAAAAGACAGTACGTTTCTTCGTTGATTGTCTTACAATCTGTTTAGGCTGATATTGGTGTTATACTAAAAGCCGCTTTGATCAACTTTGGATGGACTTTTCCTTAAATGCAAGCGTGCACCATAAAGGACAGTATGTTTCTTGGGGGTTTGATTTGACATAACCGTGTTCATTATTGTTCATTCTGTTATTAAGACCAAAAAATCAAAAGAAAAAACAGTTTGCAGTTTTATTAAATCTCACGCATTTGAATATTCAAATGTTTGGAAAATACTTGTTGTAAAGGTACATATATATTTCAGTGCACCACGAGAAGAAACCCACCCCCCACTGGAATTAGTGGTATAATGCATGAAATCTGATTTACTCGTCTTTTGAAATAAAAGAATACAATGAAATAAATGAATTGACCAAAAAAAAAAGACAAAAGAAAGAATAAGACGAAGATTTGAAGAAAGAAAAAAGAGTGAAAGAAAGAAAGAAAGGAAAGTTTAAACAAACAAAAAACCCTGAAGCAAAGAAACAGTCCAGTATCCACATCAACAAGCAATTTAAACGACTATACAAAGAACTCATAATACTTTAAATCAACCCTGAATACGCTTCCTAAAACAAAAACCATTCCATCAATAAAAACAACTCTTGGGAAAACTCCACATCAACGACACTGACAAAAACAATGCTGTGCACATAATCGTTACTATCATTCCTTCACCAAGCTAAGAAAACATCCAAGAAGAAAAAAACCCACTCCAAACTGAGTGATGCAAAGCACCTAACTATGGCTGTAAGAGGAGAGGTGAGGAGAGAGAGGATGACTGAGAGGAGGAGGGTGACGACACACCGACATCTCCTGATGTACCATCCACTGTTGTTGCTGCTGTTGATGCTGCTGTTGCTGCTGCTGTTCTGCGCTGGTCCGGCACTGTGTGGGCCAGCTGACCGACTGGTGAAGGTGAGGAATGATGTGGTGATGGTGGACACGTGTGGAGGACAGGGGGTAGCTGTGTCAGAACTTTTGATATGATGATGATGATGGTGGTGGTGACGGGTTTTGTTTTCAAAACTCTGAGAGAGAGAGAGAGGAGAGAGAGGAGAGAGAGAGAGAAAAGAGAGAGAGAGAGAGAGAGAGAGAGAGAGAGAGAGAGATTGATTTTGTACTTCGTACCCGTCAACCATTTGTTCGTCACCTGGTAAGTGACATGAAATATTCACTTTAAAGTTAACAATCCTTGTTTCTTTTAAGACAAGCAAAAGCTACGTTTCTTATTTAATATCCAGTTAACTGGACGGGATAGCTCAGTGGTCAGAGCACTGGCTTTCCCCAAGCTATGGTTAGGCAGCAATGAACCTAGTTACCAAATGGATGGGTGACCGTTTGCGCGCCTCGGCTTCAGTACAGTACCCCCAGTTCACCCAGCTGTAAATGGGTACCTGCCCTCTTTAGGGTCAGGGAAGGTAAAGCAGCTTGGGAGAGGAGATGGGCGCCACCCTCAATATGCTGGCCCCTGGAGAAGTTGAGGTCTCTGACACCTCACTCCCAAACGATCGCATAGGTTTTGGGAACACCTAATTGTCCCCTAACTTCTCCTTTATCTTAAATGTATAAAGAAAGCAAACACATTACTTTCTTGTTATTCAATGAACCAAATGCTTTTGGATTTGATATTGAATGAATATGTAAATTACTGTTTCAGAGATAAACGACTCAAGTTAGACGAAAATAATGACAGTTTTCAAGTTGTGCATGAATACTTAAACAGATCTAAACGGTACTGATGTGCTAAGAATGTTCTGGAAACGGTCCTGTGATGAGGTGCTACACTGACTATAGTTAATCTGATACCGTCTATTGCGGTTGGCTGTATTTATGAGACTACACCATGCGCCGCCTCTAGTTCTCTCCCATTCATGCAACCCGTTATTATCTCCCATGTATCTGTTTCTTAATTAGTGTGTGTTGTCTTTGTCTCCCTTCTCCGTTACTTTGGGGTAAAAGAAAAAAGAAGAAAAAAAAGAATCATGTTTGTATTTTTGTATTTTGACTTTGAATTTCTTTTATTCAATTATATAGGTATTCTTATTTTCATTTATCGCTTTACTTCATGAGAATGTGTCAAAGTGTGTGATAAACTTTGTGACACTGAAAGGCTGGTGCGGGGTCATTTTTCACAAAGACAAGTGTCCTGGTTGCACAGGGTGGGGTGGGGGGGTGGTGTGGTGGTGGTGGGTGACTAACTAAGATGGCTTGATGTTTTCCCTTGCTGTGTTTTCGACTTGGGGTGGTTTAAAAAAAATTTATTGAAGAAAATTGTGAAACCAAATATTGGAATATTTTATTAAACTTTTTCCTTCCACTTGAATTCAGTGTGATTTTAACAAATAAAATTCAACATTGTAAAAAACAAACAAACAAATCCAAAGCAAACTCAACTTTCTTAACCCTATGGATGAAATTTCTGATTGGGTTGAAAATATGATGTAACATTTAGACACGAATGCCAACATCTTCCCATTGTACATTCGTTTTAAATTGTCAATTTGTGGCAGTCACAACTAGAAATGCTTCAGCGGCTCCAACGAAAGCTTTTGAAGACTTCAGACAAAGCATTTATTTTTTTTCAAAGCTTTGAAAATTTTGTCATGGGGTAGATAACATCATAGACATTATGTTACAGTTGAGATAATTTTTTTTTAAACCTTTAAATGCCCCATGAAAGTGGGCATTTGGGAGGTAGCGAAAAGGGAACCCAAAATTATTATGCAAGTTGGGGGGGGGGGGGGGGGGGGGCGGGATAGCCTGGGTTAGAGGATAGCTCGTGATATGCGGCCCCCGGGGGCGTCCCTGGGCACCTGCTTGGGATTTTATTTTCCCCTGGATTGACTTTAGTACTGCTCCCCCACTCCCCCGAAAGTCCTTCACATTCCACTTCGGGGAAAGTATGCTGGGTAGTTCGTTGTTTCCCTAACCCCCCCGAACGCTGCTGAATGCGGATCTTTAAAGTGCATTTTAAAAAATATTTAAAAAAAATGAAATTTGTATAGGCATATCTTGCAAAGAAAAAACAGAGCAATTTTTTTTTCTTCTGCGGGGTTTATAATACACGAAGCGAAATAAGGCATTGCAGGTCTACGCTTTAAATTGATCCGGGAGATGTAAAAATTTTTCCACTTTAATTACCAGACGTCTGAGATTAAAAACCCCGCTTCATGGACCCACGGGTTGGGTCGAAGGTTTTTTTAAAACTCGGCTTTTCTTTTCCAAAGACCCCTTTTAAAAATTTCGAAAACGTAATTTTGCATAAATCTTTTCCACTTGAAAAAAAAAATACACGTTGGTAGACAGCAAACTAAAAAGAAATACCCCCTAAAAAAAAACCACCGACAAAAACAACAACAAACAACCAAACTTCATCCAAAATATAAAACTAGCACAAAGACATAATATTCTAAATTTATAATCTGTCAGAAAAATGCATTGTTTGCTTCAGTATTGTACAGCCCGAAAAGTTATCGCAACAAGAAAACAAAGCCAATCCAATCCAATCCAATCTTATTGTTTATAGCCCCGCCGACCACAGAGGCCATATCAGGGCTGTGGGGGGTTGGGAGTAGGGGGTGGGGGTGGTGGGGAGAGGGGGGTGTCACCTGTCAAATGTTGAGATCTCAGACTACTACTGTGCGAATGTGTACAGAGGAAAACAGGGTGAGTTTAAAACCAAACTCTACTGTTGTTCAAAGGCAATACAAAGAGGAGAACAATGACAGCAATATATAAATACATATCTATCTATCTATCTATCTATCTATCTATCTATCTATCTATCTATCTATCTATCTATCTATCTATCTATCTATCTATCTATCTATCTATCTATCTGTCTGTCTGTCTGTCTGTCTATCTATCTATCTATCTATCTATCCGTCTATCTATCTATCTATCTATCTATCTATCTATCTATCTATCTATCTATCTATCTATCTATCCGTCTATCTATATATCTATCTATCTATATACATCACAGTTACCTCTTCTTTTCCATGTAGTTTTCTTTTTCATTCTTAGACATTTTATATTTCACACGCTCTGAAAACACTCTTAACACATATTATTATCTCCTTCACTTCCTAATTCTAGCTGCTCTCTCTGTCTCTCTCTGTGTCTGTCTGTCTGTCTGTCTGCCTCTCTCTCTCGTTTGACCCCAGTGTAGGGGCTGGTGGCCTGAAGAACAAATTTAATTTTGTTCATTGTTCATTGGTTTCTCCCTCTCTCTCTCTCTCTCTCTCTCTCTCTCTCTCTCTCTCTCTCTCTCTCTCTCTCTCTCTCTTCTCTCTCTCTCTCTCTCTCTCTCTCTCTCTCTCTCACACACACACACACACACACACGAATCAATAGCGATAGTAGGTTTGTCCCTGACCCCCCCCCCCCCAAAAAAAAAAAAATTAAAAAATCTGTGATAAAATAAATGCACTCACAAACAAACAACTAAGCCAAACAAACAAGCAATTAAACAAACATACAACAAGGAATAATGTTAAAAACAAAATGTACAGTCAGACAGGGGAAAAAAAAAGGGTAGTGCGGTACTGCAAATGGCTCACACCCTTTTTCTTCATTGTTCGTATCGTATGCCATCGTTATCTAAGATCTTATTTGTTTATCCTAGTTTGAAAAACAAACAAATATCTACACTATTTTGGCATTTGTTTGTTTTGTTGATTGTTGTTGTTGTTAGTATCGTATGCCATCTTTATCTAGAGGTGAAGGAGTGGGGGGGGGGGGGGGGAGGGGTAGGGGAGTATAGTTCGTATGATGTTAACTTGGGTGGAAAATCCTCTCCAATGGGGGTCTGGGAGGTGATTCGAACCGTGATGATAGATCAGTAGGTCAACACTTTGATCACTAGGCCCCTCCCACCCCCACACCCCGCCCCCTAACATCATTTTAATGTAGGCCTTGGTACTGAGGTGACATCATTTTAATGTAAGGTTTGGCACTGTGAACTTACTGACGTCATTTTAGATGTAAGGTTTGGCACTGTGAACTTACTGACATCATTAAGATGTAGACCTTAGCACTGTGAACTGACCGACGTCATTTTAATGTAAGGTTTGGCACTGTGATCTTACTGTCGTCATTTTAATGTAAGGTTTGGCACTGTGAACTTTCTGACGTCATTTTAATGTAAGGTTTGGCACTGTGAACTTACTGACGTCACTTTAATGTAAGGTTTGGCACTGTGAACTTACTGACGTCACTTTGATGAAGGCCTTAGCATTCAGCTTCCATCATACCAATGTAGGTCATTACTTTATTTTATCTTTTACTTTTATTTTATTCTTTTGTTTCGAGGATAATGGGAAAAACGCTTTTTACATCTAGTCCCCGAGTGTATGGGGTTTTGTAAATT
>CM054166.1:15969215-15979215 GCA_028751875.1 Rapana venosa
ATTACAACCACCACCATTACCACCACTACCACCACCATCACCCCACCATCACCATTACCACCACCACCACCACCACAATTACCACCCACCACCATTACCACCAACCTCTACCACCCCAACCATTACCACCACCACCACCACCAGCACCACCACCAATTAGCACCACCACCATTACCACAACCCACCATCACCACCACCATTACCACCACCCACCACTATTACCACCACCACCATCATACCACCACCACCACCACCATCACCACCACCATTACAACCACCACCGCCACCATTACCACCACCACCACCATTGCCACCATCACCACCAATAACCACCACCATTACCACCACCACCATCATTACCACCGCCACCATTACCACCACCACCATTACCACCACCACCACCACCATAACCACCACCATTACCACACCACCACCACCATTACCACCACACCTCCACTACCACCACCATCACAACCACCATTCCCACCACACCAGCACCACCACCATTACACCACCAACACCATTACAACAACCACTATTACCACCAACCTCACCATTACCACCACCACCACCAACCATATACACCACACCATCACCACCACCATTACCACCACACTCACCACACCACTAACCACCACACCACCACTACCATCACAACCACCATACACACCACCACACCATACCACCACACCACCACCACCACCATCCATTCCCACACATACCACCAACACACCACCACACCATTACCAACCACCAAACCATTACCACCAACACATACCACACCACCACACCATATCACCAACCACCACCACCACCATACCACCACCACCACACCACATTACCACCTACCATTACCACCACCATTATACCACCATCACCACCACCATTACCAAACCACCACCACATCACCACCATTACCACACCATACAACCACCACCATTACCAGACACACCACCAATACCACCATCAACATTACCACCATTACCACACCACCACCATTACCACCACCACCATTTCCACCACCCACCATTACCACACACCACCAGACACCACCACCACCAACCACCATTACCATCATCCACATCACCATAAACCACCACCACATTACCACCATCACCATCCACATTACAACCACAACCATATCACCACCACCCATTACCACTACCATCACCACCACCACCACAATTCACCACCACACCATCACCACCACCATTAACCACCACACCATTACCACCCCCACCATACACCACCCACCACCACCACCATCACCACCACCAACCACCACCACCACCAACCATTACCCCACCACACCATCCCCTACCAACCAAACACCAATCATTCCAACCAAACCACCTACACACCATATACCACCACACCAAACCACCCAACCAAAACCACCTCCTAACCAAAAATTACACAACCAACCACCACCATTAAAACCACCCATAAAATCCACACACCACCATCAATCCACCACCAAACGCCCACCACACCATTACCCCCACCACCACCCCCACCCCAACCACCACCATCCAACCACCGACCATTACCACCCAAACACCATTACCACCACCCACCATTACCACCCACCACCAAAAACCACACCACATTACCACCACCACCCCCCACCAACCACCAAACCCCACCACCATTACACCCCCACCATACCACCACACCCACCCCACCACCACCATATTACCACCACCACCACCACCACACCACCACATTACCCACCACCATTACCACCACCTCATACCATTACCACCACCACCACCATTACCACCACCACTATAACCACCACCACCATTACCACCAGCACCATTACCACCACCACCAACACCAAAATTACCACCACCACCACCACCACCATAACCACCACACCACCACCAAAATTACCACCACCACCACCACCACCATTACCACCACCTCTACCATTACCACCACCACCACCATATTACCACCACCACCAATACCACCAGCACCATAACCACCACCACCACCACCAAAATTACCACCACCACCATTACCACCACACCACACCATAACCACCACCACCACCACCAAAATTACCACCACCACCACCACCACCATTACCACCACCTCTACCATTACCACCACCACCACCATTATTAACCACCACCACCAACCGCCACCATTACCACCACCACCATTACCACCAGCACCATTACCACCACCACCAACACCAAAATTACCACCACCACCACCACCACCATAACCACCACCACCACCACCAAAATTAACCACCACCACCACCACCACCATTACCACCACCTCTACCATTACCACCACCACCACCATTATTACCACCACCACCAATACCACCAGCACCAACCACCACCACCCACCACCAAAATTACCACCACCACCATTACCACCACACCACCACCATAACCACCACCACCACCACCAAAATTACCACCACCACCACCATTACCACCACCCTACCATTACCACCACCACCACCATATTACACCACCACCACCGCCACCATTACCACCACCACCATACCACCAGCACCACCACCATAACCACCACCATTACCATCACCACCATTACCAACACCACCACCACCACTAATTACCACCACCACCACGTCCACCATTACAACCGCCACCACTACCACCACCACCATTAACACCACCACCATACCAACACCACCACCACCACCATTACCAACACCACCACCACCACCATTACCACCACCACCACGTCCACCAATTACAACCGCACCCACTACCACCACCACCATTACCCACCACCACCACCACCATTGCTAACCACCACCATTACCACCACCAACCACCACCACCATTACCCACCACACTACCTATACCACCACCACACCATTACCACCACCACCACCTATACCACCACCACTACCATTACCACCACCACTACCTATACCACCACCACTACCATTACCACCACCACTACCTATACCACCACCACTACCATTACCACCACCACTACCTATACCACCACCACTACCATTACCACCACCACCACCTATACCACCACCACTACCATTACCACCACCACTACCTATACCACCACCACTACCATTACCACCACCACCACCTATACCACCACCACTACCATTACCACCACCACTACCTATACCACCACCACTACCATTACCACCACCACCACCTATACCACCACCACTACCATTACCACCACCACCATTACAACCACCCCAAAAACCACCATTACCACCACCATCATTACAACCACCACCATAACCACCGCCGCCACCACCATTACCATCTGCACCATTATCACCAACACCATTACCATCACCACCGTTACCACCACAACCACCACCACCATTACCACCACCACCACAACCATTACCACCACCACCACCACCATTTCCACCACCACCACCACCACCACCAACATTACCACCACCACTATTACCACCACCACCATTACCACCACACCACCACCATTACCGCCACCACCATTACCATCACAACGACCCCCACAACCATTACAACCACCACCACTATTACCACAACCACCATTACCACCACACACCACCACCACCACCATTACCACCACCGTAACCACCACCATTACCACCACCACCACCACCACATATTACCACCACAACCATTACCAATACCACCATTACCCCCACCACCATTAAAACCACCACCACCATCACAACCACCATCACAACCACCATCACAACCACCATTACCACCACCACAATTACCCACCACCACCACCACCACCACCATTACCACCATTACCACCACAACCACCATTACCGCAACACCACCACAACCATAAACACCACCACAATTACCACCACCACCACCACCACCATTAACACCACCACCATAACCACCACCACTATTACCACCAACACTATTGCCAAAATCACAACCACCATTACCACGAAAAACATTACCACTATCACCGTTACCACCACCACCACCACCATTACCACCACCACCATTACAACCACCACTATTACCACCACACCACCGACATAACCACCACACCACCACCATTACCACCACCACCATTACTACCACCACCATTACCACCACAACCACCACCACCATTACCACCACTACCACAACAACCATTATCACAACCAACACCACCATTACCACCACCACCACCACCACCACCACCACCACCACCACCATTACCTCCACCAGCTCCACCATTACCACCACCACCACCACCATTACCACCACCACTCCACCATTACCACCACCACCACCACCATTACCTCCACCACCACCACCATTTCAGTCACCACCACCACCATTACCACCACCCCCACCACCACCACCTTCATTACCACCACCACCATTACCATTACCACCATTACCACCACCACCACCATTACCTACACCATCATTACCACCACCAAAATTACCACCACCACCACCGCCGCCACCACCACCATTACCACCACCACCACCATTACCTACACCATCATTACCACCACCAAAATTACCACCACCACCACCGCCGCCACCACCACCATTACCACCACCACCACCACCACTATTACCACCACCATTACCACCACCACCAACTCCACCATTACAACCGCCACCATTACCACCACCACCATTACCACCACCACCACCATTGCCACCACCACCATTACCACCACCATCACCATTACCACCACTATTACCACGAACACCACCACCATTGCTACCACCACCATTACAACCACTACCACCACCATCACCACTACCACCACCACCATTACCACAACCACCAACACCACCATTACCAATACCAACAATACAACCACAACCATAACCACCACCGCAGCCACCATTACCACCACCACAATTACCACCACCACCATTACTACCACCACCATTACCAACACAACCACCACCATCATTACCACCACCACCACCAAAACCATTACCACTCCCACCACCATTACCACCACCACCACCACCATCATTACCACCACAAAACCTCCACCATTACCACCACCACCAACCACCACCATTACCACCACCACCACCATTACAACCACCACCACCACCACCATTACCACCACCACCATTACCACCACCACCATTACCACCATCACCACCACCACAACCTCAATTACCACCACCACCATTACCACAACCACCACCATTACCACCACCACCACCACGATTACCACCACCACCACCATTACCACCACCACCATTACCACCACCACCACCATTACCTCCACCAACAATACCACAACCGCCACCACAACCGCCACCACCACCACCATTACTACCTCCACCACCATTACCACCACCATTACCACCACCACCATTACCACCATCACCATTACCACCACCATTACCACCACCACCATTACCACCACCACCATTACAACCACCATCACCACGACAATTACAACTGCCATCATTACCACCACCACCACAATTACCACCACCACCTTTACCACCACCAATATTACCACCAGCACCATTACCACTGCCACCATTACCACTACCACCATTACCACCACCACCATCATTAAAAACCACCACTATTACCACCACCACCATTACCACCACAACCACCACCATTACCACCATCACCATTACCACCACCACCACCACCATGATCACCACCACCATTACCACCACAACCATTACCATCACACCACCACCATTACCACCACCACCACCACCACCATTATCAACACCACCATTACAACTACTACCACCACCACCATTACCACGACCACCATTACCACCACAACCATCATCATTACCACCACCACCATTACCACCACCACACCACGACCACCATTACCACCACCACAACCACCATTACCACCACCACCAACACCACCATTACCACCACAACCGGCACTACCATTACCACCACCACCATTACCACTACCCCCATTACCACCACCACCATTACCACCGCAACCATTACCTCCACCATCACCACAATTACCACCACCATCATTACCACCTTCACCATTACCACCATACCACCACCATTACCACCACCACCATTAACACCACCACCACCTCCATTACCACCACAACCACCATTAACACCAACATCATTACCACTACCACCAAAACCAATTCCACCAACACAAGCACCATTACCACCACCACCATTACCACCACCAACCATTATCACCACCACCACCATTACCACCACCACCATTACCACCACCACCACCAGCTCCATTAACACCATCACCATTACCACCCCGACCACCATTACCACGACCACCACGATAAAAACCACCACCATTACCACTACCACCATTACCGACACCACCATTACCACCACCACCACCACCACCATTACCTCCACCACCATTACCACCACCAACATTACCACCACCACCACCACCGCGACCACCACCAACATTACACCACCACCACCACCATTACCACCACCATTACCACCACCACCACCTTCGCGACCACCACCACCATTACCACCACGACCACCACCAACACCATTACCACCATTACCAACACCACCACCACAATTACTAATGCCACCGATAACACCACCACCACCATTACCACCACCTTCATTACCACCACCACCATTACCACCACCACTACCATTACAACTGACACCCTTACCAACAACACCATTACCACCACCACCACCATTACCACCAGCACCATTACCACCACCACCATTACCACCACCACCGCCACAATTACCACCACCACCACCACCACCATTACCAACACCACCATTACCACCACTACCACCACCACCATTACCACAACCACCACCACCACCATTACCACCACCACCACCACACCACCACCATTACCACCACCAACATTACCACCACCACAACCACCACAGCCATTACCACCACTACCATTACCACCACCACTACCATTACCACCACCCACCATTACCACTGCCACCATTACCACCACCACAATTACCACCACCACCATTACCACGACCACCATTGCCACCACCACCAACACTACCATTACCATTGCCACCATCACTACCATTACCACCACTACCCCCACCATTACCACCACAACCATTACCATCACCACCATTACCACCACCACCATTACCACCACCAACACCACAATTACTAACACCACCATTACCACCTCCACCATTACCACCACACCACCACCATTACCACCACCACCACCTCCATTACCCACAACCACCATTACCACCACAACCATTACCACCACCACCATTACCACCACCACCACCACTACCATTACCAACCACCACCACCAGTATTACCATTACCACCAAACCGCCATTACCACCACCATCACGAAAACCTTTACTACCACCATTACCTACACCACCACCACCACCATTACCACCACCACCACCTTTACCACCACCACCATTACCACCACCACCATTACCACCACCACCATTACCACCACCACCATTACCACCACCACCACCTCCATTACCACCAAAACCACCTATACCACCACCACCACCACCACCATTACCACCACAACCAGTACCACGACACCACCACCATTACGACCACCATCATCATCACCATTTACCACCACCACCACCATTATCACCACCACAACCACCATTACCACCACTACCACCACCATTACCACCACTACCGCCATTACAACCACCACCATCTCCACCATTACCACCACCACCACCACCACCATTACCACCACCACCATCACCACCACCAGCACCTCCATTACCACCACGACCATTACCACAACCACAATTACCACCACCACCACCATTACCACCACCACCATTACCACCACCATCACCACCATAACCATCACCACCACCACCACCTCCATTACCACCACGACCATTACCACAACCACCACAATTACCACCTCCACCACCACAATTACCACTGCCACCATTACCATCACCTCCATTACCACCACCACCATTACCACCACTACAATTACCACTACCACTACCATTACAACTGCCACCATTACCACCACCACCATTACCACCACCAACAACCATTACCACCACCACCATTACCCACCACCACCACCACCACCACCATTACCACCACCACCACCTCCACCATTACTAGTACCACCATTACCACCACTACCACCACCACCATTACCACAACCACCACCACCACCATTACCACCACCACCACCATTACCACCACAACCAGTACCACCACCACCATTACCACCACCACCATTACCACCACCACCATTACCACCACCACAACCATTACCACCACCACCATTACCACCACCACCATTACCACCACCACCACCATTACCACCACCACCACTACCATTACCACCACCACCATTACCACCACCACCACCACCACCATTACCAACCACCACCACCTCCACCATTACTAATACCACCATTACCACCACTACCACCACCACCATTACCACAACCTCCACCCCCACCATTACCACCACCACCACCCATTACCACCACAACCAGTACCACCACCCACAACACCACCATTACCACCACCACCACAATTACCACCACCACTACCATTACCACCACCACCATTACCACTGCCACCATTACCACCACCACCATTACCACCACGAGCACAACCATTACCACCACCACTACCACCATATCACCACCACCACCACCATTACCACCACCACCACCACCATTACCACAACTACCATTACCACCATTACCACCACCACCACCATTTCCACCACCACCACCTCCAATACCACCACAACTACCATTACCACCACCATTACCACCACCACCACCATCACCACAACCAGTACCACCACCACAACCACCACCATTACCACCACCACCACCATTACCACCACCACCACCACCATCACCACCACCATTACCACCACCACCACCATCACCGCCACCATTACCACCACCACAACTACCATTACCACCACCATCATTACCACCACCACCACCACCACCACTATTACCACCACACCACCACCACAATTACCACCACCGCCATTACCACCACCATTACCACTACCACCATTACCACCACCGCCATTACCACCATCACCACCATTACCACCACCACCACCACCATTACCACCACCAACCATTACCACCACCAACATTACCACCACCAACATTACCACCACCACCATTACCACCATTACCACCATCACCATTACCACCACCACCACCACACCATTACCACCACCATCACCACCACAATTACCACCACCACCATTACCACCACCACTACCACCATTATCACCACCACCACCACCATTACCACCACCACCACCACCATTACCACAACTACCATTACCACCATCACCATTACCACCATTACCACCACCACCACCATTACCATCACACACCATTACCATCACACCACAACCATACCACCACCACCATTATCGCACCACATTACCACCACCACCACCATTACACCACCACCACCCTTACCACCACCACACCACCATTACCACCACCACCACCACCACATTACCACCACCACCACCATTACAACCACCACCACCCTACCACCACCACTACCACCATTCCACACCACCATACCACCAACACCATTACCACACCACCATTCCACCTACAACCATTACACCACCATTACCACCACCACCCACCATTACCACTACTACCATTACCACCACCACCACCACCATACACCACCCCTACCACCACCACCATTACTACCACCATACCACCACCACCACCATAACGACACACCATTACCACCACCACCACCACTACCATCCTCACCACCATGCCACCACCACCATTACCACCTCCACCCCCTCCATTACCACCACAACCACCATTACCACACCACATCCACCATTACCACCACCACCACCACCATTACCACCACCACCATTGACCACCACCACCATTACCACCACCACCACCACCATTACCACCACCACACCACCATTACCCACCAACCATACCACCACTACCATCACCAGCACCACCATTACACCACCACCACCATTACAACCACCACCACCCTTACCACCAC
>CM054166.1:15984215-16001715 GCA_028751875.1 Rapana venosa
CGAAGGGAGAGCAGGTGCAGGAAGTGAGTTTGCTCTTTGAAGGGGACATCATGCTGTCAGCCTCGGAAGCGGAAGAAGTTGTGCACCCTGGCGGAAGTCGCGGGAAGCGGCGGAAGCGGAAGGTGACGTACGTGGAGAAGAAGTTGTGGAACTTGCCCATCCCTTACATGTTCGACCAGAACCAGAACTTCAGCCTGAGTGAGTTGTTTTCTTCCGTTTTGGGATTCTTGTTGTTGTTGCTGATGGTGTAGTGGTGGTATTGGTTGTGACGGTGGTGGAGTTGATAGTGGTGGTGATTGTGGTGGTGGTAATGGTGAGGGTAGTGGTGGTACTGGGGGTGGGGATGGTTGTGGTAGTGATGGCGATGTTGGTGGCGATGGTAAGGGTAGTGGTGATGATGTTGGTGATGGTGGTGATGATGATGGTGGTGGTGGTGGTGATGGTTTTTATGGTGGTGGTGGCAATGATGGTGGTAGTGGTGGTGTTGGTAGTGGTGGCGGTGATGGTTGTGGTAGGGGTGATGATGCTGGTGATAGTGGTGATGATATTGGTGATGGTGGTGATGTTGGTGATGGTGGTGATGGTAGTGGTGATGATGTTGGTGATGGTCATGATGGTAGTGGTGGTGATGATATAGTTGTTTTTATTGTTGTGATTGTCTTCGTTGTTCTTGTTTCGTTGAGATGATGATAATGAGGAGATGTTGTTCTTGTTCTTCTTTTTCTTCTCGCTCTCCTCCTGCTCTTGTTGTTGGTTTTTAAAAATATTTTTATTGTTCTTGCTCTTGTTGTTGTTGTTGTTGTTGTTGTTCTTCTTCTTCTCTTCTTCTTCTTCTTCTTCTTCTTCTTCTTCTTCTTCTTCTTCTTCTCTTCTTCTCCTCCTCTCCTCCTCTTGTTGTTGTTGTTTGTCGTTTTTGTTGTTTTTCTTCTTGCTATTCTTGTTCGTCTTGTTATTGTTGTTGTTGTTCTTCTTCTTCTTCGTCTCTTCTTCCTCCTCCTCCTCTTTTTCCAACATTTACTTTTCCAACCCGTTCCAGCCTTCTTTCTTCTCCTTATCCTCTTCATCTTCTTCTCTTCTTTCTTTCTTTTTTTGAGGGGCGTGGGTGGGTGGGAGATGTGTGTGAAAAACGTGTAATCATATCAAGCAAATATCTAAATTTTATGATGAAATAATCTTGTTTGTTCTATAATCATTTACTTTTTCTGTTGTGTGTGTTTTAATATGATTGTTCTGCCTTCCTTCCTCCCTCCTCCCTTCCTTCCTTCCTCCCTCTCTCTTCCTCCTCCTTGTTGATGCTGTTGTTATTGTTGTTGCTGCTGTTTGTTGGCGTTGTTGCTCTTCTTGTTATTGTTTATTTTGTTGCTTTCCCCCCTTCATCTCTTACTTTCTTCTTCTTTTATTTTCTTTTTCTTTCTTTCCTTCTTTCTTTCTTTCTTTCCTTCTTTCCTTTTTCTTCCTCCCTTCTCTTTTCTTCTTCTTGTTTGGATTGAACTAACCTTTCTAATCTGAATACTGATGTCCATGTACTTTAGCACAGACAACCTTTTACAACTGATCAAACGTAGTGGAGTGTGCAGAGTAAGACAAGACATGAAAGGCGTCATTTGCCATCGTTGTGTCTGACCTTATGCACAACAATCTTGACTTCAATTTTGTCGTGAGAGGGAGAGAGAGAGAGAGAGAGAGAGAGAGAGAGAGAGAGAGAGAGAGAGAGAGAGAGAGAGAGAGAGAGAGAGATGGGCGCCACCCTCAATCAATATACTGGCCTTTAGAGAAGCTACAACTCGCTCCTCGACGGTATTCACATAGGTTATGGGAACATCTTTACCTTCTGCCTGTTCAATCTTTAACACCAGTTTGTCCCTTAACAGCTTCTTGGGGTGTTTTTTAACTTCTCTTTCCTTCCCCTTCTCCCTGCCAGCATCACTGTCTTGGGGGTAGACAATCATGTCTCACTATAATTATGATGAAACTACCACAGCAAGGAAATCATCATCAACAACAACAACAACAACAACAACAACACACACACGTGCACACACACGCGCGCACACACACACACACACACACACACACACACACACACACACACACACACACACACACACACACACACACACACACACACACACACACACACACACACACACACACACACACACACACACAAAAACAAGCAGACTGGTGGAACACACAAACCTATTTGACACATCATAGCGACTTCATATTGTATTACAAACACCTTTAAGCAGGACGGGAATGTATAAAACGTAAAAAGGTAAAGGTGTCCCATCACCTATAAGGTCGTAGGGGAGCAAGGCGTCAGAGACCTCTTAAAAAAAACAACACTTTTATATCGAGGATAATAGAATAAGAACTTATGTGCTTTTTTACATCCAGTCCCCGTGTGTATGCGGCTTTGTAAATTCTGTCATCTGTTCCCACCGGCACACAATGGCCTACTCTTACGAAAAGTGGAACAGAATTTAACGTGTGCGCAAGATGTTCTGCGTGCGTTCGCACATGGGACCTCGGTTTATAGTCTCATCCGAAGGACTTAAGGGGGCTGGCTTCTCAAGGCGGCCAGCACAATGAGAGCGGCGCCCATCTCCTCTCCCTCGCTGTTTTACCTTCCCTGACCCCTAAAGAGGGCAAGTACCCATTTACAGCTGGATGAACTGGGGGAACAGTATTGAAGCCAAGGCGCGCAAACGGTCACCTATCCACTTTGGTAACCACGCTCGATGCTGCTTAACCTTAGCTTGGGGGGAAAGCGAGTGCTCTGACCACTGAGCTATGGTACATGCCAAAATAAATCAGGAAAATTGGGGCGGCGTGGGGTTGGGGGTGGGAGGCAAAGAGGATGGGGTATACTGAGAATGTAGGATACAGAGGGTGGGGTGGGGGGGGGGGGGGGGTAGAGGTGGCTGGAGAGGGAAGAGGGTTGTAGTGGTGAAAGTTGGAGGGAGGGAAGGAGGGGGAGGGGTGAGAGAAAGGAAGACATTCACGAAAATACCCTGGGGTCAATTGTGGCCTTCATCTCAAACTGATCTCATCTCTTAACCCCTCCCCCCTCCCCCATTTTCCCCCCTTCCCACCCTACCCCACCCTCGTTCTACCCCAAGTGCAGTGTTGTGTGTTTTTGCTGCCCACCCAGATCATGTGTGTGTGTGTGTGTGTGTGTGTGTGTGTGTGTGTGTGTGTGTGTGTGTGTGTGCGTATGGGCGTGAATGTATGTGTGTGTGAGAGAGAGAAAGAGAGAGAGAGGGACAGAGACAGACAGAAGGGGGGTGGGAGAAGAGACAATGACAATGACAATGACAATGACAAATTCTTTTATTTCGAGGATAATGAATAAGCACACATGTGCTTTTTTACATCCAGTCCCCGCCCGTTAGGGATACATCTTAATAATAATAACCCAATACTTATACAGTCTCACAATAAAAACAAGGGGAAATAACCCTTTTCAAACAGCTCCCCCCCCCCCCGACAACCCCCCCCCCCCCCAAAGCAAGCAAATAAAAGAAAACCATAAAAATACCCCACCCCCACCCCCCAAAAAACCTTAACCAAAACAAACAAACAAACAAAAGAGAAGGAAAACCAAACCAACAAAGATGATAAAAAGAGAAAAACAGACAGACAACAACAACAAGAACAAGAACAACAACAGAGCCAAGAAAAATAACACAACCAAACTTAATAAGTCATAAATATAAACATCTACACATTGTCAAATGGTACACATACTTGTTACACATAATTATAAATCAATTAATTAACAAACAAGAGAGAGAGAGAGAGGAGAAGAGAGAGAGAGAGAGAGAGAGAGAGAGAGAGAGAGACAGACAGACAGACAGACAGACAGACAGGTAAAAGGAAAAAAGACAGACAGACAGACAGGTAGACAGACAGGTAGACAGACAGACAGACAGAAAGACAGACAGAGAGAAAGACAGAACACATTCTCAATTTACATTTAAAAATGGATATGCTGTTAATCTGTTGTGGCCGCCCTTTCATCATTTAATTGCATATGAATGAAAAATGTGTGTACTCGAACTTATTCTTAGATGGTTGAGTTTTCAGTTGGTATTCTCACTTCGTTTTTTCTAACATGGTGAATTCTTTCTTGCTCCTTTGGCGAAAATCAGACATTTCCTGTAAACTAAACTTTTTTTTAAAGATTATTACTAGACAAATACAAACATGAATACGCATGAACAATTTCAAGCATACCACACACACACACACACATACTCACACATGCACGCCCTCGCGCGCGCGCGTGCACACACACTCACATACACACACAGAGGTGTACACACACACACACACACACGCACACACAATGGATTTTTTTTGTTTGTCAAATAAGTCTACATGACTTAATCGCACACACAATGTTTGTTTTGTTGTGTCAAATAAGTCTACATGACTTACATGCAATAAAATATTCTGAATGTTAATCTGATTATCACACACATACACACACACTCACACCACACCACACACACAAACATCCCACACACACACCACCACACACACACACCACACACACACACACACACACCTTATATTTTTAATTCTATCACATAAAAACAACAACAACAACAAACAAAGAAAACATCCATAAGACAAACAACATCGATGAACAACAGCAGGAAACAAAAGTTCAATACGTGTGTCATTAAAAAGCCTCTCGGCTTAAACGGTAACTCGGATTAGATGCAAATAAAGCCTCGACAATCCAAGTTGCGACAGAGAGCCCTTTGAAGTTGTTAGCCATAAAAACCAACGAACCCATTGAACTGTGCAAAACAGCTTAAAGAGAAGAAGATAGAGAGAAAAAAAGAAGAAAAGAAAGAAAGACAAAAAGAAACAAAGAAAGAATGATAAAGCAAGACAGCCCAAAGAGAAAGAACGAAAAGAGAAAACAAGGAGGAAAAAAAAAGAAAATGAAAGAAAAAGAAAGCCCTCCCAAAGAGGAAAACGAAAAGAGAAAAAGAAGGAAAAAAAGAAAAAAGGAAGAAAGAAAGAAGAAAGGAAAAGAAAGAAAGTGTATATTCATCATAAAAACGAACCTATTGAACTGTGCAACGATAATTTTTTAAAAAGAAAAAGAAAAGAAAGAAGGAAAGAACTTAAGAAAAAAGAAAGAAAGGAAAGACAGAAAGAGAAAAAAAAGAAAAGAAAAGAAAGCCCGGGAAGGAAAGAAGCCAAGAAAAGAAGAATGAAACGTACGCTCAAGGAAACAATGAACCGATTGAACTTGGCGATAACAATGTTTAAAAAAAAGAAGAAGAAATATTTAAAAACCAAACCACACTTTAAAAAAAAATCTCGAGAAGTACAGAAAAAAAAGAACAGAGAAGAAAGAATAGAGTCGTAAAGAAAGAAAGAAAGAATGAATGAATAAACGAACGAATAAACAAATGAAAGGAAAAAAATAAGTGCATGTTTCTTAATAACAAGAAACCTATTAGTAATGACAATTCCACGTTGTGATGGTTGCCACCTCGGGTGGGCAACTCACTCAGTCTGGCTCCGCGACTGAGCATAATACTGTCGTTAGTAGGGGGCTTAGTAGGTGGTGTCCTGCGTATGTTAGCTCAGAACAGGCGCCACTGAACACCACCAAAGTAACCCAGCAGCAGTGCAGGGCCCCATTGGTTGGTGGCCTCAGGACATAGAATTTGCAATTATAAGTGCTGCATGTGCGTGTGTGTGTGTGTGTGTGTGTGTGTGTGTGTGTGTGTGTGTTCAAATCGGCACAATCCTTTCCCAAAATAGTATCAAATGCATACTTTTCATCAATTTCAAACTTGACTGCAGAAAAAAGCCAAAAACTACCAATAGCACCTATTCCCACACTACCTGGTACATAACATGTTTAGCCACTGCATCATGTCAGGTATAATTATCACAAGTTACCAATTCTTTTATTCTTTTCTTTTTGTTTCGAGGATAATCGAATAAGGACTCATGTGCTTTTTTTCATCGAGTCCCCGTGTGTATGCAGTTTTGTAAATATTGTCATCCGTTTCCACCGGCACACAATGGCCGACTCTTCCGAAGAGCGGAACAGGTTTTAACGTGTGCGCAAGATGTTCTGCGCGCGTTCGCACACGAGACCTCGGTTTCTAGTCTCATCCGAAGGACTTTTTGGGGGGAGTGGAGTCGATACAGCAATTCCTTTGACTGAGACACTAAAATGTAGTTCTGGGTGCAGACACACACACACACACACACACACACACACACACACACACACACACACACACAACACACACACACACACACACACACACACACACACACACAACACAACACACACACACACACACACACACACACACACACACACACCACACACACAACACACACACACACAACACACACACACACACACAACTACACACACACACACACACACAACAAACACACACACACACACGCACACACACACACACACACACACACAACACCAAAACACACACACACACACACATACACACACATCCGCCCTCCCCACGGTAAAAGCTTACTCACCTTTCCGTATCAGAGGGGCCTGGCTATGGCCAATGGCAGGAATGATACGAACACGCCCAGGATGCAATTTGTGACTCGTAGAGGGATGGGATCCGCCAGAGTCAGTCAACTTTGCCCACAACACACACACTCACACTGCCTGAAACATTCAGTGCATGCAGTGTCCCCATTGACTTCTCAAGGAGTTAAGGGAGGAGTCAGATCGAGATACAGCTACAATCCGTGTGACTTCTGCCTTATTGGGGGCATTTGTAATATATGTGGGTGTAACTGGTAAAGAGTTTTCACTTTAGATTGGAATGTTCCAATTTTGAAAAATTCTTTGGTAATGTTTTCTTCCCCTCTCCCCCAAAATATTCGATTTCAATTAAGGTGGGAGCGGGGTGGGGACGGGGAAAGGTAGTTCAAAGCTTCGTAATTACTAAATAAAAATATTTTCAACACAGTGACATTCAGAATTAAAAAGAAAGGGCAAAAAAAAAAACCCAAAAAACCCGTACACCCAAAATCATAGCCAGAGTAAATGAAAAAAAAATCATTCTATATGATACTTGATAACTAAAAAGCTTTATAATTTGCTTAAAGAACGAACGGAAGTGTGTCTAAAGTTGGGAAAATATGTCCAACTTTGGAAAAGGACAATGCGTGTGTTTGTTTACTTCAGTTTTGACCAAATTCACGTCAACTACACTAACTTGCGGACGGGATAGCTCAGTGGTCAGAGCTCTCGCTTTCCCCCCAAGCTAAAGTTAAGCAGCATTGAGCGTGGCTACCGAGTGGATGGGTGACCGTTCGCGCCCCTTGGCTTCAGTGCAGTCCCCCAGTTCACCCAGCTGTAAATAGGTACCTGCCCTCTTTAGGGACAGGGAAGGTTAAGCAGTGAAGGAGAGGAGATGGGTGCCGCCTTCAATATGCTGGCCCTGAGAAAGCTGAGGTCTCTTGACACTTTGCTCCCTAACGACCACATAGGTTATGGGGCACCTTTACCTTTACACTATCTAAACATTGTTCATGCTAAATCCAGTCTGAATTCCTGTGTCTTAACATTTCATAAACCCCCCGTGGGGGTGCCGGGGGCCTGTCAGTATAAATAGCATCTCCGCCTTCTGGAAAATGTGTGCTAGGAATTCCATCTTTTCTATCCCTCTCTTTTTTTCTGCCTTGTTCCTTTTCTTCTTGTCATCTCCTTCTTGTCTTATTTTCTGCCTTCTTGGTCCATTCTTCTGTCTTTTACCCCCCAGAAAGACTTATACAATAACAATTCTCTCCTATGCCGAAGTCGGATGCGCTGGTCCTGACTTGTCAGGCGCTTAACGGCAACGTAACGCATTTTCGCTCATATGACAGACAACAGTAGTTGCTGTCTGAGCGTTCGGCGAAGAAGAAGAAGAAGAAGAAGAAGAAGATGATGATGATGATGATGGTGATGATGATGATGATGATGATGATGATGGTGATGATGGTGGTGATGATGATGATGAAGAAGAAGAAGAAGAAGAAGAAGAAGAAGAAGAAGAAGAGGAAGAAGAAGATTTCCTAAAAAGTTGCTTTACATTCTCAATGTTTTGAAAGGGGATGGAAACATTGCATTTCTTGATTTTCTTTTTTTCTTCTTTTTTTTGGGGGGGAGAGGGGGGGTTTAGCTAAATTGATTCTTGTGTCCTTTTTGGTACTGACATTTCTGATCATTTCTACAAGTCTTGCACTCGCAAGCTAGTAGGTGAGTGTCACGCCGAAGTCGGATGCGCTGGGCCTGACTTGTCAGGTGCTTAATGGCAGCACAACGCTTTTTTTTTCTCATATGACAGAAAAAAACAATAGTTGCTGTCTGAGCGTTGGACGAAGAAGAAGGGGAAGGAATGAGACATGATGGACCTCTCGTGCTATCGTGTTCCTGGTGTGGACATTGTCCCAGCTTGTCCCAGCGTGTCGCAGCTTGTTTTATGATAGTTGCATGGTTAATATAGACGTCTGCCCTTCTTCGATTTGTTTTGTTTTGTTTTTTTTGTTTGTTTTCCTTTGCTGTTTCTTTGCTTGATATTTTCTCTGTCTTAAACTGCATCATGAAGTTGTATTATTTTCTATCAATATGATGACATTGTGATGGTGTTCAGATTCAACTGATCTTTGTACATTTGCTTTCTAGAATTCTTTTCAAACACTGTACTCTTATTTCATACTTTGCTGCTACATTGTTGAGATTGACTGACGTTTTTTGCTTTTAAAAAGAATTCTATGGCCCAGGCTAAAAGCTATGTCAGTTATTGATGTCAGCTAATTGCCAAGGCCTACATTAAAATGTTGTTATGTTTAAAATGTTGTGTTGAGATTGCCTTCAGCCATGACAAGCTCTTAACATAGCAACCTGCACTCTCCATTACAGAAGAAAAATCCTCTGAAGTCGAAGTATGGCTGCCTATATAGTGAGGTACTTAAAAACAGTCACACACGCAAACCTCTCTCATTCAGTGTGCAATTTTCAAATCTCACAGTGATTCCCCAGGTGGGATGATAGATGAGTCCAATGTGACATTCTGGTGACCCCAGTGTTAAGATGGACGCACAACAGACAACAAAACACAAATTCTGACAATCGTTGCTTTATTTTCTGCATTTCCCACCTCCTTCCCTCGAAGGTTGCATTTTTTCATGAATTTTTTTGCATCTCTTTCATGATTTCGTGTTGGTTAGTGGTGTGTGTGTGTGTGTGTGTGATGGTGTGTGTGTGTGTGATGTGATGTGTGTGATGTGTGTGTGTGTTTCATTCGCGATTTACACAGCAGTGAAACACGAGTGAAGGAGGCCATAGCACACCTGGAGGGTTGACATGTTTCACCTTCCGGGAGTCAACGCCTACCTAACAATGACGGGCCTAATCCTCAGCTTTAAGAAAGACACGGGTAGGTATGAGTCAGTGAGGTGTGATCTGTTGTGTGTGTGGTGTTGTGTGTGAGTGTGTGTGGTGTGCGTGTGTGTGTGTGTGGTGTGTGTGTGGCGTGCGCGCGTGTGCGTGTGCTCCTTGTCTTCACTCACCCTCTCTCACTTCACCCAGTTGTTAAATGAGTACCTGCCCTCTTTAGGGTCAGACAGGGAAGGTTCAAGCAGCGAGGGAGAGGAGATGGGTACCCCTGGAGAAGCGGAGGTCTCTGGCACCTCGCTTCACGACGACTGCATAGGTT
Source organism: Rapana venosa (assembly GCA_028751875.1). Taxonomy (NCBI): domain Eukaryota; kingdom Metazoa; phylum Mollusca; class Gastropoda; order Neogastropoda; family Muricidae; genus Rapana; species Rapana venosa. Next base: position 15,993,950 of record CM054166.1, read on the forward strand.
ATGGAAACACCTTTACCTTTTATATACTCACACAGTAACCCTATATGCGTGGTTTAAACAGAATTTATTCAAGAAACGTGTCACAAAAATACAAGCCTACCTTGACAGGACAATTTAACTTATCATAATTATTCCAATGACGATGGGGGCAACAGCAAAGTGAGAGGCTGTATGATTACTGGCTTTCCCACTCATGGAATTCCACTTTACAGCTTAGTCATTCTTGATCGACTATGACTCTCTGACTAGGAGGCTTGAATTGTACAGTCATGTGCTGCAGCCCTGGGGGCTGGTTGACTTTTGAAGAACATTTCCAACGCAAACTGTCCTTATGCCCACTTGGCCGAGAGAGTGGGGATGCACTGTGGGCAAGGCATCTCCACTATAATCAAAGCCCTGCCCAATTTCCGAAAAAGCAGCTGCCTCCTCTGCTGTTTTGGAGGTCATCGTCGAACACAACGGACAAACATGTGTTACGAACCTTGCTGACTTCTACTTCATCTACTTAAAGCGGAGGAAGGTGGCAGGATGGTTAAGATGTTTGCCTGCCAACAAGTAAACCGTGAGGTTGTGGGTTCGATTCCCAGCCTCGCCCATTCTTCCCAGTTTGACAAAAAAATCGAACTGAATGTCAAAGTCCTTCGGATGAGACTATAAACCGAGGCCTCGTGTGCGAACGCACGCAGAACATCTTGCGCACACGTTAAATCCTGTTCCGCTTTTCGTAAGAGTAGGCCATTGTGTGCCGGTGGGAACAGATGACAAAATTTACAAAACCGCATTCACACGAGGACTGGATGTAAAAAGCACATAAGTGCTTATTTCATTATCCTCGATATAAAAGAATAAATAAAATAAATAAAGCAGTCAGTAGGACACCACACGGAAACTTTCAAGCATGCGTCTAGCGCCACCTAAACCTGGCGGAGCCCATCCCTCTCCAAGTCATAGATTGCATGCTGGGTATGTAGGTGTCATCCACACCACCGGCCATAACTGATCTAATCTTCTACAAAATGTGGAGGAAGTTTTAACACTTGCTGCAAGATGCTAGACTACACACGCTTTCCGGTGTGTGTGTGTGTGAGGGTGGGGTAGAGGGCAGGATATAACCCGGTGGTTAGAGAGCTGAGCTCGTGATCTGACGGCCCGGGTTCGAGCCATCATCGAGACGCCTGTTCTAGGGGATTTTTCGACTGGAGCTAGCATGATTACTGACTATACTACCCTGAAAAATCCTTCAGATGAGACTATAAACCAAGATCCCGTGTGCGAACGCACGTACAACTTCTTGCGCACACGTTAAAATCCTGTTCAGCCTTTCGGAAGAGTATACCATTTTGTTTATTGTGGGAATGGATGACAAATTTTCACCTTTCGCCTTCACCTATCCCGTAGTCCTGTAGACCGTGGGAGCAGCACTGAAGATTTTGTAACTAGCTTCTAGAAAATTTAAACAAAACAACAAAAAACAAAAGAAAACACGAAATCGTCTAATCCATACAGCCTACACCTTTGCTCAAACCAGCTTCAGTCATTTGTTGTGGTTATATTTACGCTCCAGCGGAGATTTCTGATTTAGGGTACTGTACAGGATGCATGCTGGGTATGTTCGTGTTTCTGTCACCATCTAAACGCTGACAAGAAGTACAGGATCTTTAACGTGTATATTTCATCTTTTGCATGAGTATATAATATACACACACGAAAGGAATTAACACACTGGCAGTCTGCACGTTAAATTGAACCAAGGAAATCGTAAAAAAATAATCGCCACCCTTAAAATTGACCACATTCACGCCGAAGTCGGATGCGCTAGGCCTGACTTGTCAGGCGCTTAACGGCAGTGCAACGTATTTTCGCTCATATGACAGACAAGAATAGTTGCTGTCTGAGCGTTCGACAAGAAGAAGAAGAAGAAGAAAATGCAGAAGCAGAAGCAGAAGATGAAGAAGAAAAAGAAGAAGAATGCAAAGAAGAAGAATGCAAAGAAGAAGAATGCAAAGAAGAAGAATGCAAAGAAGAAGATTGCAACGAAGAGAAGAGAATGCAAAGAAGAAGAATGCAAAGAAGAAGAATGCAAGAAGAAGAAGAAGAAGAAGAAAGAAACAGAAACAGAAAAGAAGAAACAGAAGAAACAGAAGAAGCAGAAGCAGAGAGAAGAACAAGAACAAGAACGAACAAGAACAAGAAGAACAAGAACAAGTAGAAACAGAAGAAGAACAAGAAGAAGAAACAGAAGAGGAAGAAAAAAAATACTCATAAGAGGCCGCTAACGAGATTTGCATCCTCGACTTCAAGCACCCGCAGGGTTGGAACCTAAACGGTCTTAACCACGCGGCTACAGCGCCTGTCATTCAGTAATAACAATGATAATAATAATAATAATAATAATTTGTCGTTGGGTCTGCGGTATGTGTGTTTATGGGTGGGTGTGTTCATCCAATTAATCTGTTTCCTGTGTGATACCATCACGGATGAAGAAGGGAATGTGTGGTGTGTGGGGGGGGGGGGGGGGGGGGGGGGGGGGGGGGGGAAGGTGGGGGGGGGGGGGGGGGGGGGGGGGGGGGGGGGGGGGGGAGGGGGGAGGGGAATAATTAGGACACTTGGGTGGGGGGAGTGAGTGAAAAGGGGGGAGCGGTGGGGGGGGGGGGGAGGGGGGGAGGAGGGGGGGGCGGGCGGTTGGGGATTTCTTGCTAATGTGTTCGCGTGGCCGGGAAAGTTCAGGCAAATTTACATGCTTAACTTTGGGGGGGGTGGTTGTTGGTTGTGTTGTTTTCTTTCGATGTATCATTCCTTTCCCCACACACTCATTATACATACTTGTTTTTGTTTTTTGTTTGTTTGGGTTTTTTTGGTCGGTTTGTCTTCACCCGCCCACATCATTCTGCAAGTTGTGGTATTGTTAAATTTCGTGTACCCGCCCTGTCTATCTGTTCGTATGCCTATCTTAGTGTGTTTGTCTGTGTTTCTGTGTTGTTTGTCCTTTGTTGTCTGGCGGTGTTGTCTGTCGGCTGTCTCTTCATTCTGCAAGTTGTCGGTTTGTCTAAATTCTCTGTTCGTACTCCCCCTGTCTTGGCTGTTCGTTGCCTTCTTATGTGTTTCGTACACTGCCTTATCCTGTGTTATCCTTTTGTCTTCTGCTGCTTCTTTGCCTTCTGCTCTGCTCTATTGCTGTCTGTCTGTCCTGTCTCTGTCTCTGTTGCTGCTGCTACCCTCTTGCCTGTCCTGCCTGCCTGCTCTTCTCTGCCTACTACCTTCCCTTCCCTGCGCCTGCCTCTGCTCTTCTCTGCTTGCTTTGTACCTTGCCCTTCCCTGCCCTGCCTTCCCTTCCCTGCCCTACCCCTTGCCTTCGCCCTGCCTGCCCTTCCTGCCCTCCTTCGTCCCTGCCCTCCCTGCCCTACCCTCCTTGCCTTGCCTGTTGCCCTGCCCTGCCCTTACCCTGCCCCTGCCTTGCCTTCCTGCCCTGCCCTACCCTACCTTGCCCTTCCCTGCCCTGCCCTGCCCTACCTTGCCTTCCTGCCCTGCCCTTTCGTACCTCCCTGCCCTTCCTTCCTGCCCTGCCCTTCCCTTCCCTGCCCTGCCCTACCTTGCCCTTCCTGCCCTGCCCTTGCCCTGCCTCTCCCTTCCCTTGCCCTTCCCTGCCCTTCCCTTCCCTGCCCTGCCCTCTGCCCTGCCCTGCCCTGCCCTACCTTGCCCAGACTTGCCTTGCCTTGCCCTGCCCTGCCCTGCCTTGCCCTGCCTTGCCTTGCCTTGCCTTGCCTTGCCTCGCCTCGCCTCGCCTTGCCTCGCCTCGCCTTGCATTGCCTTACCTTGCCTTGGCTTGGCTTGGCTTGCCTTACCTTGCCTTTCCTTGCCTTCCCTTCCCCTGCCCTGCCCTGCCCTGCCCTGCCCTACCTTGCCCTGCCTTGCCTTGCTAACTGAAGTGAAATGTTTCTTTTCGCCAGATGCTGGTCATACGTGGGCAAGGAATACGCCTTTCGGTACCAAGAGGTTTCCACAGGGGAAGGCTGTTTTGAGGTGAGTGCATGCACTCTTTCGTTGTCGTTGTTGTTGTCATTGTTGTTGTTGTTGTTAATGATGATAATGATGATGATGATGATGATGATGATGTAAATTGTCTCTTTTGTGTGTGTGTGTGTGTGTGTGTGTGCGCCGTGCGTCGTGCGTGCTGTGCGTGTGTGTATGCTTTGTGTGTGAGCGTGCGAGCGTGTGTGTGTGTGTGTGTGTGTGTGTGTGTGTGTGTGTTGTGTGTGTGTGTGTGTGTGTGTTGTGGTTATAGATTGTCACAGGCGTTGGTTTTACATGATTTAATAAAAAAAATATGAAAATGCCTTGCGTTCACATTTTCTTACAGCTATTAAAATGAGTGATGCTTAAATGTTATAAAAAATATACGAAGTTGAAAATAATTAAGATAACAGAATGTCCAAAAGTCAACCTTGAAGCATGAAAGGAGATATACTTAAATAGTATCTATAGCCTGCATCAATTAAGAGCTCAGTGGTCGGAGCACTCGCTTCTCCCCCCCTAGCTAAGGTTAAGCAGCATCGAGCGTGGTTACCACTTGGGCGGATGGCCGTTTGAGCACATTGGCTTCAGTACAGTCCCCCAGTTCACCCAGCTGTAAATGGGTACCTGCCCTCTTTAGGGGCAGGGAAGGTAAAAGCAGCGAGGGAGAGGAGATGGGCGCCGGCCCTCAATATGCTGGCCCCTGGAGAAGTAAGGTCTCTGACGCCTCACTCCCTTACGACCACACAATTTATAGGAACACCTTCACCTTTACCTTACCCACTTACTCTCTCTTTAGGGTCAGGGAAGGTAAAAGCAGCGAGGGAGAGGAGATAAGCGCCACCCTCAATATGCTGGCCCCTAGAGAAGCTGATGTCTCACTCACCTACGCCCACACAGGCTATGGGAACACCTTCACCTTTACCTTACCCACCTACTCTCTCTATAGGGTCAAGGAAGGTAAAGCAGCGAAGGGGAGATAAACGCCACCCTCAATATGCTGGCCCCTGGAGAAGTAAGGTCTCTGACGCCTCACTCACTTCCGACCACAGAGGTTATAGGAACACTTTACCTTTACCTTTCCCACCTACTCACTCTTTCATTTCCTTTCTTTCCCCTTTTACTATACCCCGGCCAGTTCGGCACTCTGCTGCACGAGCTGGGTCACGCCATAGGCTTCTGGCACGAGCACTCCAGGCCGGACAGGGAGGGCTTCATCCGCGTGCACACGGAGCGCGTGAGGCTGGGGGAGGAGTACAACTTCAAGGTGGAGTCCTGGGGCCAGCTGGACAACAAGGGCGTGCCTTACGACGTGGGCTCCATCATGCACTACGGGTCCACAGTCAGTAGAGTGGGGGTTGGAGTGGGAGTGGGGGTTGGATGGGTTGTGGGGTGGGGTGGGGTTGTGGGGGTTTGGGGGGTTGGTGGGGGTGGTGGTGGAAGGGTGGATGGGTGGGTTTGGTGGGTGGGGTGGGGTGGGGTGGGTGGGGTTGGTTGGTTGGGTGGGGTTGGATGGGTGGATGGGATGGGTTGGGTGGGGGGTGGGGGGTAGGGGGGTTTGGGGTTTGGTGAGTGGGTGGATGGGGTTGGGTTGGGTGGGTGGATGGGGTGGGTGAGGTGGGTGGGTGAGGTGGGTGGGTGGGATGGATGGGGTGGGGGATGGGTGAGGTGGGTGGATGGGGTTGGGTTGGGTGGGTGGATGGGGTGGATGGATCAGTGTGTGGGTGGGTGGATGGCTGGGCGAGCTGGACAACAAGGGCGTGCCCTACGACGTGGGCTCCATCATGCATTACGGGTCCACAGTCAGTAGAGTGGTTGGAGTGGAGTGGAGTGAATGGATGGATGGATGGATAGATGGAATAGGGGAGGTAGGTGGGTTGGTGGATGGGATGGATGGATGGGGTTGGTGGATGGGGTTGGTGGATGGGTTGGTGGGTGGGTGGGTGGGTTGGATGGGTGGGTGGATGGTTGTGGGGGAATCTGGACAACAAGGGCGTGCCCTACGACGTGGGCTCCATCATGCATTATGGATCCACAGTCAGTAGAGTGGGAGTGGAGTGGGTTGGTGGGGTTGTGGGTGGATGGGGGGGTGGGGGGTTGGGGGGTTGGTGGGGTGTGGGGTTGGGGGGTGGGGGGGGTGGTGAGTGGGGTGGGTGGGTGGGGTGGGTTGGTGGGGAGGGGTGGATGGGTGGATGGGATGGGTTGGGTGGGGTGGGGGTGGGGGGTGGGGGGGGTGAGTGGTGTGTGGTGGGTTGGGTGGGGTGGGGTGGGTTGGGTTGGATGGGTGGGTGGGGTGGGTGGGGTGGGTGAGTTGGGTGGGGGGGGGTTGGGGGTGTGGGGGGGGGGGGGTAGGAGGAGGGTTGATGAGTGGGATGGAATGGATGGGGTGGGTGGGTGGGTGGGTGGATGGAGTGAATGGGTGGGTAAGTGGTGTGGATGGGTGGGATGGGAGGGATGGGCGGTGGAATGGATGGATGGATGGGTGGGTGGAAAGGGAAAACCCGGGAGGGGGGGGGGGTTGAAGGGTTGAAAGAAAGAGATGATGGAGGGAGGGAAGGGTGGCTGGATGGCTGGTTGATTGGTTGGTTAGTTGACTGGTTGCATGGATGGATGGATGGATGGTTGGATGCTAGGTTGGATAGCGGATGGGTTGGTGGATGGATAGACGGCTGAATGGCTGTAGGTTGGTTGGTTAGCTGGTTGGTTGTGTTTAGTTGGTGGGCGGGCTAATCGGTCGGTAGACTGATTGGTTCATTAACTGATTGAGTGGGTGGGTAGGTTGAAAGCTGGTTGCTTGCTTGCTTGTTTGCTTAGATGAATAGCTAGACGAATAGCTAGTTCAGTTTGTTCACTTTTTAACGCTTGGGAAGTGTGTGTGTGTGTGTGTGTGTGTGTGTGTGTGTGTGTGTGTGTGTGTTGTGTGTGTGTGTATGTGTGTGTTGTGGGTGTGGGGGGGGGGGGGGGGGTAGGGGTGTGATGATCGAAAGCTAATGGGAACGGAACAGAGAAAAATGAACGAAGGAAAAAGTAATTGTCATGAATGGGTTGGAAGAAAAATGAAACAAACAAAAAAAAAACAGATCGTGATTTGAATTTGAACAAATGAAGTATACGGTGTGGTGTTTTGTGGGGGTTTTTTTAACCTTCGCTTTTTCATAGACAGTGAGATAGACAGACAGATAGACATAGGTGTGAAGAAGAGGGGAAGGAGTGGGAGTACAAAGGGAGGGATGGAGACGGGGGGGGGGGGGGGGGGGGGGGGGAGAGAGGATAAGGAAGTGGCCGCAGGGGGGAAGAACTTGAAGCCCAAATATTCTTCTTCCTCCATGCCACCTGGACTTTAGCACGTTCGTTGTGTTCTATCTGGGGATGGGGGGGGGGGGGGGGGAGGGAGGAGGGGGGGGTTAGTGTGTGTGTAGTGTGTGTGTGTAGTGTGTGTGTAGTGTGTGTGTAGTGTGTGTGTAGTGTGCGTAGTGTGTGTAGTGTGTGTGTAGTGTATGTAGTGTGCGTGTGCCTATCTGTGTGTGTTAGGGTGAGGGTGCGGTAATGTGTGTGTGTGTGTTGGGGTGGGTTGTGGGGTATGTGTGTTTGTGTTGGGGAGAGTGATGTGAGTGTGGTGTAGTGTGTGTGTAGTGTGTATGTGTGTGTGTGGTGAGTGTGTGTGTTATGTGTGTTGTGTTTGGGGGGGGGGGTGGATGAGTGGAGTGAGTGTGTGTGTAGTGGTGTGTGTGTGTAGTGTGTGTGTATTTGTGTGT
>CM054166.1:16006715-16011715 GCA_028751875.1 Rapana venosa
GGGTGGATGTTTGGGGTTGCGTGAGTGGGTGGGTGGGTGGGTTGGTATGTGGATGGGTGGGTGGTTGGTTGGGTGGTTGGTTGGTTGGTTGGGTGGGTGAGTGTTTGGATGGATGGCTGGTTATTTGGTTGGGTGGGTTGGGGTGGGTGAGTGTTTGGATGGATGGTGGTTATTTGGTTGGTTGATTGGGTGGGTGAGTGTTTGGATGGGTGGTTGTCTGGCTGGTTGGTTCGTTCGTTTGTGGGTGTTTTTTGTTGTTGGTTGGGTTTTGCTGGTTGATTGTTTGGTTGGTTGGTTGGTCCATCTCTTGGGGGGGCAGGATAGAATCAGAGCACTCGCTTTCCCCCAGCCAAGTTAAGCAGCATGGAGCGTGGTTACCAGTTGGATGGGTGACCGGTTTGCGCGCCTTGGCTTCAGTACAGTCCCCTCAGTTTCCCCAGCTGAAAATGAGTACCTGCCCTCTTTAGGGTCAGGGAAGGTAAAGCAGCCAGGGAGAGGAGATGGGCGCCGCCTTTCAAGATGTTTGTCTGGTTTGTTTGTTAGTTTGTTCGTGTGTCCCATCTACATCCCCATTCAACTCCACACAGTACACTGCTGATGTCATCTACTCCTGGCTTGTTTGGATGCCTGTTTGTTTGTTTCTTTGTTTGTTTGTTCCTGTCTTTCTTATTTGTTTATCCATCTTTATCTTCATTCCCCGTGTTTGTTCATTATCCATCTTCTCTCCTTTCTATCCCCCCCCCTCCTTTCCCAGATAGTATTCTGCAGACATTTTATGGCAGGTTACTTTTTATTTGTTTGATTTTTTTATATTGTTTGTTTGTTTGTTTCTTTCTTTCGTTGTTGTTTAGTTTTTCTTTCTTTTTTTCTTCCGCGGCTAGTTTCCAGAGATTGCCCACAAAATGTGGGTAAAAAAAGGTTTTACAATTGGGCTCTCAAATAAATATGATGTGAATATTGAAAATACGTTCCCCACAGAGGCACCCGACGTTTTTACAAAATTTTGTAATAAATCCATAACGTGTGCGTGTGCGTGCGTGAGTGTGTGTGTGTGTGCATGGTGTGGTGTGTCTGTGTGCGTGTGTGTGTGTGTGTGTGTGTGTGTGCATGGTTGTGGTGTGTGTGTGTGCATGTGTGTGTGCATGTGTGTGTGTGTGTGTGTGTGTGTGTGTGTTGGGGTGTGTGTTGTGTGTGTGTGTGTTGGTTTGTGTGGTGTGGTGTGGTGCGTGTGTGTGTTTTGTGTGTGCATGGTGTGGTGTGTGTGTGTGTGTGTGTGTGTGTGTTGTGTGTGTGTGTGTGTGTAAAACAGACAGAGGAGGGCCGGCAGATCGTGGTGTCAGTAGAGAAAAGCAGCTTCATGAAGAACCGTGGCTGCGGGCCTTACCCAACTACCGTCTGTACTGACTACCTGGAGATCAAGTACAACGTTAGCTTCGGCTACACAGGAGCCAGGTATGCCTGTGCTTTCTCGCTGTCTTCTTGTTCTTCTTGTTCTTGTTGTTGTTCTTCCTCCTCTGCTTCTTCTTCTTCTCTTGATGCTATTTATACCCACAGGCCGCCCCTAGTATAGCATCTCCACGGGAAAGAGACGGTTTTCAGGCCAGCATTACAGCCGTCAGCACCTGGGCTTTATCACAGTTCTTGATTAAACCATTGACGCTGGGGGCAACAGCAAAGTGAGAGGCTGTATGTATGACCAGTGGCTTTCTTTCCCACTCATGGAATTCCACTTTACAGCTTAGTCTTTAGTGATCGAGTATGACTCTCTGACTAGGAGGCTTGACTTGCTACAGTCCTTATATGCTGCAGCCCTGGGGGCTGGTTGGCCTTTGGAGAACATCTCCAACGCTGACTGTCCTTATGCCCACTTGGCCGAGAGATTGGGGGTGTACTGTGGGCAAGGCATCTCCACAATAATCAATTTCTGCCCGGTTTCCAAAACAGCAGCTGCCTCCTCTGCTGTTTTGGAGGTCATCGTCGGACACGACGGGCAAACATACTGTCGATGTGTGTGTTGTGTGTGGGGGTGTGTGTGTTGTGTGTGTGTGTGTGTGTGTGTGTGTGTGTGTGTGTGTGTGTGTTTTGGGGTGTGTGTGTGTGTGTTTTGAGTTCAATACATTTTTTGTTTTTAAAACCCGGACAGGGGAACTATAGTGACGGTGATCGTAACGTGGTGATGATGATGATATGATATTGGTGATGGTGGCAGTGGAGATAATTATTATGATGACTAATGACGATATTGATGACAATGATGATGACTATGACAATGATAATGACAATGATAATGACAGTTATGATGATGACTATGACAATGATGATGACTTTGACAATGATGATGACTTTGACAATGATGATGACTTTGACAATGATGATGACAATGATGATGACTTTGACAATGATGATGACTTTGCCAATGATGATGACTTTGACAATGATGATGATGACTTTGACAATGATGATGACTTTGACAATGATGATGACTATGACAAAGATGATAATGATGACTATGGCAATGGTGATGATAATGATTATGATGATAATGATGACTATGACAATGATTATGTTAATGATGACTATGACAATGATGATCATGACAATCATGATGACTATGACAATGATGGTGATTACAACAATGACGATGACAATGACGACTATGACAACGACGACGCTAATGACTATTGATAATGACTATTGACAATGATCATGATCATGGTGGTGGCAGGTACTGCTGTGGACGTGCCCCAGAAGAGGCCATCAGGTCCAGCGCCAACAACACCCTGATCCTCTTCGTCACCAGTCACTCCGGACAGGGAGGCTTTCAGGCTAACATCTCTGTTGGTCAGTGTGGGAGGGGGTGTAGGTGGGGGGGGGGGGGGTGTAGGGGGGGGGGGGGGTATTAGGGGGTGGGGGATGGGGAAGGGGAGGGGTGTGTGTGAGGGTGAGGGTGGGGGGTGGTGAATTGTGTGGTGTGATGGGGGGGGTAGGGGAGGGGGGGGGGGGGTAGTGGTGTTGTGTGTGTGTGTGTGTGGTGTAGTGTGGTGTGTGTGTGTGGTGGAGGGGGGGAGGTGTAGTGGTGTGTGTGTGTGTGTGGTGGAGGGGGTGTAGTGGTGTGTGTGTGTGGTGGGGGGTGTAGTGGTGTGTGTGTGTGTGTGTGTGGTGGGGGGGGGGGGGGTGTAGTGGTGTGTGTGTGTGTGTGTGTGTGTGTGTGCGTGTGTGTGTGTGTGTGTGTGTGTGTGTGTGTGGTGTGTGTGTGTGTGTGTAGTGTGTGTGTGTGTGTGTGGTGGGGGGGGTGTAGTGGTGTGTGTGTGTGTGGTGGGGGGTGGTTGTAGTGGTGTGTTGTGTGTGGTGGGGGGTGGGTGTAGTGGATGTGTGTGTGTGTGTGTGGTGGGGTGTAGTGGTTGTGTGTGTGTGTGTGTGTGTGTGGTGGGTGGGGGTGGTAGTGGTGTGTGTGTGTGTGTGTGTGTGTGTGTGTGTGTGCGTGTGTGTGTTGTGTGTGTGTGTGTGTGTGTGGTGGTGGGGGGGGTTGTAGTGGTGTGTGTGTGTGTTGTGTGTGTGTGTGTGTGTGTGTGTGTGTGTGCGTGTGTGTGTGCGTGTGTGTGTGGGGTGTGTGTGTGTGTGGGTGGTAGTTGGTGTGTGTTGTGTGTGTGTGTGTGTGTGGTGTGGTGTGTGGTGTGTTGGTGGTGGTGTTGTGGGTGGGTGGGTGCGTGGGAGGGTGTGTGACGTTTTATGTGTTTGTGTTGTGGTGTGGGTGGAGGGTGGGTGAGTGGTGTATGTATGTGTGTTCGTTCTTCGATTTTACGTCTTTTCACCATCAGGGGGTTTGTTGTTGTGTGTGTGAGTGAAAAGAGAGAGAGAGTGACTGTGTTAATGTGTTGTATGTGTGATGTATGGCGGTTGGTTGTGTGTATGTGTGTGGTGTGTGTTTTTGTGTGTGTGTGTGTGTGTGAGTAAAATATGAGTATAGGCTACCCGTTTTTCATAATTCGTTCCAGGAGAAAATAAAAAACGCGCTTTAGGTTTTGGTTTTGGGGGGGTCTTTTTTTAAAAATTTTTAAAAACACATGGTTTAGGGGTCTTTAAAAAAAAAACACAGGGTTTTGGGGGTCTTTTCTTTAAAAAAAACAAACAAAAACAGGGTTTTGGGGGGTCTTTTTTAAAAAACACAACAGGTTTTGGGGGGGGGTTTTTTTAAAAAAAAAAACACAGGGTTTTGGGTTTTTTTTTAAAAAAAAACAACAGAGGGTTTTGGGGGGTCTTTTTTTAACAGGGTTTTTGGGGTCTTTTTTTTTAAAACAGCAGGGTTTTGGGGGGTTCTTTTTTTATATTTAAAACAACAGGGTTTCGGGGGGTCTTTTATTTAAAAAAACAACAACAGGGTTTTGGGGTGGTGTCTTTTTTTATTTAAAAAAAAACAGAGTCGTGTGGAGGCTGTCACGAGGGCGGTGCGGGGCCTCAGCCGGCGTGTAGGCGGCGGGAGGTGAGCAAGTGCAGCAAGGAGTGGTTCGTGACCAAGTACGTGCCCTGCCCCGTCTACTTCCACTCCGACCTGGACAAGTGTAACATCAAAATGTGAGTGGGGAGAGCATGTGTGTGTAAGTGTAGTGTAGTGCGGTGTGGTTTGGTGTAGTGTAGTGTGTGTGTAAAGGTAAAGGAGGGGACGGGATAGCTCAGTGGTCGGAGCGCTCGCTTTCCCCCAGCCAAGGTTAAGCAGCGTCGAGCGTGGTTACCAGTTGGATGGGTGACCGTTTGCGCCGCGCCTTGGCTTCAGTACAGTTCCCCCAGTTCACCCAGCTGTAAATGGGTACCTGCCCTCTTTAGGGTCAGGGAAGGTAAAGCAGCGAGGGAGAGGAGATGGGCGCCGCCCTCAACATGCTGGCCCTAGAGAAGTAAGGTCTCTGACGCCTCGCTCCCCTACGACCTTATAGGTTATGGGACTCCTTTACCTTTTAGTGTGTGTGTGTGAGTGTGGTGTAGTGTGGTGTAGTGTGGTGTAGTGT
>CM054166.1:16024215-16026715 GCA_028751875.1 Rapana venosa
AAGAAGAAGAAGAAGAAAGAAGAAGAAGAAGAAGAAGAAGAAGAAGAAGAAGAAGAAGAAGAAGAAGAAGAAGAAGAAGAAGAAGAAGAAACAAGACAGAAGAAGAAGAAGAAGAAGAAGAAGAAGAAGAAGAAGAAGAAGAAGAAGAAGAAGGAGAAGAAGAAGAAGAAGAAGAAGAAGAAGAAGAAGAAGAAGAAGAAGAAGAAGAAGAAGAAGAAGAAGAAGAAGAAGAAGAAAAGAAGAAGAAGAAGAAGAAGAAGAGAAGAAGAAGAAGAAGAAGAAGAAGAAGAAGAAGAAGAAGAAGAAGAAGAAGAAGAAGAAGAAGAAGAAGAAGAAGAAGAAGAAGAGAAGAAGAAAGAAGAACGAAGAAAAGAACAAGAACAAGAAGAACAAGAAAAGAAGAGACGAAACCACGAGTTGGACGCAGAAATCACAGCTAATCTGTTCTTACCCCCCCCCCCCCCCCCCCCCCCCCCCCCACCACTGCCACCACCACCACCCCCTTTGAATCTGACACTCAATGCAACACAAGGATACATTTATGCAGGGTTTTTTTGTTTTTTTGTGTTTTGTTTTGTTGGTTTTAAATAGAAGCATCGTTGTATTCATATTTTGCACATAATGTTAGCATTGCCATGGGTGTCCATGGTTTTATTTTGTTGATGTTGTTGTTGACAACAATGTTATATATAGAGATCTTAGGTGGCATGTTAATTTGTATTTGACAAAATATGTCTAATATTATTTTTATTTTTATTTTGCTCTTTCAAAAATAAAATTTCTTATTTTTGTCATAAAGTTGTATTGATTTTTTTGTGGTTGGTTGTTATTGTATTGTTGTTGTTTTTTTATTTATTTTTAAGTGACCGAAAGGAATCTACGTTTTCCTTCCTGTTCTGGTTCAGCTGTCTGTCTGTCTGTCTGTCTGTCGGTCTGTCTCTCTCTGTTTGTGTGTGTGTGTGTGTGTGGGGGGGGGTTACTCTTCCTCTCTCTCTCTTCTCTCTCTCTCTCTTTGTTCACAATCCCCTTCATAAGGGGCTGAGGCCTATTTGAATAAATCATCTGCGTCTGCATCTCTGTCTGTCTGTCTGTCTGTCTTTCCATCTCTGTCTCTCTTTAATATTTTATTGTTGTATTAAAGAAGGAAACGTGGCAGGGTGGTTAAGACGTTCATTTTTTGCCTAACAAGTAAACCGTGAGGTTCTGGGTTCGATTCCAAGCCTGGCAACAACAACGCAACCCATAATTATTCGCCCATTCATTCTGACAGACACACAGAGACACCGAGAAAGTTGTAGACATCATCTGATATTTAATTTATCACAGAACGAACATGTAGGGAAGCTGTCCCGGGCAATCGTCGCACAATTATTTAGTACAAACCATGTACACTTTAAAAAGTTGGTAGGTTTAAGAAACGAAAGGCTATTCTCCTAATCTGAGACAGCAATACTCCGGTTTAAAGCACATGTATGTATGTATGTATGTGTTATGTGTGTGTGTGAAAATGTGTGTGTGTGTGTTGTGTGTGTGTGTGTGTTGTGTGTTGTGTGTGTGTGTGTGTGTGTGTGTGTGCATGGTTGTGGATGTGTGTGTGTGTGCGTAGTGTGTGTGTGTGTGCATGGTTGTGGATGTGTGTGTGTGTGTGTGTGTGTGTGTGTGTGTGTGTGTGTGTGTGTGTGTGTGTGTGTGTGTGTGTGTGTGTTGTGGTGTGTCAACACACACAGTCTACAGGCCCTATATACATGATTCTGAACTAAGTGTCATATCTTGTAAAGAAAAACTACACCCCCACCCCCATCCCCTACCCAAAGAAAGAAAAGCTAAGTTATTCAACTGATAATAGATAACTACTACAAATTCCACTACAACATTGAAGCGAGTGTTGTCTCCAAGCTTGTTTGTTGTCCACACCAGTTAAAAGCAACAACAACAACAACAACAAAAATCAACCCCCTTCTAGGTATGCAATATGCTTTTAGATGATCAAAACATATTACTATACGAGTATGTTCTTCTTCTTATTTTTTTTGGTTTGTAGATTTATATATTAAAGCGTAAAGCATTGAAAGGGGGGGTAGGTATGACACATACATGTATACACACACATCATTCTTTAAGACAATGCAAAAGTACTTCAGAACAGCATAAAAAGTGTGGGGAGGGGGGGGGGAGATACAACACACGCATTGTCACGTAACGATGTGTAGTATTGCTTAAAACGGCATGAAAAACACATACATACACATCATTCCGTAAGGACAATACAAAGAGTACAACAGCTTAAAGACAGCATAAAAGAAGGGATACAACACACACGTTGTCTTGTAATGATGTGTACGACTGCTTAAAACAGCACGAAAACGCACACACACACACACATACATACACACACATAATGTAACGATATAAAGCTTGGAACTGCTTAATTATTTAACACTTTTCGTTGAAGGAGAACATCAAGGCCATTTTGAGTATAATTATATACCATGCTTGTGTT
>CM054166.1:16031715-16039215 GCA_028751875.1 Rapana venosa
CACACACACACACACACACACACACAATACACACACACCACAACACACACAACACACACACACACACATACACACACAACACACACACACAACACACACACACATACACACACACATACACACACACTCACACACACACAACACACACACTCACACACACACACACACACAACACACACACACAACACTAACACACCACACACACAAACACTAACACACTCACAACACACACACACCACTCACACAACACTAACACACTCACACACACACACACTCACACACAACACACACACACAACACACAACACACACACACACACACACACACACACACTCACACACACACACTCACTCACTCACACACACACACACACACACACACACACACACACACACACACACACACACACACACACACACACACACACACACAACACACACACACACACACACACACTCTTCCTCTCCTCGGTTTGAGCTCCAAGGCTCGTCAATGGTGAGATTTTGAGTATGCGGCTGTTTTTTACCCACCATTAAGGTAGCTGTATTCTAACTTCATGGATGATGTCTAAACACGACACCAGTGTGCCTGAGTTTTTGTATTTTTCCCCATCCGTTCGTAAGGGCATGCAATGGCCTACTCTTCCGAAAGACGCAACGGATGTTTAACGTGTGAACAAGATGTCCTGCATGCGTTCACACACGGGACTTCGGTTTTTAGTCTCATCCGAAGGACTTTCGGGGAAGTGGAGTCAGTACTGATGTTAACTCCAGGGGGAACACTCCTGGAATGGGCATCTCTGTCGTGGCTCGAACTCAGGCCGTCAGATCACGAGCTCAACGCTCTAACCACTTGACTATCCTGCCTTCGCTTGAGGATGTGTGTCGGGAGTACTTTTTGTACCCTCTTTCTGTGAGGATTTTCCCCCCTGGAGTTAACTCCTTGTCCCATCTCAAGTCTTTTGCTAGTCCTTTCAAGACTACAACTAAAGGTCTGTGTGCTAACATGCACATAACACTGCGTGATACTCTTTAGATGAGACGATAAACTGAGGTCCCGTGTGCAACTCTCTTTCAGTGCAGGTAAAAGAGCCCGTGGCAGGCAACAGGAGAGCTGTCCCTGGCAACAAAAGTCTGTGTAAAACAAACAAGCAAACACAAAAAACCCTGCTCTCCTAGGGAAACAAATACACCAGGAGACAGAAAATGTAACTAAAAAAGAAAAAAAAAAGTGGCGCTGCTCTTGTGGCGCCACCACCACTCTGAAAGGAAAACAAATATACACCCCGACAGGAAATTCAACTTCAAAAAAGAAAAAGGGTAGCACTGCTCTTGTGGCGACGTGCTGTCTACTCCCCGCCCCCACCCCCCAAAATTGACAGCAGCCCGAAATATTTTACACAGAGAAATCTGCCATGACTAACAATAGTAACACAATCACCAAGCGTCGTCGTTCATAGATAAGGGAGGCTACTTGTGAATAGGTCACCACTGCCTGAGAGAATAGTACAGTTTAACCTCCCTTCCCCTCCCTCCAACTGCCCCCCCCCCCCTCCCCAACCGCTCCTCCCCTTCACCCCCCCCCCCCCCCAATCCCTCACTACACCTGCGATAAGCAGCGTACTAGGGACAGCCTTATCAACGTGTACAGCTTAAGCTGTCAGTCATTGCTAAGCCCTTGTGCTGACAGATCAGACAAGAATGGGCTGGCTGGCTGGCTGGCTGGTTGGCTGGCACTGTCTTGGCCCTTTACCTAGAGTTGTATTGGAGTGGATGGTATTGAATAATGGTGTTTTTATTGTACTGCGTTGTATTGTGTTGAAGTGTATTGAATTGTGTTGTATTGTATTGTGTTGTGTAATATTCAATGGTGGTGCAATGTTTGGCATTGTTTTGTTTTGTACTGTACGGTAGTGTGTTGTACTGTATGGTATTGTTTTGTACTGTACAGTACTGTTTGGTAAGTGTAATGAATTGTTTGGTATGGTCGTGTAGTGTACTTTTTGGTATTGTATTGTACTGTTTATACTATTTGGTATTGTTGTACTGTTTGGTATTGTAGTGTACTGTTTATACTATTTGGTATTGTTGTACTGTTTGGTATTGTAGTGTACTGTTTACACTATTTGGTATTGCATTGTACTGTTTGATATTATATTGTACTGTTTAGTTTGGTTTTTTTGTGTCGTACCGTTCGATATTTGCCTTGTTTTTGTATTGTACTATTTGGTATTGTGTTGTACTGTTTAGTGTATTGTATGGTACTGTTTAGTATATTGCATTGTACTGTTTGGTATTGTCTTTGTGTTGTACTGTTTGGTATGGTATTGTACTGCAATGTACTGTTTGATATTATTTTTGTACTATTTGGTACCGCTTCATTTTGTATTTAGTATTATATTGTACTGGGGTTTTTTTTTCGTATTTTTGACACACACACCCCTCCTCCCCCGCCATCCTATCCCCAAGGGGGAGTTCCCACCATCTGTACATGCATGGTCTTTGAACAGCCATTCCCTGTGTCCAAAATCATATCCTGGTGGTACGGAGTAAGAGCACCAGACCTTTATTCCCGTGAACAGCAGCTCTAAGCCTTATTCCAGCAGCTGACAACACACAGACAGACAAAGAGAAACAGGCAAAAGCACAAAGAAACGGACCTTTTCCAACCCTATTCCAGCCACTGACAGACACAGACACAGACGAAAAAGAACTGGCGTAAACACACACACACACACACAAACACAACACCACACCACACACACACACACACAACGCACGCACGTACGCACGCGCACACACACACACACACACACACTAAACACACACCATTAGTGTCTAATAGGTCACTTTTATGTGAACAGACATAAAATTGAAGACCAACACACACACACACACAACACACACACACACACACACACACACACACACCACACCCACACCACACACACACACACCCACACACAACACCACACACACACACCCCACACCACACACAACACACACACACACACACACAACACCACACCACACCAACACACACACACTCACACAACACACACACACAACCCCACACACAACACACCACAACACCAACACACACCCAACAACACACACAAAACACACACACACACACACACACACACACACACACCAACAAACACACACCAAAACACACACACCCAAACACACACACAAACACACACACCACACACACCCACACACACACACACACACACACACACACACACACAACAACACACACACACAACACTACAAAACACACACACACACAAAACACACACACCCAAACACACACACACCACAAACAACACACCACACACCACACACACCACACACACACACACACACACACACACACACACACACCCCACCCACACCACACAACACACAAACCAACACACAAACACACACAAAACACACACACACACCACACACAAACACACACACCAACACCCACCACCCACCCACCACCACAACACAACACACACACACCACACAAACACTACACAACAACACACCACCACCACACACACCACACACACACCACACACACACAACACACACAACCAAACACCAAACCACAGTATTCGTCTAATAATCACTTTTTGGTGTGGAAAGAAGGACGTTAATTAAACTGAAGAACTAACACACAACACACACCACACACACACACAACACCACACACACACACAACACACACATCACAAACACACACAAACACAAATACACAAGAGCACCCACCAAGTTCTCAGCACACCCCCCACCACACTCAGTTCAGACCCGAACACACAAAACAAAAGTCGGCGCCTCGCGGCACCCCCTACCCCGGAGCACCCCGTATCGCTAGAGATAATTATCACTTTTTTTGTGGTGGAAGAAGGACGTTAATTAAATGAAAACTAAAACAACACACACCACTCAACACACCACACCACACACACCACACCAACCACACACACACGCACACCAAACCAAAAGCCCAGAGCACCCACCAGTTCTCTGATAGGGAAACAAATACAGTTGCAGACCAAAAGAAAAAAAAGAAAAAAGGTGGCGCTGTTCTTGTGGCGACGCGCTCTCCCCGGGGAGAGCAGCCCGAATTTCACGCAGAGAAATCTCGTGACTTAAAGTGGTATAAAATAAAATAAAAAATATTTTTAAAATAGATAAAAAGAGCACCCACCAGTTCTGCAGACACCGCCTCTCGGAGGCCACACTCTGTTTCCAGACCTTGTCCTGGGTGACGGCATCGCAGGCCTTGAGCTGGGCCTCGCTGGGCCCTGGGCCTCCTGGAGAGGCCTGAGTGCCCACCGTCTGCCGGGGCATGCAGTTGTCATGGTAGGCGCTGAAACACACACACACAAGCCGTCACGTCACCATGGGTGGTTAGGGTCGATGATGCCAATGTTCCAATTTTTAAAAGTGGTTTTTTTTCAATTGTTGCCGTAGGCGCTGAAACACAGTTGGTTAGGGTTGATGATGCCAATGTTTCAATTTAAAAAAAAAAAATTTCAGTTGTTGCCGTAGGCGCTGAAACACAGTTGGTTAGGGTTGATGATGCCAATGTTTCAATTTAAAAAAAAATAAATTTCAGTTGTTGCCGTAGGCGCTGAAACACAGTTGGTTAGGGTTGATGATGCCATGTTTCAATTTTTTTTATTTAAATTTCAGTTGTTGCCGTAAGCGCTGAAACACAAGCCGTTGTCACCATGGATGGTTAGGGTCTATGATGACAATGTTTTATTTAAAAAAATTCAGTTGTTGCCGTAGGCGCTGAAACAGTTGGTTAGGGTCGATGATGACATGTTTCAATTTTTTTTAATTCAAATTTCAGTTGTTGCGGTAGGCGCTGAAACACACACTGTCACCACAGTTGACTATGTTGATGATGACATGTTTCAATTTTCAAAAAAAAAATTCAGTTGTCGCGGTAGGCGCTGAAACACGCACCGTCACCATAGTTGGTTATGGTTGATGATGACATGTTTCTTTTTTTTTTAATAATTTTTTTTGGTTCAGTTGTTGGGGTAGGCGCTGAAACACACACCGTCACCACAGGTGGTTAGTGTCGATGATGCCATGTTTCAATTTTTTTTTTATTTCAGTGGTGCAGTGGATCGGTGGTCTAGAAAGCGAAAAGTCCGGGTTCGTATCCCGTCTGGGCCCGAAACTTTTCCCCCATCCATTAGACCATGAGTGGTGGTCTGGGCGCTAGTCTTTCGGATGAGACGATAAACCGAGGTCCCGTGTGTTACAGAAAATTACGCAGCGCACGAAAAAGAACCCACGGCAACAAGAGAGTTGTCCCTGGCAAAATTCTTAGAAAAAAGCCACTCTGGTAGGGAAAGAAATACAGTTGCAGACAAAAAAAAAAAAAGGGGTGGCGCTGCTCTTGTGGCGACGTGCTCTCCCCGGGGAGAGCAGCCCGAATTTCACGCAGAGAAATCTCGTGACTTTAAGTGGTATAAATAAATAAATAAATAAATAAATAATAGGCGCTGAAACACAGTTGGTTAGGGTTGATGATGACATGTTTCATTTTTAATTTTTGTTCAGTTGTTGGGGTAGGCGCTGAAACACGCACCGTCACCACAGGTGGTTAGGGTAGATGATGACATGGGGACGTACAGATAGCCTAGTAGTGGTCAGAACATTGTGCTGGCAATCTGACAACCTGGGTTCGATTCCTGTTTAAGGGGGATATTTCACCACCCCCCCCCCCCCCCCCCCCTGGAGTTAACATCAGTGCAGACTCCACTCTCCCCAAAAGTCCTTCGGATGAGACTATAAACCGAGGTCCCCGTGTTGCGAACGCGCGCAGAACATCTTGCGCACACGTTAAAATCCTGTTCCGCTTTTCGTAAGAGTAGGCCATTGTGTGCCGGTGGGAATGGATGACAATTTACAAAAGCCGCATACACACGGGGACTGGATGTAAAAAAAAAAAGCACATGAGTGTTTATTCCATTGTCCTCGAAATAAAAGAAAAAAAGAAAGAAAGGGTAGGTTGTGAAAGACACAGCCATAGTGGGCTACCTATCATTGATGGTAATTATGCTTCCATTTTTTCCCCCTGTTGTGTGTGTGTTTGCGCGTGCGTGCATGTATGTGTGTGTGTGTGTGTGTGTGTGTGTGTGTGTGTGTGTGTGTGTGTGTGTGTGTGTGTGTGTGTGTGTGTGTGTGTGCGTGCGTGCGTGTATGTCTGTGTGTGTGTGTGCGTGCGTGTATGTATGTATGTATGTGTGTGTCTGTGTGTGTGTGTCTGTGTGTCTGTGTGTGTGTGTCTGTGTGTGTGTCTGTTGTGTGTTATGTGTGTATGTGTCTGTGTGTCTATGTCTGTGTGTATATGTGTGTATGTATGTATGTGTGTGTGTATGTCTGTGTGTCTATGTCTATGTCTGTGTGTGTATGTGTGTATGTATGTTGTGTGTATGTCTGTGTGTCTATGTCTATGTCTGTGTGTGTATGTATGTGTGTATGTCTGTCTGTGTGTGTATGTCTATGTCTGTGTGTGTATGTATGTGTGTATGTCTGTCTGTGTGTGTATGTGTGTATGTATGTGTGTGTGTATGTCTGTGTGTCTATGTCTATGTCTGTGTGTGCATGTGTGTATGTATGTGTATGTGTGTATGTGTGTGTGTGTTGTATGTATGTATGTATGTGTTTGTGCGTGCGTGTGTGTATGTGTGTTTTGTGGTTTTCTATGTCTGTGTGTGTGTGTGTGTGTTCCTCAGCTTGAGCTCGGAGGTCCACCATGGTGAGATGTTGCGTACTCCACTGTTTTTGCCCACCATTACGTGCGTTAGCTGCAGTCCGATTTCAGGGATGATGTGTGAACACAACACTGGTGTGCATGGATGTTTTTTTTCTTTTTTTTTAGAATTTTGTCATGAAATCCGTTCCTACCGGCACGCAATGGCCTACTCTTTCAAAAGACGGAACAGGTTTTTAATGTGTGGGTAAGAAGTTCTGCAAGTGGTTTGCACACGGGACCTTGGGTTGACAGTCTCATAGGATGGACTTTCAGTTGCACAGTATAATAACCTACAAGAACAGTGATAGTACGGTACAATAACAATAATGATAACAGTAATAGTACACTAACAGCAATCGCATGGTAACAGTATATTTATTTATTTTATTTTTATTTTATACCACTTTAAGTCACGAGATTTCTCTGCGTGAAATTCGGGCTGCTCTCCCTGGGGAGAGCGCGTCGCCACAAGAGCAGCGCCACCTTTTTTTTTTTTTTTTTGTCTGCAACTGTATTTGTTTTCCTATCAGAGTGGCTTTTTTTCTAAGAATTTTGCCAGGGACAACTCCCTTGTTGCCGTGGGTTCTTTTACGTGCGCTGAAAAATTGTGTAACACACGGGACCTCGGTTTATCGTCTCATCCGAAAGACTAGCGCCTAGACCACCACTCATGGTCTAATGGATGGGGAAAAATTTCGGGCCCAAATGGGGTACGAACCACGC
>CM054166.1:16044215-16046715 GCA_028751875.1 Rapana venosa
TAACTCAAGCGAGTTTGCGCTGGAAAAAGGTTTTTTGTGGTAAAGGGAAGCCAGTACAGCTTGGTATATTTATGCAAAACATTGTTATCGCCCTTTTGACGTTGCGAGAAGCCTTGACTTAAAAAACGGAGAATGAATGAATGAATCTTTATTTTTCAAGGGTAACAGAATAAGCATGCGCATACTTTTTTTCATCCGGCCCTTGCCCTGATTAGGGACTATCAACAATACAAAGGTAAAAATCTTACTTCAACAACGACAACATCATTTTAAAAGAGAACTCGAACTCGAAAGGTTTATTCACAAAAAGGCCATTGGCCCATACATGAAGGGGGGTTGCTGAACTGCTTAGTATTTTAGTGACAAAAATAAGGAAGCTCAAAAACAAAATGTTATTGTATAACCACAACCACTACAATAAAAATCAGTTACAAAAAATATGACTTAAGAAACCAAGATATCTCTTATTCTAAAGGCTTTACACAAATATAAAGCAAGGCATTTTAAGAGAGACAGAGAGAGAGAGAGAGAGAGAGAGAGAGAGAGAGAGAGAGAGAGAGAGAGAGAGAGAGAATTTATTCTTTTTATTTCAAGGATAATGGATTAAGCACTCATGTGCTATTACATCCAGTTCCCGTGTGTTATATGGTTTTGTAAATTTTGTCACCCCTTCCCACCGGCACACAATGGCCTACTCTTAAGAAAAGCAGAACAGGTTTTAACATATGCGCAACATGTTCTTCATGCGTACGCACACGGGACCTCGATTTATAGTCTCATCCGAAGGACTTTTGGGGGAGAGTGGAGTCAGCACTGATGTTGTTAACTCCAGCGGGGAAAAATCCCCTTGAAAGAGACTCGAACCCGGGTCGGCAGATCACGACCGCAATGCGCAGCGCTCTAACCACCAGGCTGTCCTGTCCCGTAGTCTGAATGCGGCTACCTTCATAGTAGGCAAAAACGGTCGCATACGCAAAATGTCACCATTGGTGAACTTCGGAGCTCTAGCCCATCATCTTCCAGAAAGCATGGGAAGAGAGGAAAGTACCAATGGACTGGCAAAATGCAATAGTGGTGCCAATTTGGAAGAAGAAGGGCAGCAAGAGAGACTGCAGCACCTACAGAGGCATTTCACTTCTCAGCCATGTAGGGAAAACGTATGCAAAGATTCTGGAACAGCCCACAAGAGCCAAAGCAGAACACCTACTGAGCAATGCCCAGTTTGGCTTTTGGAAAGGAAGAGGGTGCACAGATGCCATTTTCGCACTCCGACAGCTGTGTGAAAGAGCCATCGAATACAACCAAGACCTGCATACAGTATTCGTTGATCAAGAAAAAGCTTTCGACCGAGTCAATAGAGACAAGCTCTGGAAGATCCTGGAGCAGTACGACGTGAAGGGGCAGTTGCTTGATAACATCAGAGCAATCTATGCCAACAGTATGAGCGCAGTCCGAACAGCCAGTGGAACATCCGACTGGTTCCCGGTTACATCAGGGGTCAGGCAAGGCTGCGTACTCTTTCCCCTTCTCTTCGTGATCTACATGGACCAGATTACAAAGGAAGCCAACCCAGATCTTGAGGCCCTGAACGAACTATTATTTGCTGATGACCAGTCCTTGATGAATCAGAACAAAGCAGCTCTTCAAGAACACACAGACCAACTCAACACAAGCTGCGAGAGGTATGACATGAAGATCAGTATCACCAAAACAGAAGTTATGTCTGTCAGCAGAAATCCAGGAAAGCTGGACATCAACATCAACGGCACCCAGCTGAAACAGACCAAAGAATTTAAATACCTTGGCAGCCTCTTCACTGAAGATGGAAAATTGGACAGAGAGATAGAAACAAGATGCCAGAAAGCGAACGCAGTCAGTTACCAACTCGCCCCCCTTCTAAAACATCCCAGCATCCCAATGAGTACCAAGGCAAAACTCATCAACGCCATCTTCGTTCCAACACTCACATACCAGTGTCAGACATGGGCCCTAACAAAAGCCTTAGAGAGAAAATTGGTCACATGTGAAATGCGCTGCCTGAGAAAAGCTGTCAACAAGACCAGACGCGACAAGATCAAGAATGAGGTGATCAGAGACATGGTCGGACTAACACCAATTCTCCACCATTTCGAACAACAAAGGATCAGGTGGTTTGGTCACCTCACTAGAATGCCGCCCAACCAACCAGCCCTACGGGCATACACCACCAAACACAATGGCTGGAAAGCCAGAGGTAGACCAAGGAGACGATGGAGCGACTCCGTGGCTGACACCCTGCGAGCCCATGACCTGTCACTACATCAAGCCTCCCGCCTTGCTGCAGACAGACGTCTGTGTCTCCCCGCGACGCCGAAAGGCACCAGCGGCAGATGAAAGAAAGAAAGAAAAAAAGCCCAGGAACACGAACAAAAAAAAAGCCATTATGATGTTGATCGCTGGTCTGGAAGTAACGTACCTGCCTAAAAAAAACCCACCCCAAAAAACAAGACGTGTGTGTTCG
>CM054166.1:16061715-16066715 GCA_028751875.1 Rapana venosa
GTTTTTGCAACATACTGTTGTTATGGTTTGGAATAGTCTTTTAATGTACATTAATGCCAACACGCATCTCTTTTTCTTAAAGCCCTCATATCATTATCCACATCCCACCCCCCACCCCCCACCCTCCTCCACCTCCGTCTAATATCACTTTAAGTGAACAGACGTAAAATTGAAAGACGGAGAGACATACAGAGACAGAGACAGACAGAGAGAGAGAGAGGAGGGAGGGAGGGGGGCATACACGTATGCATGAGGGCAGAATGAACAAAAAGTTGTGCAAACTTAAACGTTTACCCTCAATAAAGATCATTTTGACTTGAATTGATGCACACACATCAGATCATATCACAACACATCAATTCACATCAAAACACCTCACATAACAACACATCACATCTCAACATCTCACATCACATCACACCACATCACACGATACTACATTACATAACACAATCACATCGCATCCCACCTCACTACACCACATCACACAACATCACACAACACAAACATCGCATGCCATCACATCACATTACATTACTTCACATCACATTACATTAATCATGTCACACCGTTCATATCAAAAGATATCACGTCGCATAACACAACAATACATCACAGCACATCCCACCACAACACATCACATCTAACTTTTTATATTGGGGACGTGATAGCCTAGTGGTTAGAACATTGCGCCCGCAATCTGATGACCCAGGTTCGATTCCCGTTCAAGGGGATATTTTCCTCTGGAGTTAACATCAGTGCAGACTCCACTCTCCCCAAAAGTCCTTCGGATGAGACTATAAACCGAGGCCCCGTGTGCGAACGCAAGCAGAACATCTTGCGCACACGTTAAATTCTGTTCCGCTTTTCGTAAGAGTAGGCCATTATGTGCTGGTGGGAACAGATGACAGAATTTACAAAACCGCATATACACGGGGACTAGATGTTAAAACAAAGCACATATGTGCTTATTCCATTATCCTCGATATAAAAGAATAAAACAACATCTCATGAATTCACACGGCAAGTTATAATAATAACTATATATAATATACTGATCACAGGACATCCCACCACAACACATCACCTCTCACAAATTCACACAACTTCTAATTATAATTATATATGATATACTGACCTCTTTCGAGCAGCCAACATATAACTGGCCACCATGCCGCTGGACATTGTCACGGTCAGTCAACGAGTTGACCACCACCACAACTGCAACCACAACAGGCGATGAATCACAACTTGGTATAACAAGAATTAGTATGTCGTCTGCGCTGGACAAGTCCTCCTGACACCAGAGTTATCTCCCTTGTCGCTTGAGTACTATGATGGGATAAAGATATTTATGATTATGCAGACTACGGAATATTCTGACAGAGATTTTAATGACTTATTGTTAGGAAACACGCACATTCGCGCGTGCATTCTCACGCACACACACACACACATACGCGCGCGCGCGCGCCCGCGCGCACACACACACACACACACTTTTGTGATAATTTAGTGTAGCAGTAGTTACTGATAAAATAAAGCTTACCACAAGTGTAAGATAGAGTATACGTAAACCTCTTTAATGATAACACGAAATGAATATCATTATCTATCCATTGAAAATAATTTTAAACATTTACTTAATGATTCAGCAGCACTTTAAATCAATGCAGTTTAGTGGTCTTAAGATTTTATCTAACATAATATGTGATACTTTGAACAGATCATTTTTTTCCATTTAAAAGTTATTTAAGATATGTATCTCACAATTCAGTAATAATTTTGAAACCAAATACACATGTCTGTTGAAAATTTAGGTTTTTATTTAATACATATATTTTTCAAACAATTCAGCTTTACTCTTTTATCCATTGAAACTTCTTCTTCTACTTCTTTTTCTTCTTCTTCTTCTTCTTCTTATTATTATTATTATTATTATTATTATTATTATTCACGGAACAAATTCAGCAGTACCTTAAACCAGTATTCTTTTCCACTGACATGTACTTTAGATACTTATTCAATAATTCAGTAATATATTGAACCAATGTGTCTTCCCTGTTGAAATGTTCTTTTGGGGGTTGTTTTTTTTTGTTATGTGTGTGTGTTTGGGGGGGGGGGGGGGGGGGTTTTGTTTTGTTTTGGTTTCTTGTTGTTTTTTGTTGTTGTTGGGGTGGGGTTGTTTTTTGTTGTTGTTTTTTTGGGGGGGATTCCCAGCTAGAGCTCCAAGGTTCACCAATGGTGAGATTTTGCGTATGCGACCGTTTTTACCCATCATTAAGGTAGTCGCATTCCGACTTCGGAGAAAGAAAGATTTTATATATCTAACCTAAACTTCATCAGCACTGTAAATGATTATGTTTATCACTGTTATGATTTTCGTTCGAGTGTGTTTTAGATATTTACCAAAATATTCAGCAATATTTTAAACCAAGAGGCTTACCCACTGAGAGTACCTTTAGATATCTATCTAACAATGTGTGAATACTTAAAGCCAATACCCGTTGCATGGAAGGTAGTGGGTCTAGGTATTTGTCTAGCAATTCAACACTTTAAACCAATACCCATTTTTATTTTATTTCATTTTTTTTATCACTTTATTTTTTGTTGTTCTTTTTTGTTTTATTTTCGTGTTTTTAATGAAAGGGCTCTAGATTTCGATGTAGTAATCAAGCAGGGGACGGGATAGCTCAGTGGTCGGAGCACTCGCTTTCCCCCAGCCAAGTTAAGCAGCGTCGAGCGTGGTTACCAGTTGGATGGGTGACCGTTTGTGCGCCTTGGCTTCAGTACAGTTCCCCCAGTTCACCCAGCTGTAAATGGGTACCTGCCCTCTTTAGGGTCAGGGAAGGTAAAGCAGCGAGGGAGAGGAGATGGGCGCCGCCCTCAATATGCTGGCCCTAGAGAAGTGAGGTCTCTGACGCCTCGCTCCCCTACGATCTTATAGGTTATGGGACCCCTTTACCTTTTACCTTTAATCAAGCAGTACTCAAAACCAATAGGCTAGTCCATTAAAAGTAGTCTTTGATATTCACCTAACAATTCATCAATACTCTAAATTAATGTACTATCCTTTTAGCAGTCGTCTTAGATATTCATTTAACAATTCAGCAATCAATGCGCTATTCTGTGAAAAGTTGTAGTTCAATATTCATTTGATAGCGCAGCAATACTCTAAATCAGTGCACTTTTCCATCTAGCAGCGATCTTTTATATTGATTTAACAATCCGTTGAACTTTAGACCAATACGATATGCTACTGAAAGTGGTTCCAGATTTCGATATTATAGCAATTCACCAGTACTCTAAACCAACGCGCTGTTCCATTAAAAATCGTCTTAGATATTCGTTTAACAGTTTGGCTATACCCTAAACCAATGCTCAGCCTTTGACAGAGCGTTTATACATTTTATTTAACAACCTGATTCAACAACGCTTTGATTAAACCAACGCCCTTTTCCACTGAAAGTGGTTCTAGATATCTAACTAGCTAATTCAGTAATACTTTGCGCCAGTAAACCTTTCCATCATTGAAAGCAAGTTTTTCGTTATTTATCTAAACGATAATAATAATAATAATAATAATAATAATCCATACTGTGAACAAAAATCCAATGGCCTTTTCCCCTGAAAGTAGTTCTTATGATTGATCTAACTTCTTCAGCAACACTTTAAACAAATACCCTGGGGTCTACTGAAAGCGGGTTCTAGATATTTATTTAACAATCTTAAAGCAATATTCTAAATCAACGTGCTTTTCCATTGAACACGCTTTTTAGATTTCATTTCGTTTCATTTCACGGTAGGCCCCCCACCACCCACAAAAACCAGAGCTTTTTAGACAGGCTATCTATCAATTCAGCAATACTTTAATTAAACCAGTCAGCCGAGACACCTTAAACACTGACATTTGCACCTGCCTGAGTCTGCCTATAGGACCGGTAGACGTTAAGGTCTACTCTGCCAATGACCTGAGGTCGTGCATTTGAGTCACCCTCTAACACAACTCCTTGGTTACACCAATTATTGCAACAAAATGATACCAGATTTTCTTCTTCTTCTTCCTCTTCTTCTCTTCTTTTCTCCATCTTCTCCTCCTCGTCATCCTCCTCCTCCTCCTCTTTCTTCTTCCATTTCTTCTTCTTCTTCGAACACTCAGACAGCAACCATTGTTGTCAGACATATTATGAGCGAAAAAACATTTTGCTCCCGTCAAGCGCCTGACAAGTCAGGCCCAGCACATCCGACTTCGGCGTAGTAGAAAATTGTTATCTTGTAAATCCTACTTTTTTTCAGAGTGCGGTTTTTGTTTGTTTGTTTGTTTTCTGTTCCCCCCCCCCCCCCTCTTCCCCGACCTCACACCCCCTTTTCGTAAAAGGAACAGTTGATGTGGTATCTGTAGACTTCAATCTAAGTCAGTATCTTTTTTTTCGGTTTATTTTTTGTTTTGTTTTTTGTCGAGTCCTTTCTAAAGCAAAATTACCTAGTAACAACATGTTTCCTTTCTTAATCAATACAGTGTCTTCTTCAAGCTTCTAGAACTTTATAAGAAACCTTTAAGAAGACAACTAATTCGAAACCAAAACTCTCTTAACACAATATTTTTTTTCTCTCGCTCAGGCCTACACCAATTCATGCAACAGAATATTTCCATATATCTATTTTCTCTCCTTTAAACCTAAAAACCTTTCTTTTTTCTTCCGAATAAATCAAATTTTCCGTACCAACAGAAAAAAAACCCAAGACAAAACAGAATACCCAAAAGCACTGCACAAAGATGATGACCCGAACACCAGCCTATAACAACACCACACAACTGATGATACAAATCACTTTCCGCCGTGGATCCAAACTCTCTCTCTCTCCCTCTCTCTCACCCTCTCTCCACTCACACCAACATTAATCCTCCTTCTTGGTCCTGACCTGCAAATCCGCTCCCAAAAAAAACCAGTTCCCGAAGACGGACAATCGATCGATGGATGGATCGATCGATCAATTCA
>CM054166.1:16071715-16159215 GCA_028751875.1 Rapana venosa
TACGTGTTGCCATTGTCAGGCGCCGCTGACTTCATCGTAAGAGCCTACATTGTGTCTGTGTGCGTGCACGCTTCGCTTTATGCACTCGAGTGAGTTGTGCCCCAGGGTCGACAATGGCTGGCTGGCTGTCAAATCTGTGGCACCACTGGTTACTGTTCTGGCAGAGGCGTTTGTCGCTGGCCTGTTTTCTAGCCTTTAAATTAATGTGGAGTGATTTAAAAAAAATTGTTTAAACAACGCTGTGTGGCTTTAGTGTTCGTGTCGCCACATGCAGGATAATGACAATGATAATGAGAAAGGGGGGGGGGGGGGGGGGGTTGGGACAAGAAGAGGAGGAGGAGGGAAGAAGGTGGGAGGAGAAGAGAGAGGAGAGGAGGAGGAGGAGGA
Organism: Rapana venosa; assembly: GCA_028751875.1. NCBI lineage: Eukaryota > Metazoa > Mollusca > Gastropoda > Neogastropoda > Muricidae > Rapana > Rapana venosa. Next base: position 16,072,103 of record CM054166.1, read on the forward strand.
GGAGGAGAGGGAGGAGAAGAGGAGAGGGGAAGGGAGAAGAGGGGAGAAGAAAAAGAAGAAGAAAGAAGAAGAAGAAGAAACAGTAGTAGGCCTAGTTTTTATTTTTCACCAATTTGACGCAAATCTGTTCAGCGCAGCCCATTTTGCATATAATGCTAGGGTACTCGTAATTATAAGCATTGCTGGTTGAATCATTGTGTATGGTGCTACTTGAAAAAGTTTGTTAAACAAATGTAGTAGCTAAGTCATTTGTAGAGGCACAGCAGCAGAAGCGCAAACGCAAGTAGTAGTAGTAGCAGTAGTAATTTTTTTTTTACAGTTTATTCTTTCATATCGAAGATAATGGAATAAGTACTCGTGTGCTTTTTTTTAACACATCAAAGCGCTCAGATTTTTTCCCCCCGAGGATAATGGAATAAGCACTCATGTGGGTTTTTAAACATCCAGTCCCCGTGTGTATGCGGTTTTGTAAATCATGTCATCTGTTCCCACCGGCACACAATGGCCTACTCTTTCGAAAAGCGGAACAGGATTTAACGTGTGCGCAAGTAGAAGACGACAAAGAAGAAGAAGAAGAAAAGGAAGGGAAAAAGAATGCGCGTGTATGACTGATGTGTATAGGCCTCATGTGGTAGCCGAGCATGCATTGTGTATGTTTAAGTGCTTCGATTTGTTTGGGTTTGTTTTTTTACAAGATTCAGCGCTATATAAATTCCAATTATTATTATTATTATCATCATCATCATTATTATTTATCAAGAATGCTCTGTTCATATAAACGGCACTAAATACTGTAGTTGTTCCCTGCAGTGTGTGTATGATCATGGTGGCGTCATGTCTTCAGATGTTTAGAGCATCATTTATTGCTGTATCTGTGCTGATGGATGCTGTCTTCTTCTTCTTCTTCATCAAATTCTCAGACAGCAACTACTGTTGTCTGTCATATGAGCAAAAAATGCCTTGCGCTGCCGTTAAGCGCCTGACAAGTCAGGCCCACCGCATCCGTCTTCGGAATGGGAGAAAATTGTTATTCTTTTTCTGGGAGAAAAAAAAAAAGACGAGAGAATGGACCAAGAAGGCAGAAACTAGACAAGAAGAAGGAGGCGACAGGAAGAAAAGGAAACAAGGCAGAAACAAAGAGAGAGAGAGGGATAGAAAAGAGGGAATTCCTAGCACAGAATTTCCAGAAGTTGGGGAGGATATTTCATACTTAAAGACCCCCTAAGCATCCCCACGGGGGAGGTGGTAGATGCTGTGATTGCATTGCTTTTGCTTTGTCCCGTAAAAGCACAACTTGTGCTTCTGTCTCCACACAGGGGGCAGAAAGGTGGTCGGTAAAATGACCATCGCTATCAACAATCCTTTTCCTTCCCCGAAATCTGAATGCGGCTACCTTAATTAACGGTGGGTTAAACACGGAGGCGTACGCAAAAAAAAATTCACCGTTTGTGAACCTAGGAGCTCTAGTCGAGAAAAGAGTGTTATTGTCGTTGTTGTTGTTGTTGTAAGTAGTATTAGCAGCAGCAGGAGGAGTAGCAGCAGCAGCAGCAGTAGTAGTAGTAGTAGAGGTAGTAGTAGTAGTAGTAGTTGGGAAAAAGTACTACACTCTCTCTCTCTCTCTCTCTCTCTCTCTCTCTCTCTCTCTCTCATAAAAGCACAAAGAACTTTTGACGTTTCTTTCTGTTAGCCAAAATGAAACTATTTACGTGGTTTGTTCTCCTTTATTTTATGGAGGTTTTGCTTTGTTTGGTTCTGTTTTGGTTTGGGTTTGGGGTTGTTGTTGCTTTTTTGAGGGGGGACTATTCGGTTGTTCCCTCTCCCCTTGTTGTTGCCGTTTTTGTTTTGCTCTTGGTTCTTGCTATTTTTTCGGTTGTTTCTGTGTTTTCTGTTCTGCTTTCTTTCTTACTTGTTGCTACTTTTTTTTCTTTCTCTCTCTTCGGTGATTTTTGTGGGGATTTTTGTGTAGATATTTTTTCCGTAAGCTGTGTAAGTGTATTGCTATGGGCTTTTTTTTTAATCATAATTATATATCCTTAAGGGCGGGGACTGGATGTAAAAAAGCACATAGGTGCTTATTCATTATCCTCGAAATAAAAAAAAAGAATTTGTCTCTCTCTCTCTGTATACACACACACGCACACTCACACACACAACACAACCTCTCTGCCCCCCCACCCACCACTTACACTCACACCAGGCCTACCACCACTAATGCACACCACCTCTCTCTCTCTCTCTCTCTCTCTCTCTCTGCACTATACAATGTTCAGTCAATCAACCGTGAAGCCTTACGACCCCTCAGGCGAACAGGCCGAGCAATGACAGACAGCGTGAACAACTGAACTAGCCAAACTAGCTTACTAGCTTACTAACTAACGGAACAACCACTACAAGCCCACACACACACCTGGCGGCTATACCAGCCCTGCAGAGCTGTCCTGAGAATTAAATAAAAGCCAAGCGAAGCATGGCGAAATGAACACAGCTGACTCACTCACAACAGACAGCCAGCCAACCTTGTTCTTTTACAGACTTGGCACCCCCCACGCAAACAGTTAACACACGCACAAAGCGGCTTTAGTTCCTCTCTACAAAAAAAATATAAAAAAGTATCCTAGGCATTATTATTGTGTATAGCATGTGTATGTATGTGGTGTTAGTAAGTAGTTAGTAGTAGTGTAGGCCTGTAGATCTTACTTACAGTCGTTGAGACCCCAGGGTATGTTTTGGTTGGGAAGGTTAATATTTGGTGTGTGTGTGTTTTGTTTTGGTGGGGGAGTGTGTGTTTTGGGTTTTTGTGTGTGTGTGTTGTGTGGTGTGTGTGTGTGTGTGTGTCTAGTCCTCAGAAAGAAAAAAATCTGAGCACATTACTCCTCTCCTGCGATCTCTCCACTGGCTGCCTGTGTCACAGAGAGTAAACTATAAGATCAGTACCCTCTGTTACAAATGTCTCCACAAAACAGCACCTTCCTACCTCTGTGAATGTCTTCACCTGTACACTCCTTCTCGATCCCTCCGCTCTGCTGCAGATACCTTGTGCTTACGAATACCTAGATTCAACCAATCCACAGTCGGCCATCGCTCTTTCTCTATTTCTGGTCCATTTATCTGGAATGACCTCCCTCTCTCCCTTTGCCAAAAGCCTACTTATGACACTTTTAAAGCCAGCCTCAAAACACATTTATTTCAAATCTAAGACTTTCCCCTCTTGTTTCATCTCATTTCTGTCCTTACCCTCAACAGCCAAACCCCACCACCCTGCCAAAGTACACAACTTCTCTCTCTCTAGCGCGCGCGCGCGTGTGTGTGTGTGTGTGTGTGTGTGCGTGTGTGTGTGTGCGTGCGCGCACGTGTGTGTATACATTTGAATTTGTAAAAACTATTTAATTGTAACTTGTTGCATGTGTTAGAGTAGGATGTATGCAAGCCCTTTGATTTGTTTTTGCAAGATATAGCCCTATATAAATTCCATTTATTATTATTATTATATGTAGACAGATGTGTGTGTGTGTGTGTGTGTGTGTGTGTGTGTGTGTGTGTGTGTGTGTGTGTGTGTGTGAGCGCGCGTGCGTATGTGTAGAATGCAATGGAGTGTTTGAGGTTTTTTGTAGGTAGGTAGACTGATGGTGGGGACGGGATAGCTCAGTGGTCGGAGCACTCGCTTTCCCCCAGCCAAGTTAAGCAGCGTCGAGCGTGGTTACCAGTTGGATGGGTGACCATTTGCGCGCCTTGGCTTCAGTACAGTTCCCCTAGTTCACCCAGCTGTAAATGGGTACCTGCCCTCTTTAGGGTCAGGGAAGGTAAAGCAGCGAGGGAGAGGAGATGGGCGCCGCTCTCAATATGCTAGCCCTAGAGAAGTGAGGTCTCTGACGACCTTATAGGTTATGGGACTCCTTTACCTTTTTTTTTTTTTAGACTGATGGTAGTCGTGTGTTAGTGTAGTGTTCTCTCCCGTGAGGGAAGCCATGGGCCAGTCAGTATATATTAGCATGCCCCACCTTCTGGAAATTCTGTGCTGGGAAGTCCCTCTTTTCTATCCCTCTCTTTGTTTCTGCCTCGTTCCTATTCTTCCAGCCACCTTTTTTTTTTCAAACTTCCTGCCATCTCTTCTTGTCTATTTTCTGTGCTAGGAATCCCCTCTTTTCTATCCCTCTCATTGTTTCTGCCTCGTTCCTATTCTTCCAGCCACCTTTTTTTTTTTTTTTTTTTTTTTACTTCCTGCCACCTCCTTGTCTATTTTCTGTGCTAGGAATCCCCTCTTTTCTATCCCTCTCTTTGTGTTAGTTTTGTTCCTTTTCTACCTGTCACTTCCCTCAGTTGGCTCATTCTTTTTCTTTTCTTTTTGGAAACTTTTTTCTCAGTATGCTGCAGGTCCTCCAAGTTTCTAGGAAGCTTCTTGGTCACTGGGGTGGGGGGATGGGATAGCCTAGTGGTCAGAACATAGCGCTCGCTCGCAATCTGACGACCTGGGTTCGATTCCTGTTCAAGGGGATATTTTCCCCTGGAGTTAACATCAGTGCAGACTCCTCTCCCCAAAAGTCCTTCGGATGAGACTATAAACCGAGGTCCCATGTGCGAGCGCACGCAGAACATCTTGCGCACATGTTAAATCCTGTTCCGCTTTTCGTAAAAGTAGTCTATTGTGTGCCGGTGGGAACAGAAAACAGAATTCATAAATCCGCATACACACGGGGACTGGATGTAAAAAAGCACATTAGTGCTTATTCCATTATCCTCCATATAAAGGAAGAAAATAAATAAAAATAAATGAATAAATAAAAATGTAATCAAGGATGGCAAAACTGCAGAACATGCTATTGTCTTTCTGTCAGTCTTGCCAGGACATTGCTTTGCCTGGCCTATGATCATTTAGTCCCGACGGACACTCTAGCGGAGTGGTAAAGACTGTTCGACTTTAAACCCTTGGGTCCATGACGTCGTGGGTTCGAATCTCGGCAGCGTCTGGTGAATTTAGAGTGGGATTTTTTTTTTAAATGATATCCCAGGTCAACTTCAAGTGCAGACCTGCCAGTGCCTTAATTTTCTTTGTGTGTATACACATGCAGAAGATCGAATATGCACGTTAATAAAGACTCTGTAGTTCATGTCAGCGTTTGGTGGGTTACGAAAATACAAATATATACCCAGCATACATCCCTGAAGTCAGAATGCGGCTACCTTCATGGTGGGTAAAAACCGGTCGCATACCCCAAATCTCACCAATGCTGAACCTCGGAGCTCTAGCTGAAAAATGAAAAAAAAAAAGAGAGAGAGAATAGTTCCAAAACAAAGGTAGGTTGCTGTTGGTTTTTCAATTATAAGCCACTTTTCCGATAATCTTCATTTGTATCTAAACACGTCTTCAGCTGTGATAAGCTCCATTGTGGTGATCATCCTTCAACCACAGTAAATTAAAACCTGTATAACAATGTTCTTTCTTTGGCGCGGCGCTTGTTTGTGGCCTACGTCCTCAAAAGAACCTTGCTGCTGCTGCTGCTGCTGCTGGTGATGACAAACAGAGCTCAGCTATAATTATGTGATATGAAAAATGGTTGCATTGTATCATCATCGTCAATGCCTTTGTGCCTTATTGGCACCTAGGGAAGCAACAAATGTTCTCCACTCCTGTCTGTCCTGGGCCAGCTTCCAAATGGGTTCCCCAGGTATGTTGGAAGGTCTTCAGCTCTGTTTCGACAGTCCGACGCCAAGTGTTCTTGGGTCGTCCTCGTTTGCGTTTTCCCTCTGGTGTCCAGTGGAGGGCTGTTCGGGCGATGTTTCCCTGTTCCCGACGGCAGATATGCCCTATCCATCTCCATCGCCTATGCATGATGATGTTGTCCGTGCTTTCTTGGTTGCAACGGGCAAAAAGTTCTTAGTTGGAGATGGTCTCAGGCCCGGAGATGCGCAAGATTCTTCTGAGATTCTTCGTGTGGAATGTGGATAGTTTGTCGAGGTCACTCTCAGTCATCCTCCAGCACTCCGAAGCGTACAAAAGGGTAGAAAGTACACAGCTCTGGTATAGTCTTAGTTTGGTTCTGGTGCTGTACTGGGACGATTTCCACACATTGTTGAGATTTCTACAAGCATTTCTTGCTTTGCTAATCTGGTACTTGATGTCGCTGCCTGCTCCACAGTCATGCCTAACAGTGCTCGAGGTACGTGAACTCTTCAGTTGTTGGTAAATCTTCTCCATTCACTGTGACCGGTGAGGGGTTCTGAACGTTCAGTGTCATCACCTCTGTCTTCTTCCGACTGATTTTCAGGCCTACTTGCTGTGCAAAAGTGCTGAGACGGGATGTCTTCTCTTGAATGTGATGGTGGGTATGTGAGAGCAGTGCCAGATCGTCGGCAAAATCTAGGTCTTCAAGCGTTGAGAATGGGGTCCATCTGATGCCCCGTGACTGGTCAGCTGTTGTCTGTCTCCTCACCCAATCAATTGTCAGGTTGAAGAGTAGTGCTGACATTGCATTGTATAGATCTACAAAACCTCCATCTGGTCCATTGCTGGAAGGAAGGTGGCAGGATGGTTAAGACGTTCGCCTGCCAACAAGTAAACCGTGAGGTTCTGGGTTCGATTCCCAGCCTCGCCCTTTCTTCCCAGTTTGACCAAAAAATCGAACTGAATGTCAAAGTCCTTCGGATGAGACTATAAACCGAGGCCCCGTGTTCGAACATCTTGCGCACACGTTAAATCCTGTTCCGCTTTTCGGAAGAGTAGGCCATTGTGTGCCAGTGGAAACAGATGACAAAATTTACAAAACCGCACACACGGGGACTGGATGTAAAAAAGCACATGAGTGCTTATTCCATTATCCTCGATGTAAAAGAATAAAAAATAAAATAAATAAATACTGTTGAGCATTAGCCCAATGTATGTACAGAAGTGGTCTCTGGTTACCCCAAGGCTGTGGGACGAGTTTTGTTAAGTTATGACACAGCTGAGAAAAAAAAACAAAAGAACTGAAGCGGGTGGCACTGCTCTTGTGGCCAAATGCTCCTCCTTCGGAGAGCAGCCCAGATTTTCATGCAGAAAATTATGCCGTGACTGGAAGTGGCATTCAATTGATAAAACGAGTTTTGCAAGACCCAGAAACGTTTAGGACATGTTACATAATGCCTTTTTTTCCTTTTTTTTTAACAGCCATGTCTGGCTTTGCCTTCACCATGTTCTGGAGTGTTCCATCCTCTGTGACAGTGTTACATTGTGAAATATAGAATATTTCTACAGTTTCCTTCCTTTCTGATTGGCCATTCTAACCTGTTTGTAAATATTTGTGTAAATGCCTATGCCATTTCCCCAAGTGAAATGGATCCCCATCAGTAAACGGGTCAAGCACTCTATTCAATAAGGACGCTATGATTTTTTTTCTTTCCTCAGCCAAAGCTCTAACGTATCAGCAATGGTGAGATTTTTTAACGTATGTGACAGCCTTTGCCCAACATTAGGGTAGGTGCATTCCGACTTCAGGAAAGGACTCTATGTTAAAGCTGTTCATGATCATTTTAGTAAAGAAAAAGTGCATATCAGTGATGCAATGGTTAAAATGCATGTTGCTTAAAGTGACGATATCTAGTCCCATAACTGAACGGAACTATCCCCCATGGGGATGACAGTGGACCTCTCAGTATAAATAGCATCCCCACCTTCTGGAAATTCTGTGCTAGGAATTCCCTCTTTTCTATCCCTCTCTTGGTTTCAGCCTTGTTCCTTTTCTTCCTGTCACCTCCTTCTCCTTCATCTATGTTCTGCCTTCTTGGTCCATTCTCCTGCCTTTTTTTCAGAAGGACTTAAAAGGCATCAGTTCTCTCCCACGCCAAAAGTCTGATATAACAGCAGCACAAAGCATTTTCGCTCATATGACAGATAACAATAGTTGCTGTCTGAGCGTTCAGTGGAGAAGAGAATCTACCTTTTGTTTTTCAATTCTGTTATCTTGGTGGTGGGTTGTTTTTTTTAACAGCTTTACAAGATTCTATAAGGGTATGGGCCTTTCTTTTGGCTGAAATTGAACATTTGCTTTAAGAGGTACAAGTGACTATGATTCCTTTTCCTTGATAGCTCCACACCCCACCCCACCCCCACTTCCCAATCCCTCCATTATAAGAAGGAAGGTGGCAAGGTGGTTAAGATGTTCACCTACCTAAAAGAAAACCACAAGGTTCTGGGTTCAATTCCCAGCCTTACCCTTTCTTCCCAGTTTAACAAGAAAAATCAAACAATGTCAAAAAGTCCTTCGGATGAGACTATTAACCGAGCTCCTGTGCACGAATGCACGCTTTTCGGAAGAGTGCGCCATTTTGTGCCAGTAGGAAAGGCACGTTCAAAGGAAAGCGGACCACCACATCATAAAAAGAACAATGAACTTTGTAGTGGATGGAAAGAGACCAAAGGGAAGACCTAGCAAAACCTGGGCTGCCTGTATTGCAGATGAACTTAGAGAAAGGGGCATAAATAAGGAGGAAGCTCAAAACCGAGAAAGAGATGGAGAAGGCTCATCAATGTCAAACCCTCCCCTGGGAGAAACATGACAAAAAAGGAAGAAGGAAAGGATGATAAAATGGAGAAAAAAAGAATCCCCAAAGTTGGAATGGGGTTCTGTAAATGGTGGTGGGGAAAAAAATTATCACACTCGCGAAAATCTCACGATTAGTGAACCTCAGAGCTCTAGCCCAGGACTGAAAAAAGTAGCCCAGCAACACTCCCATACATTTGCTGAGAGCTCTTCTGACGCTACCGGTCAACACAAACCTCACAGTGTTGATTCTAGGATTTCAAAGAAAGGGGCCCAAGGGCCCCCTATAATGAAAAAAAGGGGGCATTCCCCCCCCCCCCCCCCCCCCTGAAAAGGGGACAAGTAGTATTTGCTAGCAGTATTGTCAGTACTCTTAGTTTCTCCTATTTTTTCAAGGAAGAGAAACAAAACAAAGCAGATATGTTGGCAGAAAGAATTAAATAGTCAACTTAAGTGTTGCACTTAATCTGTAGTAAGCACTCCTGACACAGCAGAGAGAGAGAGAGAGGGAGGGAGAGAGAGAGAGAGAGAGGGGTCAAAGTCAAATTTATACTTCCACAGAGTTGGGGAGATAGATCTAGATAAGAGAAAAAGCCAATATCAAAGTCTTTTTCTTTCCCTAGATAGTATAATAATAATTAATAATAATAATATATGGAATTTATATAGCGCTGAATCTTGTAAAGCAACAAATCAAAGCGCTCAATAATGAGAGAGAGAGAGAGAGAGAGAGAGAGATAGAGATAGAGAGAGAGAGAGAGATAGAGAGAGAGAGCCAGAGACGCCAAATTTGTATTTCCACATTCAGAGAGATAGATCTAGGTCTAGATCTAAATGACAAGTTAAAGCCAATGTCAAAGTCTTGTCCCCCCCCCAAAAAAAAAAATGCAGAGAGAAATTTTGTATGTCCACATTCAGAGAGATAAATTTACAGCTACATAAATTAAAGCCAATATCAAAGTCGCCCCCCCCCCCCCCCCCCCCCCCTTTCAAAGATTGTACATTGAGAGGGGGGAGGGGGGAGAGAGAGAGAGAGAGAGAGAGAGGGGGGGGGGGTCAAATTTGTATTTCCACATTCAGAGATAGATCTATATTTAGATGATAGGTTAAAGCCAATGTCAAAGTCTTGCTCCCCGCCCCCCTTTTTTAAAAAGTTACTTTTAGATCATACATAGAGACAGGACGGGATGGGGACGGGATAGCTCAGTGGTCGGAGCACTCGCTTTCCCCCAGCCAAGTTAAGCAGCGTCGAGCGTGGTTACTAGTTGGATGGGTGACCGTTTGCGCGCCTTGGCTTCAGTACAGTTCCCCCAACTGTAAATGGGTGCCTGCCCTCTTTAGGGTCAGGGAAGGTAAAGCAGCGAGGGAGAGGAGATGGGCGCCGCCCTCAATATGCTGGCCCTAGAGAAGTGAGGTCTCCGACGCCTCGCTCCCCTACGACCTTATAGGTTATGGGACTCCTTTACCTTACCTCCTTTTACATTGAGAGAGAGAAGTGAGGAGGGGAGGGGGGGGGGAAGTGAGTGTTGCCTAACTGATGGAAGTCTTTCTGACGATTTTCATCTGGTACAACCTCCTGGTGATGCTTTATAAGTGATCTTCTGTAATTAGCGCATCCTCCTTTAGTGAAGGCATTGTTCTGGCCACTACATGCCATGATCGCTGTTCTCAAGCCCTACTTGTCTTGCCAGATCTACCAGCTCCAAACAACCTGCTGGAATACAGCCTCTGCTATCTCCTCAACGATCTCTGTTGTACCAATTACGCCACATGTTTCCAGAGTACAAGGCTTCTTGGAAAATGACGTAACGGAAGAGGACAACAGAGCAGGATGAGCTTGCTTTAGTAGGCTCTTTTAGTAGGTGGGAATCAGAAAATCTTGCCACCCCTGGGGTAGCCTACCAAACGTAATGACTGCCCAGGAACTGACAAGGATGAACTACAGTTTCTGTGATTGGACAAAAGTGAGGCCCTTAGCCAATCAGGAGCATCAAGAAGGAGGGCTTAATTTTAGAGATTATACAAAGGGCAGTTGGGATGGTGCACTGTTTGTTAAAAAACGCGCTGTCCAGGATTTTTTTCGCGTCCGTTAGGGCGCACTGCCCACACGGTTATGCGGCAATTTTGCAAAAATGCGGGAATCCCGAAGGGCGCACCCTAAATCAACACTGATCTCAGTTTTGTACAGTGATCATAGAGCCATTTGAAGTTTGAAGCAGGCTATTTTCTTCTTTTTGTCCTCTCTTGTAGTTTGGCACAGCCAGATGCGAAGTGCTAGTTGTCCTTTAGTCCTCATCGCAGCGTATGTACACACAGGTGTACTTCACACACACACATTCTGATATTGTTATAAATGTGAATGTCTGTCCGTCCACAAGTGTATGTTGTGCATGTCCATTTGTGTGTGTGGTGTGTAGAACATGCAGATCTATAAAGTATCTCAGAATAGTACACAGGAGAAGCACAGGCTTCATACAAAGTTTTATACATAGTTAAGAACTTAAGGACTTTTCAACACCTTTTTCTTAGGACCTTTCGGATCTATGCATATTTATACTGGCAGGCTTTATACAAAAGTTCTGATGGAATCTTTACAGCAAAGCGCCAAAGTGTGCCAAAATATAGGACTAATGTTGCAATGAGCAGCAACACTGATGCTGTAGGTCTTTTTTTTTTTTGTCTTTTTAGAAGACAGGCCAACAACTCTGTCATTGTCAAGGCAAAAAAAAATTTTTTTTAATTTGAAACACTGTTGTATCCATTTAGACTGACAAATACAAGCATCTGCCTGATGATACACGCACCAAGAATTTTTCGTTTTAAAAACCCCTTCACACGATTTTTTTCCAAACACAAACCACAACAATCATGCATTTCACGCACACTTTATTTAGATTCAGTCGTAACAGCCAAGTTTTTAACCCTTTTATCAGCACCTGGAACCAAATGTCTTATCTTTAAGGACTTGTGATGAAGACTCCCCCCCCAAAAACATGGATTTGTAAGAGCCTTTAAGAACAGTACCAGCCCTGAACACACAATCCAGTTTTCCACATCAGAACAAAGACAGACACAGACGTCTCATCCCAACATTTATTCATCCACAGCAGGCACCATCAGGAGAAGGAACTTTAGATTTTATTGAAGGCTGCGATGTCTACACTTTGGACCTGCAACACAACAAACAGAGGGGGAAAAAAAATGTTAAGAGGGGTATGCAAGCAATACAGTTTTGAAGTCAACGTTTATTTCCAGTTGGTACACTAAACAAGCAACACCTTTGCTTTAGTATTCAGTGTATCATCTGAAAACAAACATTAATAAAGAATTTTTTAAAAGAGAGAGATACACACCAATTGAACAAAAATAACAGAAAAATAATCATTATGAAAAAAACCCAAAAACCCACTAAACCACAAATATATTGCGTTACATTATCTGACCCTCTTACACTATCTTAGCTTGAAACAAAGGCATGTAGGATGTTTGTAAGGGTTTGCTTTGCAAAATAAATGGTAAATTCATAATTATTAGCTACAGCCACTTCTATGTAAAGGAACTACTGTTTAAGAGTATTTTTGATTCATTTGTCATGCAAAGCTCTTGTCTACAATTTTCATCTCTCTCTCTTCTCTTCTCCTCTTCTCTCTTCTCTGATCTCTAAGTTCTCTTCAAACACACACACAAAAAACATGCACACACACATAAACACACATGTATGATAAGCGCATGAGTGCTTATTCCATTATCCTTGATATAAAAGAATAAATAAATAAATAAAATGTATGTAAATAATATGCATGTTTGCACACACACACGTGCATGAATGCATATACCCATACAGGCCAAACGCACCAAACAACAGCAGGTTAAAAATAAAATTTAAAAAAACTACTAGTCATCTTTCTTCAATTTTTGTCCAAGTTCTTTACAACAATCTCATTCTCTACCACAATAGACAATACAGAGAGAAGAGAAGAGAGAAAGAAAAAAAGAGAGAGAGAGAGAGAGAGAGAGAGAGAGACAACGAGAAAGAGAGACAGAGACGACAGGAGAGATACAAAGAGGAAACTCAAAACTCAGAACTCAGAAATTAGTACCTCGGCCTAGGCCACTAATACCAGTGGCGTAAGTAGAAATGACAATGCCACAGATGGGCAAACCAGAAAACATACAAATACAAGTCACTTCAGTGAAGAAATAATGAGACAATGCAAAATGCATAAAAATACATATGGAGATACAAAGAGAGATATATTATAGTGAGATACAGAGACAGCATGAAAACAAGAACTGACAAAAAAAACCAACCAACAAGAAACTAAGAAGACAGACGAGACAAGGCAGTACAACAAAAAACAAAAACAAAAAAGAAAAAAAAGAGAGACAGGAGAAGCGACGCATCCTCTTTCCTCCTCCTCCTCTCCACTACTCACGTGGTCCTCAAACTCCTCTATCTCCTCCTTCAGGTCTTCCACGCTGATCTTCTCGTCTTCCACCACGCAGATGATGGTCAGTTTCTTGATGCCATAGGCCAGGTCCACCAGTCGGCCTGTCATGCCAGATCCAGGGTTTGTGTTTTTTATTTCATTTTTTTTTTTTTTGGTGGTGGGGGGAGGGGGGGGGGTGGGGGGGGGGGGTGGGTTGGGAGGGCTCCTCAGTAGAGCTCTTGAGGTGTTCAGCAATGGTGAGGGTTTTTTTTGTGTGTGTATGTATCCGGCTGTTTTTTTTGCTCCCCCCCCCCCCTCACCATTTAGGTAGCTGCATTTCCGTCTTCAGGGATAGTGTTTGATTTCTTTCTTTTTTTCTTCTTTTTTTTTAATATCGAGGATAATGGAAATAGCACTATGTCTTTTTTTCATCCATCCCCGTGTTTGGGGTTTTGTAATGGTTTCTTGTTCCACCGGCACACATTGCCTACTCTTACAAACGGAACAGGGTTTAAAAAGTGGCAAGATGTTCTGCGTGTGTTCGTACACGGGTCCTCGTTTAGTCTCATCCGAAGCTTTTGGTGAAGGATCGCGCTTGATGTTAACTAGGAGAAAATCCTTTTGAACAGGAATCGAACCCGGCGTCAAGGATTGCGAAGCGCCAGTTCTGACCACTAGGCTAACGTCCCCCCTTTCTGACATATGTAAACATAGTCTACAGATAATATATACACAGATCTGAGACACATACACATTACTTTTTCACAACAACAACAAAAAAAACAAAAATTGTTTCTCCACACTCCACACATAACATTCACAACATATTCTATATAAAAAAACACACATTCCTTCATTTCTCACTTCACATCACTCACACACCAATCCAACATCCACACACCACTATTTTCATAAACCAATAATACACCCACATTTCTTTCTGGTACACACACAAACACACACATACACAGTGTTGCATACACAATATCTCAAATCCCCTTCATCTAGATTCAAATTTTTTTTTGCCATCTAATAACACTGTAGCTGAAGAGACATTAAACACAGAAACACACCACTACTACTACAATAACACATCCACATTTATTTCTGACACAACACTGGTCTACTTTTCTTTTGTGTTATTTTGTTGTTACTCAGCTAGAACACCAAGATTCACCAATGTTGAGATTTGTGCATTATGTATTATATGCCACCATTCCCCCATCTTAAAGGCAGCTGCATTCTGACACTGAGAATATATATATATATATATATATATATATATATATATATATATATAACACATATATTTATTTATATATATATATATATAGCACACATTTTGTCAAATTTTGTCACCAGTTCCTACTAGCACACAATGGCCTACTCTTCTGAAAGGTTGAACGGGGTTTTTTAACATGTGTGCACACGCAAGATGTTCTGCGTGCTGCGTTTTCACAAAGGACTTCAGGTTTCTATATTACAGTCTCAGCCAAAGGACTTTCAGGGCAGACGAGTCAGTACTGATGTTAGTTCACTCCAGGGAGGGAAAAACAAAAATCCCTCCAGCAGGCGTCTCAGAGGTGGCTCGAACCAGCATCATCAGATGACGAGCTCTACGCTCTAACCACTAGGCTATCTCTCCCCCTTTTTGAAAGTGGTGTACTTACTCTCAACACTCTGACCACTAGGCTGTCTCTCCCCCTTTACCTTTCTGAAAGTGGTGTACTTACTCTCAACACTCTAACCACTAGGCTGTCTCTCCCCCTTTCTGAAAGTGGTGTACTTACTCTCAACACTCTGACCACTAGGCTGTCTCTCCCCCTTCACCTTTCTGAAAGTGGTGCACTTACTCTCAACACTCTGACCACTAGGCTGTCTCTCCCCCTTTCTGAAAGTGGTGTACTTACTCTCAACACTCTGACCACTAGGCTGTCTCTCCCCCTTTCTGAAAGTGGTGTACTTACTCTCAACACTCTGACCACTAGGCTGTCTCTCCCCCTTTTGAAAGTGGTGTACTTACTCTCAACACTCTGACCACTAGGCTGTCTCTCCCACTTCTGAAAGTGGTGTACTTACTCTCAACACTCTGACCACTAGGCTGTCTCTCCCCTTTTTGAAAGTGGTGTACTTACTCTCAACACTCTGACCACTAGGCTGTCTCTCCCCCTTTCTGAAAGTGGTGTACTTACTCTCAACACTCTAACCACTAGGCTGTCTCTCCCCCTTCACCTTTCTGAAAGTGGTGTACTTACTCTCACCACTCTAACCACTAGGCTATCTCTCCATTTCTGAAAGTGGTGTACTTACTCTCAACACTCTAACCATTAGGCTATCTCTCCCCCTTTCTGAAAGTGGTGTACTTACTCTCAACACTCTAACCACTAGGCTATCTCTCCCCCTTTCTGAAAGTGGTGTACTTACTCTCAACACTCTAACCACTAGGCTGTCTCTCCATTTCTGAAAGTGGTGTACTTACTCTCAACACTCTGACCACTAGGCTACCTCTCCCCCTTTCTGAAAGTGGTGTGCTTACTCTCAACACTCTAACCACTAGGCTACCTCTCCCCCTTTCTGAAAGTGGTGTACTTACTCTCAACACTCTAACCACTAGGCTACCTCCCCCTTTACCTTTCTGAAAGTGGTGTACTTACTCTCAACACTCTAACCACTAGGCTATCTCTCCCCCTTTACCTTTCTGAAAGTGGTGTACTTACTCTCAACACTCTAACCACTAGGCTATCTCTCCCCTTTTACCTTTTTGAAAGTGGTGTACTTACTCTCAACACTCTAACCACTAGGCTATCTCTCCCCTTTTACCTTTCTGAAAGTGGTGTACTTACTCTCAACACTCTAACCACTAGGCTGTCTCTCCCCCTTTCTGAAAGTGGTGTACTTACTCTCAACACTCTCACCACTAGGCTGTCTCTCCCCCTTTACCTTTCTGAAAGTGGTGCACTTACTCTCAACACTCTAACCACTAGGCTGTCTCTCCCCCTTTCTGAGAGTGGTGTACTTACTCTCAACACTCTAACCACTACGCTATCTCTCCCCCTTTCTGAAAGTGGTGTACTTACTCTCAACACTCTAACCACTAGGCTGTCTCTCCCCCTTTCTGAAAGTGGTGTACTTACTCTCAACACTCTAACCACTAGGCTGTCTCTCCCCCTTTCTGAAAGTGGTGTACTTACTCTCAACACTCTGACCACTAGGCTGTCTCTCCCCCTTCACCTTTCTGAAAGTGGTGTACTTACTCTCAACACTCTGACCACTAGGCTGTCTCTCCCCCTTTCTGAAAGTGGTGTACTTACTCTCAACACTCTGACCACTAGGCTGTCTCTCCCCCTTTCTGAAAGTGGTGTACTTACTCTCAACACTCTAACCACTAGGCTGTCTCTCCCCCTTTCTGAAAGTGGTGTACTTACTCTCAACACTCTGACCACTAGGCTGTCTCTCCCCCTTTCTGAAAGTGGTGTACTTACTCTCAACACTCTGACCACTAGGCTGTCTCTCCCCCTTTCTGAAAGTGGTGTACTTACTCTCAACACTCTAACCACTAGGCTGTCTCTTCCCCTTTACCTTTCTGAAAGTGGTGTACTTACTCTCAACACTCTAACCACTAGGCTGTCTCTCTCCCCCTTTACCTTTCTGAAAGTGGTGTACTTACTCTCAACACTCTAACCACTAGGCTGTCTCTCCCCCTTTCTGAAAGTGGTGTACTTACTCTCAACACTCTCACCACTAGGCTGTCTCTCCCCCTTTACCTTTCTGAAAGTGGTGTACTTACTCTCAACACTCTCACCACTAGGGTGTCTCTCCCCCTTCACCTTTCTGAAAGTGGTGTACTTACTCTCAACACTCTCACCACTAGGCTGTCTCTCCCCCTTTCTGAAAGTGGTGTACTTACTCTCAACACTCTGACCACTACGCTGTCTCTCCCCCTTTCTGAAAGTGGTGTACTTACTCTCAACACTATAACAACTAGACCACCCCTACCCCCTAGCTGTCAATACCCCCTCCCCCCTGACTTTCGGCTACTATCTCTTCCATCCCCATCCCATCTCATCCCAGCTGGTGCTAATTATAGCAGGAACTGACCGCACTTGGGACTTGGTAAAAGGGAAGGGGCACACTAAATTTAACACTGGACCCTTGACTGAGTTATGCTGGATTTGTGTGCTGTGCACCCTTCCCCCACCCCCCATACCCAATTTCTTGTTGAAAGTGGTGTACCATTTTTTTCATTTCAACAATAATTTTCTTTTCTTTTTCCCCAGAAAGTGTTGTGTACTTACCTGTGCCCCAGACCAGGCCGTCTTTCTGGATGCTGCGGACCAGTCGCTCCATCTCCTTCATGTCCGTCTCGTCGTCCCATGGCTTCACGTCTAGGATCACCGAGGACTTGGCGATCACTGCCGGCTCTGCAACGTGTTTCAGAGTAAATCACGTCTGCTTTTCTGTGGTTTTAAACACACACAAAAGGTTTGAAATAGGAAGAAAGAATAAAAATTTACTTGTAGGAATGCTTTATGCTTGAGAAAAGGTGTGTGTGTGTGTGTGTGTGTGTGTGTGTGTGTGTGTGTGTGTGTGTGTGTGTATGTGTGTGTGCGTGCGTGTGTGTATGTGTGTATGTCAATGTGAGTTTTATTTTTTATTTTTTTATTCTTTTATATCGAGGATAATGGAATAAGCACTTATGTGTTTTTTTACATCCAGTCCCCGTGAGTATGTGGTTTTGTAATTTCTGTCGTCTGTTCCCACCGGCACACAATGCCTACTCTCACTCTTTGAGTGTGTGTGAATGTGTGTGAATGTGTGTAAGTTTGTGTGTGTGTGTGAGTGTGTGTGTGTAAGTTTGTGTGTGTGTGTGTGTGTGTGTGTGTGTGTGTGTGGTGTGTGTGTGTGTGTGTGTATGTGTGTGTGTGTATGTGTGTGTGTGTGCGTGTGTGTGTTGTGTGTGTGTGTCAATGTGAGTTTTATTTTTATTTTATTCTTTTATATAGAGGATAATGGAATAAGCACTTATGTGTTTTTTTACATCCATTCCCGTATGTATGCGGTTTTGTAATTTCTGTCATCTGTTCCCACCAGCACACAATGGCCTACTCTCACTCTTGTGTGTGTGTGTGTGTGAATGTGTGTGAATGTGTTGTGTGTGATAAGTTTGTGTGGTGTGTGTGTGTGTGTGTGTGTGGTGTGTGTGTGTGTGTGTGTGTGTGTGTGTGTTAGTTTGTGTGTGTGCCTGTGTGTGTTGTGTGCCTGTGTGTGTGTGTCAGTGTGTGTATACGCAGAATATTTTACACTGAAAGTTATGTCTATGTTTATGCACAAATGCATGCATGTTTGTGTGTCTGATGCTAATGTGTATGTGTAAGCATGTATGCACATGCGATTGTGCATGCACATATTCGTGCTAGCATGTATATTGCATACAAGTGTCTGCACATATGTACACGAATGACCCTAGTGTGAACACCTCTGTATAAATGTCACAGCCAACTTTCTTACATCAAAACCTGAACAAACTGTCAACACTGTCATCGTTTCTTCCCTCAAGGTTCATGTGTACACACTTTAAATCAATGAAACTGATAATTAAGGTAAAAAAAAAAAAGGGAAAGGTGTCCCATAACCTATGTGGTCGTAGGGGAGCGAGGCATCAGAGACCTCAACTTCTCAAGGGGCCAGCATATTGAGGGCGGCGCCCATCTCCTCTCCCTCGCTGCTTTACCTTCCCTGACCCTAAAGAGGCAGGTACCCATTTACAGCTGGGTGAACTGGGGGACTGTACTGAAGCCAAGGCACGCAAACGGTCACCCATCCAGTTGGTAACCACGCTCAATGCTGTTTAACCTTGGCTGGGGGAAAGCGAGTGCTCTGACCACTGAGCTATCCTGTCCCCTGATAATCGCAGACCATCAAAAGTCGACATCTGAATAACTTCATCACTGCCTTTCACTCACTAATGATCTGCAGCATGTCCATTTGTGACTAACTTCAGACTTCTTCGGTAGCGCTTGCAACTTGCATGATTTTAGTATAGTAGTAAAGTATGTTCTTTCGAGCCAGAAGGCCCATAGAGCCGGAGCTTATCCCGGTTTCTGTAGCGTTAAGCGAACTGATGGTTTTTCACCACCCCTGTGACAGGACGCTAGTCTGTCGCCAGATACTTCCCCAGCAGAGCTGGTACCCACTTGTACACCTGGGTGGAGTGAGGAAAATAGGAGTAAAGTGTCTTTCCCAAGGACACAACACCGAGCCGAGCGGGGATCGAACCCGCGACCTCTGGATCACGAGTTGACCGCCTAAACCACTCGACCACGGTGCCTCCTGCATGATTTTAGTGACAGACCTCAAAGTTACATACCATTAGAACATTGACTTTTTAAAAACTTGAAACACTGAACTATTTTACAAGCTTCTACGTTCTTGAGAACATATATAAAATAATATAAATTCCATACATTATTGAGAACAAATACAACGCTCCACCACATAGTGAGTGGCATTGCTCTGGAGGTCAATTTTTAGTTATTAACATATTAATTTTACAATAAAAAGGTTATTCAATACAACAACAACGAATGAAAATCGGACAATCCTATGAAAAGTTTTAACAATATGGAATAAGAGACTGCAGCAAGTGACAAAATGAGAAACTGACAAGTTTCCCATCATAATAGGTGGTCAGAATAAGGGCTTGGAAGTTTTTAAATCCGCTTTTAAAGCAAAAGGAAACAAACAAAAATTTCGCCTTGAAACTTCAGCATAAAGCAGGACAATGGCTACAGTTTTATAACAAATCAAAATCTCAAAATTCGACAACCTGCCTAAAACGGCTCTCGGCAGATAGGTGGGTCAGGTGCAATGAAACTCATTCTGTGATGGAGCGTCACAAACACACATGGTTAGAGGGAAATGGTACCAACAAGACACACACCAACATGTACGTCATGCATGCATGTGCAATCAACTCACTTTTGGCTTTTTTGGCAGCGTAAGCTTCCAGGGCCTTTTTCTTCTCTGCCTCTCGCTGTGTGTCCACCTGTGACAGAGTGACAACAGCAAAGAATAAGCACCCAGGCCCCATTTAAGGTAAAGGCGTCCCAAAACTTATGTGGTCATCGGGAAGCCAGACATCGGAGACCTCAATTTCTCTAGGGGCCAGCATATTGAGGGCGGTGCTCATCTCCTCTCCCTCGCTGCTTTACCTTCCCTGACCCTAAAGAGGCAGGTACTCAATTACTCCATGCAAAAACTATACAGAGTTTCCAGTATCGATATTTTGATTTCCGGTATCATTATTTTAAGTTCTGAAACAAACAGAGCAGAAGTTGTGTCATCAGTTAGAGAAAGAAAAAAAAACTGCACTAAAACAACAACAAAACCAAGTGCCAAGTTCAGAACACAAAACAGCACAGACAGGAACAACGAATGATTCCTGTTCTGTGAAAAGGAAACTTTCACTACAGTCACACTCGTGTTATAGTTTCTCTTATTCAAACTTCAGGATTTAGCCATAAGATAACATCTTCATCAACTTCACTTTCTCTCGTCATCATCTTCCTTTATCTTGTGAACACATTATGCTCTCCACACACACACATGCATGCGCACACACACACACACACACACACACACACACACACGCGCGCGCACACACACACTCAAAGCTACCCAAAATCATGACAGTGAGTTTTGGGGTTTTTTCAAATCAAAAGCCTTACCACCCAAGAGAATTAATGTTTCTCCACACCTGTAAAGCCACCGACTTTAGGTGTGGATATTTTCATGCACATATCCATCCATCCATCCATCCATTCATTCACTCAATCATTTCAAAATTCACTTCAATCATTAAGCAAGGGGACAGGATAGCCTAGTGGTCAGAACATTGCGCTCAAAATCTGACGACCCGGGTTCGATTCCCGTTCAAGGGGATATTTTCCCCTAGAGTTAACATCAGCGCAGACTCCACTCTCCTCAAAAGTCCTTCGGATGAGACTATAAACCAATGTCCCGTGTGCGAACACACGCAGAACATCTTGTGCACACGTTAAATCCTATTCCGCTTTTCATAAGAGTAGGCCGTTGTGTGCCGGTGGGAACAGATGACAGAATTTACAAAACCGCATAAACACGGGGACTGGATGTAAAAAAAAACACACATAAGTGCTTATTCCATTATCCTCGATATAAAAGAATAAAATAAAATAAACTAAATAAAGCTCCAACTTCTACTACATCTCTTTTCTCTCGTGAAGAACTGAAAACTGGACACACACACACACAAAAATCACCACCAACAGACCTCGTCGTCTTCATCGTCGTCCCCAAAAAGCTCAAAATCGTCGTCGTCGTCTTCATCGTCGTCAGCAGCTGGTTTTGCCGGAGCTGCAGTGGGTTTGCCAGCCGCTGGGGCACCGCCCTTGCCTCCGCTTTCCAGGGCAGTAACTCTGCTCTCAAGCTTGCGGACCAGCGCTTCCAAATCTTTCGTCGCTGTAACGAAGCATTCATAGCGTTAGCGGGATGGGACCGTCAGGTCATCCTGCAGGGCTGAGGCCATTTTTTTTTTTTTTTTTAAACTGCCAAAACGTAGATTTTCTTTTGAGGACAGGAACCTCTTTCAGGTATATGTATATTGATTGTTCTCACACACACGCACACCAACACACACACATGCGCATACACGCATGCCCGCATGTACACACAAACACACACACAAAACACACTCTTAAGTCACATTCATTAAACATCTTAAATGAAACATAGCAATGCCACCCAAAGGGTCAAAACAAAAAATTCAAAACCAACCCACCAACTAACCCACCAAGCAAGTATTTCTGATTTGGAAAACAGAGAGAGATGGAGAAGCCTCATCCATGTCAAACCTCCCCTGGGAGAAACATGACAAAAAAGGAAGAAGAAGAAGAAGAAGAAGAAGAAGAAGAAGAAAAGACCTCTGCACAAGTAGGCAGGCCTACACGCACAAAACAAGACACTACACTGAATTGTGACACTGCAAGTTCTGGGCACAATGTGTTTTTGGTTTGGGTTGGAGGGAGGTTTTTGGTGGTGGTTTTTTGGGGGTTTTTTTCCCTTTTTGTTCCTCAGCTAGAGCTCCAAGGTTCACCAATGGTGAGATTTTGCGAAAGAGATCATGAATACCCACCATCAAGGCAGTCGCAACACACTGTGTCTGAAAACTTACTTTTTCTGAGGTCTTTGTTTTCCTTCTCAAGAAAGTCTAGACGTTTTTGAACTTGGGGGTTGCTGCCACCACCTCCCCCTCCTCCCTGCACAGACACACACACACACAACCATACCATACATTAAAACAAACAAAACAAAAATAAACTGTCTTTAAAAATGCATGCAACTCACCGCCTTAACACAGTCTACACACAGACAATCCTTCTTCTGCCACAAAGAATCTTCTAGCAGCCTGAAGAGGGAGAAAAAAAAAGATAAAAAGAAAAATAGCGGAAGCGTAAGTAGGGAACAAAACGCAAAGGAGGAAGAAGGGCACATACAAGTATGTGAAAGGGAAGGACTTTCAGCGGCCAATGACATCTCCCGAACCATGCATAAATTATGGCACCAAACTTCTGAAATCGATATCTGCTATATATGCAACTTATTCCATAAATGCAACAAGTCATTCTCAAATACCTGCATACTTTTTTTCTTTTATTTTCTTTCTTTTTTTTGGTTAAAACTGATTTTTTTCATCTTTTTCTCTAGAAAAAACACCCAATAAGAAACAAACCACAATGGGTCTTTTATTTTTTTGGTGCTTATCACAATATCAGGGCAACAAATCAGACCAAGAAGAAAATTGAATCATTTAGATTTTAAAACAAACCAACAAAACTGCATACATATACTGTAATACAATAAAATCTGAATTTCTGGGACAAATTGTCAGTAAACAATATTAAAAATATATCAAAGGAAGGGGAAAAAATAGGTCAATTTTCATACGACCTGAATGTTTCTTTGGGACCAAATGTCAGTAAACACTATACACACACCCAAAAAAAAAATATATATATATATATATCAAATGGAAGAAAAGGACAAATTTTCATAGGACTTGTTACTGAATGTTAGTTTGGGACAAAATATCACTAAACAATAACTGTCATATATATATATATATATATATATACATATAACACCAAAAAAAACCAGTTTCAATATCTAGACTCAATGTTTCTTTGGGACAAACGGAAACAAATAAAACACAAAAAAAAACAAAATAAGTATATAACATAATCATTTCAAAGATATGGAATGAAGTAGTTAGGGTCAAATAGAGACCAGAAAGAGAAGATATACAGAAGAGAGAAAGACACCACATAGACAGAGATTTCTTTACAAAGAGAATAATGAAAACTATCAATGAACAAAACAAAAAATATAATAATCACAATCAAAAGTAAAAAAAAATGAAAAAAGTGGAAAGAAGAGGACTAGGAAACATCCCTTTACCGTCAGGTTGTAACAATCAGCTGAATGTGAACAGAAAAACTGTAATAAATTAGAAAACTCCAATCAAAAACGAAATGTTCTTCCTGTAAAAAGGACTAAAATTATCCTGGTAAAACAAAGTCTTAGTAATGAGTAAAACTTAGTCTACAGAACATACTTTTTCCAATCAAAATCGAAATTTCTCTCCCTGTTTAAAGGAGTCTATAAATTATCACTGAGTAAAACAAAGTCTATAGAATGAGTAAAACTTAAGTCTATAGAAAAAATTAGAATGAGTAAAACTAAGTCTATAGAATGAGTAAAACTAAGTCTATAGAATGAGTAAAACAAAGTCTATAGAATGAGTAAACCTTAGTCTACAGAACATACTTTTTCCAATCAAAAACAAAATTTCTCTCCCTGTTTCAAGAAGTCTATAAACTATCAATGAGTAAAAGAAAGTCTATAGAATGAGTAAAACTAAGTCTACAGAACAAAGAAACTATCCACAAATCTGCCTTAGGTACAAATAAAACAATTAACAGAGCTTTGTCATCCTTGTTACAGACAAGTGTTCAAGCCATTCATAAACCATTTCAAATTTTATATTTACAATAGTTTGCAATTAGTAGAAGTGCCATTGTCTTTAATTTCAAATCACACTCATAAGCTTAGAATAGAATGATAAAATATATATTTATTTTTTATACCAAAAGAAATTGTGAATAGAGAAACGGAAAAAAGAACATGCATTGCCTTTTGATTTTCTACAAAAGTTTCGCAAATATGCTGTTGTTAAAACAGATCCAGATTAGCTAGCTTCTGTTTAATGATCATTATTTGTATTAACATTAATTAGCAGTGCATCACAACCACTGTTGGCGTTTTAAGAGGAGTAAATGAAATAAAATCACTCATTACAGTAAATACTAGCAAAAGTCATACATGTCAAGCTATTTTCATATTTTATAATTTTAAAAAAAACAAACGGTAGATGATGACAACCATATCAAAAAAAGAGAAGAAAAAAAAAGAAAACCAAAAGAAAGAAAATGTGGCAACTCCAGAACAGCGGGAAAAAAAAATCAAACATACAAACAAACAAGCACAAGGTACACCATTAAAAAAAATAAAATACACCGACAAGCAATCACACAAACATGGCAAACAACACTCTCCTCCACCCTCTTGTCTCTAAGCTTAGGTTTCGTCCACTCACTGTGAAGGCAGCTGCATTCCGACTTTTGAGAGTCTATGCAGGGTATGTCTGTGTGGATCCATAATTCAATGAATGCTGACATGAATTACAGGATCATTAGTGTGCATATGTGATCTTCTGCATGTGTACACATACACAAAGGGAATTAAGGCACTAGCAGGCCTGTACTTCGAGTTGACCTGGGAGATTGTAAAAATCCCCACCCTTAAGCCACCAAACGCCACCAACTTTCCGTGTGTGGAAAAAGTTCTTATTCAAAGCTAAAAAAAACTAACAAACCTACACACATTTAAAACATGCACAAACAAATAAGAAAAACAAGAAGACGTACACCATAACACTATTTTCCACAATGATTTGTACATAATACCAACACACGAATTGTATAAATTATAATTTCTCTCAGATTTAAATTTGGATAAGTTTCTAGTACCTGCATGCAGTTATAAAAGTTTCTTTTCTTTCCCCCCCTGTTTTTAATCACGCTGACTGAATTTCTAAACAAAATTTACCAGTTAAGAGTAGCTGGGAACAAAAAAAATCACCATGCACTAACTCCAATCATTTCCCTCTCACAATATTAATATTCTTACCACCATTCATGTTTTCAAAACAGTTTCATTAATTTAGAAATATTTCTTTACTTCACAAACATTACGGGAAAAAAACCAACCCTATGTATACTAAATCCTAAACACTAAACTGAAAGAGAAGACATAGAAAAATATTCTTGTGGAATAAAAAATTTTAAAAATCATAGTTTTTAAGAAATCTGTTTCTTTCTTCTGGGTTTGTAAAGGTGGAGGGAAAATGCAGAACAGAACATATACTGTGCACATAGCCAGGGAGTATTTAAATCTATGAATTAATCGGAGGAAAATTTTTTAAAGAAGGAAAAAGCATAGCACAAGCATACACGGTACACACATCACAACCAAAAATGACTCTCACAACACCATACATATTCTGTAAGTACTTCAGTTCATGCAAACTCCTTTCATATAGATCTCTCAGCTGCTACTTCTGCTTTTGCAATATTTTTTAAAAGAGGAAAACGAGACTGATAAAACATGCATGATCTGCACATACACAATGTCACACACATGCAAAACGTCGCTTTCTTATTTCCTTCACTTTTAAATACAGCTAAACCTAAACTGTTTTAAATTCTTGATAAAATAAAGCTCTTAAAACCATGCAACCCTACACCAAGCGAGTTCAAGTCACCTCCGACTATTCAATGTCACAGCAACAACAAAAACCAGCAAAAGAAAATGTATCAACCAATTAAACATTCTGGCAGAGTTCAATTCTCTGGAAAAAAAAATTTTCAGTGTAATACGCTCATTTAGATTCTTTTGCTTCTAGCTTTTTCTAACACTGTCATGTTCTACACACTACTGAATGGAATTCTACATCTTACTGCTATATTATATCACATCTGAAAACATTCCTCCTGTACAATTTATTTTCTGGACACTTTCCATTAAGAAATACACACATGCAATAAAAATAAAAAATAAAAAGTCAAAACTGTTTTGTAAAAATAAAAGCTCTCTGCTAAACACATCTGAAACCTTTCCTGTTGGGTCAAGACAGTTTGAAAAAAGGTTCAATTTTTTTTTTTTTATCACTTAAACTTTCCATGGCATCTGATGCTGGGCTCAGCTAAGCGCTTTGATTTGTATTTAACAAGATATAGTGCAATATGAATTCCATCTATTATTTATTTATTATTATGAAAATTTCGTGCTGAGAAGGAATTCTGCACATTGTGTCTGAGCTTCCCGCAATAATTTTTTCTGCCTATACTTATGCAAGACTAAGACTTTAAGAGAAAAAAAAATCAATGACCTCCGTAATGAAGAATTTTAATAGTAACATTTCTGCATGTATAATTAATTGTTGCAATTAATTCCAACATTAAGTGAAAAAGAATATAATCAGTTTTGGGTGTGAGAGATGGGAGGATATGTTTATAAATATACTGGGATTAGTTTTTTTCATTGCTTGGGGCTTTCACTTTTTAAAAAAATCACTTTTCAAGATTAGAGCTTAAAAAAAACAACCCATAAGACTGATCTGACAAATTGTACTTTTTTTTTTTTTTTTAACTTCTTGCAGAGGTGGAAATAACGATAACGGAATACCTACCTACATCATAAAAAAAAAAATTTAAGATTAACATTGTGATGGACAAGCTAAGACTAACTATAACCTTGTGGTGGACAATCGCACAACACAGCATATGCATTACTGATTCATAAAAAGAACAACATTAACTTGTTTAGCAATCCCAGACCACCAAATAACCAGCAAAAAACAAAAAACAAAAAAAGTCCTTAAAATCTCATAGATTTTTAAATACAATTTATTTCTGCAGTCTGTTTATTGTGCTCATTTGTATTTAAAAATAGTTTTTAAAAAACAAAGTTTGTGTACAATATACATGACTTCTGCTTTTTGGGATTTTTCTTTTCTGTTAAATTTTGTATTTTTACTTTCTGAAGAATGCATCACATACATCATGACATTAACTTTTTCCCCTTAAAAAGTGCGTTCAATGATTTGATACAAACTGTGATATAACTCACTAGCATTAATGTTGCTCTTGCCCAAGATGGTCAACAAAATTAGCTGGAGATGTAAATTAAAAGACAACTGTTCAACAGTTAGCAAATACCATTCTTTACTGCAGGTTTTGCCATGACACAAATGGAAAAAAAAACAACCCCAAAATCAGTGAGGATACAATCTGAAAACAATTTATAATTTTTTTGTGATTTAGCAAAAAAGAAAGAAAAAATGTTCCAAAACCTGTTTAAAAGTTTTGCATTAAAAAAACCACAAAAAAACGTTGCTGTGTGAGGAGTGTCAGAAGCGATTTAATAAAATACCAAGAAATACACAAACACACAGGCAAAGCACGACACGACAGACAAGACACGATATCAGAAGTATAAAGAAAAAAAACAAAAACAAACTCTACCACACACACACAGACACAAAAAAAATACACTGAAATAAAACTCGTTTCCCTTCCACTGTGTGAAAAAAGAAGGCACATCAAGGCTGACTGTGCAAGCAAGCAACACCAGTACAGCGACTTGGTGGTGGGGTGGTGGTACTCTACTGTGCTACTCACTGGCTGGCTCAAGGCGCTCGCTATCTGTTCTCGTGCCAGCGTGATTTCCTTTTTAATACTTCTGCCTCCCTATACAATACAAACAATCCACTCGTTAACAGCAATCACAAAAATGACATGTCAAACGCATCAAAAAGACAGAACAGTGACAGCTAAACAACATGGTAGACCTACCACACCCTTTATCACAACATTACCACACAGTACAAAATACGAACAAATCTGAGTTCCGTGAAGCTTTATACTGCACTACAGCTCTTAATTTGCAGCCTGAGGAGGTCTTTAAGGCTCACATCAAAAAGCACTTTATCCTCTTGTTCATTTTTTTTAAGTCTACAATAATTTTTGAGTCTGCTATTATTAGCAGAGAAAACAGAAGGATTTTGAAGACACTTAATTCTCTACATATATAAATTATAAAGGAAGTAAGATAAGGTTAAATAAAAGAGGTAAAGTCAACAGTAAGGTGCACACAAATAAACATGTGGAACAGTTAAATAATCCATCAAGTAACAGGTATAATGGTTAATTGATTATTAATAATATTTTAACCACTCCTGTGCAGTTTTCATTAAGATGTATATATATAATATTTGAATAACACAGGGGAATAAAATGAGCAGCATGAAAAACACTATCCCGATAAAACTGACCCTACTTTTTAAAAACTTCTCTTTTTGTGGTATTACTAAAACTCACAAAATATATATTTGACAGATCCTAAGGCATTTTTTTGCTGTGGTATCTTAAGAATGAATAAAATCTCCAGAAACGTTATCATAAATCCCACCGATGTTGACTCCGAAACATGTCACTTGTCAGACATTAGCTGTCAATGTCGATTTCTCTTCAAATACTGACCAATCACAAATACTGTTACAGCTCAACTGGCCTAAGAGAAACAGGGACTGCCCAAGGAAGAAGTAGGTCACATATTTTGCTATTTTCCATTGTTTGAAGACAAGAAGACAGTTACTTTATCTCAAAGCAGATGACAGCATTAACTGTTCACACAGAAACATTTAACAGCACTTTTCATGTTAGCATCTGATAAAACTGAATCCGTTCTCAAATTTTACTGCAATGCTAAGTCGTTTGATAAAATTCCACATGACAATTCAGAACCAAGAAAGATATCGTAACTGGACAGTGACCTATTAAAAAAAAAAAAGGCTACTTTCCTCACAGCAGGATCTCAGCATAACCAAGTTCAGCTATCAACAGATTCAATGCACAATTACAGCTTTACTTTAAATTCAGATCTGTTATGTTTGTTGGTCATGTTGATGAAAGTACTATAAATAAAGCAGGCCTTACCTGCTGTTACAAAATCATTCCTTTGATAAAATTTGGGGGCGTGCACATTATAATCAAAAGAACCTTGTAAACTGTAAAAAAAACCCAAAAAAACCAACAACACAGTAGGAATAAACTTAAACTTTAAGACGGAAACGGAGGGAAGGGAGGGAAGGAGAGAAAAGGAAGTATTGTTTTTCTTGTTAATGCCACTCACCTCACACAAAATAGCCCACACACCAAATCATACCATGCTGTCATTGCTCGATATAATTTTTTTTTAAAGTGTTGTGCAAAGCTAGCATCCCTCCTCCTTTCTTTATAACTACTTTGAATCTAGTCTCTTTATTACAAAAGGCACTCTACCATCACTTACATTTAAGTAAAACAAACATATATTGATATAAACAAACGAACAAACAATAAAACGTGTATACACGTACAGCAGTAACAGTACTGTATTATTCACTACAAGCTGTGTAAAGCTTTAACTAAACTATAGGCAGCTAACAGCTACATAACTCACACCAGATTGCTTAGTTCCTTTTTATTTTTTTTATTTTTTTAATAGCATTTTCTTGTTTCTCTTTTCTTTAGTGATTTCTGAAAGTTAGGAATGTGCATATTAACTGCAGTTCTATTTTCTACTTTAGAAAAGGCATCCAAACAGATTAGAGATTAAAAGAGTCCTATGATATCTTGTTCCTTTCACAATTCTGGTCCTCTTACCCTACATACTGATAAAATCATACTTTCTCTTTTCTTGACTCAAATAAGTCCAAAGTTCTCTCTTTCTTTTTTTTAAATATTTCTGTCTTCACAGTGGAAAACACACTCTAAATTATACTATGCAAAAAATTATCATATAAATTATAATAAAAACTATATCCATGAATATCCACAAAATAATAGTCTTTGAACTTTCCACAGATTTTCTAACTTTCAGTAACTGTCTCCTACGAGCCTTTGAATATTTTCAATATTCAGGACAATGATACATTTTAAACATTTATAAATTATATTTCAATTCTTGAATGGCACTTCATATCAATCTGAGTTGAGCAGATGTTAGAAATGGAAAAGACTTCACACAAAAATAACAGTCGCATTCAGGGTTAAACAGTTTAAATCAAAAACTATAAAAGTTCAACAAAAAGTGAACCATGTCATTCATTCCATGTAAACCGCAAAACATTACAAATCATTATTCACATGCTCAACCCTTTGTATTGATTTCAGAGAGTGTCAAAGCACGATCTTCTCAAAATACTAGCAGAAAAATCACCAATCGTCATTCTTTCCTCTCAATATGAACCATACTAACCAAGAGACATTACTTTTTCTTTCTAAAATACACAAGGCAACGTCTCCAAAAACAAATGAAGTATAAATATCTTTGCGGGGGGGAGAAAAAAAGTGTGTGTGTGTGTGAAAAAAACATTTCCTTATTTTTCTACCAATCATTTACGGGTGGGCATTCCACTTTCCAGTTAAACATTCTGATGATAACTCTTTTGTCTTACAAAACACATCCTTTCAAGTCTAAAGCAAAATCGACAAAAGTTACCACCCAAAAAACCCCAAACAAATTCTATATATAATATCAAAGCCAATATCAAGAAACAGCGCACGTCGGTGCTCTGACCTGAGCGGAGGCTCCCCCGTGGCCGGGGTTGGCGGTTCCAGCCTGCACTGCGTGGTACAGCGCCTCTGCTTCTTCGTAGCGGGGCTGCTGGAGCCATACATTATCCTGCAGCAATGGGGCGGCCGCCATTTTTCTTCTGTCTGTCTGCAAACATTCAGATTGATGATAAGTCTGGTGAAGCTATGTAGTATATAGCAGAAATCAGTTGGCGGTTATTAAAGGAGGAGGAGGAGCTGTTATTGTGTGTGTGCGTGTGTGTGTGTGTTGTGTGTGTGTGTGTGTGGGCATGTGTCATCTGCCAAACTTGATGGTGAGTACACCAACAACCAACACTTCATTGGTTCCCCAACCTCCTCACCCCCAACTTAAAAACATAATGTCATAAGTCTTTTGACTCTAACAGACTCTCCCTAGCAGAGAGAGACAGAGAGAGAGAGAGAGAGAGAGAGAGAGGAGGTGGGGTGGGGGAGGAGAGAGAGAGACTCACAGAGCCGGAGGGGTGGGGGGGGTGGGGGGGGGGTGTTGAAAGTGATTTAATTAATGATCAATATGTAAGGATAACGACTGAAGGCCAAGCCTAGTATTAAGCATACAAATTACATCAGGGGCCAGCTGTTAGACAACAATCGGGCCATCTACACCAATACCAGGAGTGCAGTCCACACCGCCAGTGGAACATCTTACTGGATCTCAGTGACATCGAGAGTAAGGCAGGGCTGTTATCCCTCCCCTCTGTTCTTCACGATCTACATGAATCAGATCACAAAGGAAGCCAACCCAGACCCTGAGGCACTAAATGAACTCATGTTTGTGGACAACCAGGCAATGACGAATAAATAATAAGATACAACTACAGGAGCGCACAGACCGGCTCAATGAAAGGTGCAAGACATGAAGCATAAAGATCAGCATCGGTAACACCGAGGTCATGACTATTAGCAAAAGACCTAACAAACTGGATATCAACGTCAAGGGAACCCAGCTGAAGCAAGTCAGTGAATTTAATAAATACCTGGGCAGCATCTTCACTGAAAATGGCACCCCACCTTTCCCACCAGCACTAAGGTGAAACTCATCAACATCCTTTTCCTACCAACGCTGACATACCAGTGCCATACATGGGCCCTAACTAAAGTCCTTCAGAGAAAACTGGTCCCCTGTGAAATGAAATGCCTGAGGAAAGCAGTAAGCAAGACCAGGAGAGACGAGATCAGAAATGAGATGATAAGAGACACATGGTAGGAGCAACACCAGTCCTGCAACACACTGACCAACAGAGGATCAAGTGGTTCGGATGCCTCACACGTATGCCCCCAAACCAACCAGCTCTACAGGCATACAACACCAGATACTCTGGCTGGTAAGCTAGAGGAAGGCCAAAATGATGATCAAGCGACTCTGTTGCAGACACCCTCGGAACCCACGAGATGTCCCTTCTCCCGCCCTGCTCCTGATAGACTACTACATTTCCCCATGACGCCCACCAGTACAAGCAGAAGGAAAAAGTAAAGTAAGTAATTAATAATGTTTAACATTTTAAAAAATTGGTGCTTTGCGCCAGTCAGATTTTTTTTCTGCTACTTTTATATGTTGACATGTTATGGAAAGGAATTTGTTGAATACCACAGCTGTTCAAACAGAAGACAGTTTACAGGGGCAGATTTTGCCAGCGAGTATTATTTAGATATATTGATAGTGATACCATCATACTATGAATGTTGCCCTGATCTTTCAAAGTTATAATCCAGATCAAGGTAGCCAACCCAAGGACTTTGAAGACAGATCTGAACTGATCTATGGCCTATAAAGTTAGAACTGTATAAGTCTAACAAGTATCTAATGCACTTACTGGTCATTTTTAACTCTTTCTACCCCATTTAGGAGTATTCTCATAAACTGTGTCCGTCCTTATCACCCCATTCATGAGTACATACTCCTAACTGAGCAGTAAGCTTGAATGGAGTGTTATTCAGTCATTTCCGAGAATTACCCTGAGTCTGATAGCTTAAACTCATTCTCAAATGGTTTGTTTACTGCCACTTTCTGTTCTGAGTGGAGTGTTCATTGATCTATTGGCTATCAATCAATATGAAGCTCATGACTCTTACAGTTACACTAAGTTACAGTCTCAGCTAAAGAAGCCATTCAGCAGGTTTGTGGGTTTTGTTATTTACTTCAAACAAACACCTTTTTTGACTCAGCAGCTATGAAAACTGGACCATGGGTGGTTACTTTATTTATATGACAACTGACATCAAAGACAGACACTGAAATTTGAAAGTGGTCCATTTAATAGTTCAGAAGTAAGCACTTGTTTTCTCAGCATGCTCTTGTTTTCATGTACAGCTGGCTGCACAGCTGGGCAGGAGCAGAAATTTCTGGCTGCCCACATCATCATATGGGGTAGAAAAGAGAACTTTGTTTTAATCAAGTCTACTAAAGAAGTATGTCACTTGTCAGCTTAAAGGCCCCTATACATGTCTGGGCAAAAGCCAAAACGGAGGTGATTATGGCATTCAGGCATATAATGATGTCTGGTAAATCTAAATACCCCCCTCCCCTCCGATTAAAAAAAAAAGGTATAATATAAATTTGAATTTAAAACGCCCTATTCGGAGTATTCCTGCTCACATAACACATGTGGTCAGGAATGTTCGAACTTGCGTCATTTCTTTTATTCTGTAGGTGAGGACGGTAACAAGGCATCAGGCTAAAGTTTGATCACCTCTTGACGCCATTCGGGCAGGGAAAGCCTAAGGAACATCAAAACAAAAGATCATTCTTCGTCATCGCCTACCTGAAATGATTTCAAGTCGTTGAGCCCACTATTACAGCCGACGCCGGGGACGATTGTCCAAGAAAGGAAGTACACGTGCTGAGAGCAGACGAGCAGATACGGATCCCTTAAAAAGAAAATAATTTTTATAAATGGTCTATATTGAAGTGGAAAAAAACACAATTCAAGTACTAAAATA
This sequence comes from Rapana venosa, assembly GCA_028751875.1. Lineage (NCBI taxonomy): Eukaryota > Metazoa > Mollusca > Gastropoda > Neogastropoda > Muricidae > Rapana > Rapana venosa. The sequence continues at coordinate 16,105,799 of CM054166.1, forward strand.
ACACATACGCCTATGATATTGCTTAAAATCTTCTTTTTTTCTGCGTTCCACACTACGAGTCAATATTTACACAGCATCCTTTCACACGACTAGCACTGTGTATAAACCATTGACGCTGGGGGCAACGGCAAAGTGAGAGGCTGTATGACCAGTGGTTTTCCCATTCATGGAATTCCACTTTACAGCTTAGTCTTTAGTGATCAACTACGACTCTCTGACTAGGAGGCTTGACTCGCACAGTCCTTATGTGCTGCAGCCCTGGGGGCTAGTTGGCCTTTGGAGATTATCCCCAACGCTGACTGTCCTTATGCCCACTTGGCCGAGAGAGTGGGGATGTACTGTGGGCAAGGCATCTCCACTATAATCAAATTTCTGCCCAATTTCCAAACAGCAGCTGCCTCCTCTGCTGTTTTGGAGGTCATCGTCGAACACGACGGACAAACATACATAAGCTGGCATTTTCAAAAGCCTAGGACATGGAAATCCGTCTTAATAAAATGTCATTGTATAATAAGAATTTTCTACACATGCGGTTATTTGTAGCATCATAACGCCAAATACTTTGCTTCCCAAGCATTCTCCAGCCTGAACACACTCCAAAATACTCATAGCATTGCTGATTGATGGTTTAAAATCCCGTCAGCACCGCAATACATGGTTATTCCAAGTGGATGAAGCAGTTTTCAAAGGAAAAGGCATGCTTACCAGGTGTTAACAGTACGATGGGCATGATGACTACTTTCTGCCAGATTAGCACTCATAGTTAAGGGCTACTGGACAGTTGTTTTTGTTGATGCCATTGTATTTATGTCCCAGCGGAGATTTCCGATATATGGACAGCATCAGGGTCCCTCCAGTGCCAGTTAATAAGTATGCTACTGGGCTGAATAACCATATAAAAGAATAAATAAATAGCTTTTTTTTCATAATACCCCTAGCTAACATTTTTTGTTGTTGTTTGGTGGTTGTTGGTTTTTTGTTGTTGGTTTTTTTTAGGGGGTGTTTGTTTGTTTGGAGGGGATGGGGTTGTTGTTGTTGTTGTTTAGGTGGTTAACTGTTGGTTTTGTTGCTTTGTTCTGTGTTTGTTCTATATCTATGTTCATACGTCAATGATTAACCTTGGAGCAAAGTTTTAGTTTGTTTTTGGACATTTTCTCTGCTATAACTGCTTTGGACCTTTTGGCATCTTGTTGACAACTTTTTTTTACTTTAAATGATATTTACCTTTTAAACTGCCTTTTTCTTTCTTTCTTTTTTTTGTGAAGCTGTGGGCGCATCTCATTTTAGTAGATTTATTTATATCTGGCTATTCAGTTAATGTTCTTCAGTTCTCTCTTTCTCTGTAGTCCCCCCCCCCCCCCCCCCTCTACCCCCCAGCATCACCCCTTTTTTTTTTTTAATTCCATTTTTAAGAGAATGACATCTGTTCCATAAGAGAAATTTTGCCAAAACGAATCACAGTGAAGGTACTATTCATTTTCACACAGTCTTACTGTTGATCAATGGTTTGAATGGAATGATTAGTGTGTGGTGCAGTGATAAAGCATCCATGTATGAAAAGTGAGAGGTTGCAGGTTCGATTCTCGTCTGAACTGCTGCATTTTCCCTCTATCCACTAGAATACATCATGGCCAGTTGTGGCCTGGGCACTGATGTTTGTTTGGCTTTGTTGGGGGTGGGGTGGGGGTGATGTGATAAACTGAGGTCCCATGTGCAACACACACTTTATAGTTACTGACACGTAATCCTTTTTGCACCTTGCCGTTCAAAAAGGCTTGTCTATTAGCCCCTTAAGACATATAAGAGAATTAGTCCTGACAAAATATGTAACACACGCACACGCACGCACGCGCGCGCCACACACACACACACACACACACTTTTTGCTTGTTTTACAGCTGCTGTTACAAGTAGTTCACAATTGTTGTTTTCCAATTTTAAAGTATTTTTCATTTGTTCAGTGTTTTCGTTAATTTTTGTGCTTCTTTACCATGTTTTTGCAACATACTGTTTATAGTTTGGAATAGTCTGTAATGTGCATGAATACTAACAGGCATCTCTTTTACTTAAAGCCCTCATCTCATTATGCCCACTCGCCCCCCCCCCCCCCCCCCCCCCTCCCGCATCGTCTAATATCACTTTAAGTGAACAGATGTAAAATGGAACACACACACGCACGCACGCACGCACGCACACACACACACACACACACACACACACTTAAGAGGACGGGATAGCCTAGTGGTCAGAACATTGCGCTCGCAATCTGATGACCCGGGTTCGATTCCCGTTCAAGGAGACATTTTCCCCTGGAGTTAACATCAGTGCAGACTCCACTCTCCCCAAAAGTCCTTCAGATGAGACTATAAACCGAGGCCCCGTGTGCGAACGCGCGCAGAACATCTTGCGCACACGTTAAATCCTGTTCCGCTTTTCGTAAGAGTAGGCCATTGTGTGCCGGTGGGAACACAGATGACAAAATTTACAAAACTGCATACATATGGTGACTGGATGTAAAAATAAAAGCACATAAGTGCTTATTCCATTATCCTCGATATAAAAGAATTTTTTAAAAAGTTTTTAAGCTATTAAAGTATTTGGATTTGGAACAGGAATTCACATCCAGCTCCCTGGGACCCTCTTCCTCCCCCCCCCCCCCCCCCCCCCCCAGCTCATACGATTTCACACTACATCATTTTATATAGTACCATTATAAATGTAATGAGTGATATATCAATACACTAGCAGTCGACATTACACTCCAGGCTAAGCTGAGGTCATGCTAGCTTTCAGTTTTTGGTTTCTGGGGTTGTTTTGTTTTTCTCGTTTTTTTCTTTTTGGGTTGCGTTGTTGGCTTTGTTTGTTTGTTGTTGCATTAAAAAAATTTTTTTTTTTTAGCAGCCCCACCTTCTGTGATGCTCCATCTTGCTGCTCTCCCACTGCTTATTTCAAAGGGACGGGATAGCCTAGTGGTTAGAACATTGCGATCGCAATCTGACGACCCGGGTTCGATTCCCGTTCAAGGGGATATTTTCCCCTGGAGTTAACATCAGTGTAGACTCCACTCTCCCCCAAAGTCCTTCGGATGAGACTATAAACCGAGGCCCTGTGTGCGAACGCACGCAGAACATCTTGCGCACACGTTAAATCCTGTTCCGCTTTTCGTAAGAGTAGGCCATTGTGTGCCGGTAGGAACAGATGACAATTTACAAAACTGCATACACACAGGGACTGGATGTGAAAAAGCGCAATAGTGCTTATTCTATTATCCTCGATAGAAAAGAATAAAATAAAAGGTATTTTTTAAATATAAGCTGAACTTTGAGGTGCCCATCCCTAACCAGGTTGCAAAGTGCATGCTGCCATTGTTCAGGTCATCCACAGCTGGCATCATCTTCCATGGAAGATGTATGGAATTTGGAACGAATGAGTGTAGCCTACAAGATGTTATACATGTATTTGCATAGGGCTTCAGTTTTATAGGTTTTTCCAAAAGACTTGGAGTTAACATTATGCCGACTCCACTACCCCCAAAAGTCCTTGGGATGAGTCTGTAAACCTCGATATATAATACACACACACACATATATATATATATATATATATATATATATATATATATATATATATATATATATATATATATATATATATATATATATATATTTATATATCCACATCAGCTACATCTACCCTACGTTTGTCATGTAGCATATTCAGGGTAAAAAGTCCAATGGGAGCTTATCAATGTTAGGCTGCCATGAAGCCACCAGCCAGAGGGACCCTGCACTGCTACTAGGTCACTTTGTTGGAGTTCAGTAGTACCTGTACCGAGCTGAAAACTGCAAGTAGTGGAGGAAGCTGGTTGCAAAATCTCCAGTGGTGCTCCAACAGTCCACTAGACTACAGGATAGGTGAAGTTATCATACGCAGGACACTACCTTCTAAGCCCCCTACTCATAAATGTAGCTGAGAAACCCCCACACACAAAAAAGTTGGATCAGAACATGCAGAACTTCACACCACTCGAATTACCCAGCAGCGAAGCAGAGCCTCTCCTAGTTTATGGCCTTATCTTATTTTTTTCATTCCTCGCCAGAGCTTCAAGGCTCATGAATGGTGAGATTTTGCGTATGGGACCATTTTTACCCACCAGCGCCATTCCTGCTTTGGGGATGGTGTCTGAACACCTGTGTGCATGTGTTTTTGAAATGTTGTCGTCCATTCCTACTGGCACAAAATGGCTCACTCTTCTGATAGGTAGAATAGGTTTTAACGTGTGCACATGATGTGCTGTGTGCGTTTGCATCCAGGTCCATGGTTTATAATCTCATCCCAAGGGACTTTCAGAGGGGCATGGAGTCAGTACTGATATTAACTCCAGGGGAAAAATCCCCTTGAACAGGCCCCTTAGTTCTTCTTGGTCGGATGCTCAGACAGCAACTATTGTTGTCTGTTATATGAGCGAAAATGCGTCACGCTGCCGTTAAGCGCCTGACAAGTCAGGCCCAGCGCATCCGACTTCAGCACAAGAGAGAATAGTTACCTTTTAAGTTCTTTCTGGAAAAAAGGCAGGAGAATGGACCAAGAAGGCAGAAAATAGACAAGAAGGAGGTGACAGGAAGAAAAGGAACAGGGCAGAAACAAAGAGAGAGATAGAAAAGAGGAAATTTCTAGTGCAGAATTTCCAGAATGTGGGGATGCTATTTATACTGATAGGCCCCCGGCATCCCCACGGGGGAAGGCCCCTTAGTGATGGTTTGAACCTGGACCGTCAGATCACAAAGATAACGGTGTAACCACTAGGCTATTTACCTCCCCACCCATTTAGCTTCTCCCTTTAACTCCCTGTTGAGTCCTTGGGGATGCTAAACTGAAACACATTGGGCAGTGTGTCCTGAGCAAGCTGAACTTTAAGGTGCCCATCCCTAACCAGGTTGCAAAGTGCATGATGAGATTGTTCAGGTCATCCACAACTGGCATCATTTTCCATGGAGGAGGGATGGAATTTTGAATGAATGAGAGTACAAGATGTTATACATGTGTTTGTGTATAGGGCTTCAGTAGTTTTATAGCCTTTTCCAGAAGACTTGGAGAGTAATGGAGTTGGAGTGTTAGTTAACTAACTTCAGGGAGGAAAAGGTCCGTTCTCATAATGGGCAAGTCAGCTAGACTCAATCATGAGCCTTTCATTTTTCAATGGTTCAGCCACTTCACTAATCCATTCTGATAAAGGACACAGAAAGAGACACAGAGAGAGAGAGAGAGACAGACAGACAGAGAGAGAGAGAGAGAGAGAGAGAGAGAGAGAGAGCAACAGAGACAGAGAACCGATGCACTGACTTTTAAAGCCTAATGCTCTCACAAGTTGTAAACATTATGTGCACACATTCACTCACACAAAGATGTAAATGAACACACTTTAGTCTTCTCAGAGATTTGACTTGCATTTTACTCTGTGTATATGGAGAGTCTGAAACTTTCAAAGTACTCATGAATTATCATCATTGGCTAAACATTGTCATAAGTCCTGTACTGTGTGCATGCAATACACACACAAACGGAGCCACACACACACACACACACACATTCTCAACACACGCATGTCACTGACATGTCTTGAAATCCTGAATAACAAAGCTTTTAGTTTGCAAGAATTTCATCCTCCAACTTTCACATTACAAAACACATCTGCAATAAGTTGCATTCACTAATGTTCAGAGGAAGATTACAAGAGCTGTGGCTGAAGTAATTGAAAAAGTAGAAGACAAAGAAGAATAATGATAAGAAGGACTGGAAGGAAAATAGGAAAACAAGAAACGACTTACATGTTAACTCATTTGACGTGCCAAAGCTTAAGAATCGGCAGACTTACGAATTTTAAAAAAACCACAAAGTGATGTTTAACTCAAGGAAAAGTACTCTGGCCTGTAGGGCAATCATTTTTCTAAACACAGTTGCTTTCCTTGACCATAAGCTTGCCTGCTTTTTGTCTGTTGGCTAATTTTGTTTGACATGTCAACAAGTGATATCTTTGGGATTTCAGGCTCTCCAGTGTTATGATTCTTTTTTTTAAAAAAATCTGTTGTACAAAAAGTGACATCAGATGGATTCAGCCAGCTTCAGGGAACTTTACTTTGGTGAAAAATCATCACATTGCTTCAAGGGGGCTAGTTAATGAACAGTTCAAGCCATGTAAGATACCAGCCCTAATTTTCAAAACTTTTTATTTTTCAGCATACAGTGACATATTTTGAAAATTTGTAAAAAATAAATACAGTCATCTATTAAAAAACTGTGAAACAATTTCAGAAGTAGACATTATAAGCTTTTCAATGATGTATAATGTGTATGTCATTATTATGTTGGGTAAGTCTGCTGAATTTTACAAATATAGCCAAAATCACCCGTCACCACAAAATGGCGGGATCCATTTCACTGCGACTCCAATGAGTTAAGATCAGTGCAACCCCCCCTCCCCCAACCCCCCCCCCCCCCCCCCAAACAAAAATATGAAGCAATGTGAGATGAAATATACTAAACACCTCAAACAGAAACGCTTAGCATGAATGGGAACTTAACTGGTTGTAAACAAAGCACATTAGTGCTTATTCCATTATCCTCTAAATATAAACGAATAAATAAATAAATAAAACTCAAAAGCATCCACAAAAATACACCTAAACAAGTTTGTGTACATATACATGTATAGCATCCATGTTGAACAGTATCATTCTTCAATCCTAGCACTCATCACAAACATGTTCTCAAATTCCAGCAACATTGTCTAAAATACGACCTAATTTGTATGAGACCTTGGCCTTAATAATAATAATAATAATATATGGAATTTATATAGCACTGAATCTTGTAAAACAAACAAATCGAAGCACTTGCACTCAAATCATTTACATGCATGCAACTTTCCTCAAATAACATATTTCAAATTGATGCACACACACACACTTAGGTGGTGATGAAGGAGATAAAGGGTGCTGTTGAAAAGTAGGAACGGATATGAGGGGAAAGTGTCAGGTAGGAAGTAAATGTGTTTTGAGGCTGGATTTGACCCGAGTTTGTAAAGCATCTTATTTAAAATCATTTGTTTTAGTATGTCAAAGGTTGACTCAATCTTGGAAAAATTCACAAAATGATTAAACAGGTGTTACTGCTATTTAGGCATATGAAAAACAGAGAAAGAAAAAAAAAATATATATATATGTGTGTGTGTGTTTGTGTGTGTGTTACAGATGTTTTCATGACCATATACAGGCTAAAACTTGCGCTTGATTCTGGAAGAGAATTTATACATATGGCTCTGTTCATTAATCTAGCAGTGCAAACAACTGTAATCCTCCTGCTTTGATTTGTCTATTTCTTCTTGTTCCTTTGTTTAGTATTATCAAAAGAAGAACACATAATAATAATAATATATGGAATTTATATAGCGCTGAATCTTGTAAAAACAAACAAATCACATTCACTATTATTAACTGTTACAATGAACTACAGAATTTTCTACATGGAAATTTGGTCTTATGAATTCATGTACATGTGAAATGAAGAAGATGAACACCCACACCACCAATGGTGCACCAATGCCACAAGCTGACGGATTGCTGATGTTGCTTTTATGCAACAAAACCAGGGTCTGTTATTCGTCTGTGTATTGCTCCCACATTTTGGAGGCAGCAAAGGTCACATATTGATAACACATCATAGGGAATTGCCTAGCAATTGACAGATTGCATGTCATTTGGTTATGAAAGGAGCGAATAATTACAAGCATTTGAAGTTGGTAGGAACAAATTTCTTGCATTTTCTTTAAATGTGGCAAGTGCAAGAATGCGCTGTTCCAAACAAAAAACAAAACAAAAAATCACTGGTGGTATAAGATCAAATATTTTCAAGGACAGATGTACTGAAATCACATGCAAAATGTGTTCACTGAACATTATGTTTACTTTTATTTTTATGTTTTTACATTAAACACAACTGTGTATGAGTCATTTTGTGTGTGGAAGTGCGTTTATATCTGGAAGCACATTTTCTCATTAAACTTGTCTTCTTTTTCCTGTTTTCTTGAAACCTAACTCTTGAGTCTGAATCTCGAGGTTTGCACAGCATGATGATCACACACATATTAGGGTCCCCAAAAATTCATAACATCCACATGGCAGAGGAAACGCTTCTCTGGCTTCTCAACTGTAGCATCATCTGCTAACGAGGATGGTTCTCTTTCCCTTGTGACATGGTAAGTTTCTACTCCTGGCTTTCCAATGTGACAAAGTCTGTAAAACGGTCCTTTGCATCGTTTGATTTATTTCTCCTGCTCCTGCTTTTCCAACAGCTTGTAGTAGTCCCTGACTTTGATCTTCCTCGGTATTATATCTGCAACCACACCAGTCAAACAAAGTCAGTTACTTCATACACCCACACACACACACACACTCATACTAGTTAATATCCAATACTAGTTATAGACAGAATCTATATCTTTAAAAGTAAGCGTGTGTGTGTGTGTGTGATGGGTGTGTGCCTGTGTGTTTGTGTGTATGTGTGTGTGTGTGTATGTGTGTGTGTGTGTGAGTGTGTGTGTGCACACAGTGTGAGCATGCGCATGCAATTTGTGTGTGCGCGCACATGTGTGTATTTGTGCGTGTGTGCGTGCATGCATACACATGACTGTGTACATATGCATGCAATCTGAGTAGATGAGTTCACCCACAAGCTACAATAATATTTTAATAGGTTCAATGATTGCGTAAGATTAAGAGCCTTGAAGAGACACACCAGGAAAACCTATCTGTGGCTGAAATTCACTGACAAATGAAAATATTTTCAGAATTTGAAGAGGATTTAAAACTATGAAGAGGACAATTTTGTTCTGCACACATGTCGTGCCTAAAATATTTGTTTTTACCCCCACCCCCCCCAAAAAAAAGAGAAAAGAATAAAGAATATATCATGTATAGTGTTAGTCAGAGCACCAGTGGACTAAAGAAGAATGAAGTCTCCTAAAAAAACAACTGAGCCTTCATATACATGTATGATGTCACACCGTCATACATGGACACGCAAAAATCTCACCACAAGTGAACCTCATAGCTTTAGTCAAGCCACTCAAGGAACAAACCCCCCACCCTTTTCCAAAAATGACATTACAAAACAGCAGACAGGTAAAACAAGAAAAAAAAGACATACCTGAAGTACACAAAAACATACAGGTAAGTAACAGAACACCACAATGTGTCACACATACCCTGCAGGAACTGAAGTGTGGCCTCTGTGTTGACAATTTCTGCCAGGTCTCTGTACTCCAGACATCCGGACTCTGGGCTCTGTTCATGGGAAAACCTGGCCAGCGCCTGGATGAATAGCTCCTGAAACAACAAGCATTTTAGTCACTAAGAAATGATGGCAAGATAGTGTACCATTACAAATATTTCATGTGCAATTGTGCATACAAATTTATGTTGTTGTGTGTCTAGATATATATTTTTTTCTCTTGTTGTCTCTAAATGTAAGCAGATACTATACCAATTATTAATTACTTGTAAATACTTCATGGGAAAACAAATTATATATGTGTTGCATGTCAATTTTTTTCCTTTTTCCAAATGTTACACTACATGGCAATATCTAAATTCATGATGTAATTTCGTTTACTGACAAAAATGTAAGAAGGCTATCCCCCCCCCCCCTTTTCCTGCCCCGATTCAACTTGCCTGAGACACACCAAATAAAAACTTCAGTATAGACTATAGTGCCCCAATGACTCCTCAAGGAATTAAAGGGGAAAAATCAGAAGAGAGAGACTAGGACTTGAAAGTGAGAGATATATAATAGAAAATATCAGTTCAAAAGCATTTCTCAATCAATAAAATTAAAAGATCTGTTCTAACATCTTGTAATGTCGGGGCAGATAACTGAGTGGTTGAGAATTGAACTGATTTGCGGGCATGAGTTTGAGTCTCTGCTAAGCCCTTTAAGGAGAATTTCCCCAAAGACTGAGGCAACCTCATAAGTGATGCCTCCATTCTCCCTAAAGCTAGTACAAGTCCTTTCAATGATGAATGAGACAATAAGCCCAGATCTCATGTGCATATGCGCTAATAACATCTTGAGCACACTTTAAAATCTCACTCAACTTTCACACATGAGGAGACCAGCTATGGCCAATGGTATGGGCGGCACGAACATACCCAACATGCAATCTCTGTTCGTGCTAGCAAAGGTGTAAATAAAGCAGGTAGAGCGCTGGGGCAGTACTATACTCCCATCAGAGACTTAGACATTGAGTAAGTCTACGTTTGTGCATCTGAGAAGGCAGAAATAGCAGCTCTGCAGTAGGCCCCACTAACGACTACCGAGCGAGAGGCAGTTTCTCTACTTTCATTACATGATCCATCTGCATTGGAACTCTCTAAACAAGCCGTTGAAAGAAAAAGACCGTCAAAATACCGTTGCTCTCCCTGTCGTATACAGTGCTTCTTGGCTTATACTTGAAACATCAGGGGAACTCTTCATGATTGTTTTGACACGAGAGAGCGGTAGCGTTGATGAAGATTTGTCCGCCATGCTGCCGCTTAGAAAGCAGATCGCTCATATACAAAGAGGTGGTGCAAACATCGAACCATAGGCCTACTTTTTTGTGTATCTAATGTAATGCTACACAGAGGTGTAGAAGTTACGCTTAAACAAGAAACAATACAATACAATAACACAATACAATGTTGTTGTTTATTATTGATGATGTGTTCTTGTTCTTAGATGGCTTGAGGAAACAAAAATTCATGTTGACTTTAACTTTGGTTTTACACTACAATACATTACAATGCAATGCAACACAATGTAATAATTACAGCCCAAATATTCTTACCAGTCTCTGTACTCTTTGAGCAATTTTTGTGTGGGTTTTTTAAACCTCTTTTCTTTTAAACATGAAAGGTTGCATGTAAAGCACAGCACAGTGGGAGGGTGAATAATGAGAGCAGAGTGTGAAGCTAATTTCTGAGAGTGTTAAAAAAAAAAAGTAATTTTAGACTGGAGCTTTTTAGAATTTGTATGAAGTGTTAACATTATGAAAGATATGTCAAACTGCTTTATCTCACAATTATCACTGTCAATCAAGATATTTCAGTGTTAAGTGTTCTCTGTTGCAAATTGGTTTTGTAATTGTGCTGTGCCTTGATGTTGTGTGCTGTTTTGCTGTGCCCATCAAAATGTCCATTAAAAAAAAAAGTAATGTATTCCAGAGTCTTAAATCTTGATAGATTTCTATTCAAGTTAAGACTGTGGTGGAACTTTTTCTTCTGGATTCCATGGCCATGCTAAATTTTCAATCCAGTCAGGATGGTGAAATCTGTAGTCTCCTGCAGTGACCTTGCCAGTTCCCCAGTTTCTTCTGGAGCTCTGCCTGCCTGAACCAGTCTCTGTGACAGCGCCCCTTTGAGGCTAGAGGCCGAGAAATGTCACCTAGAGAAACCTGGGATAAACATTGTATGGTCAAATATCTGTCTGTGTGGCTACGTTGGGTGGGATGGGTACTGCCTGGTCTTCTCCTGTGCTTGTAACTCTGCAGGAGGTCTGCCCCATTGGGTTTCAGCCAACACATACCGATTTCAGAGCAGTTTATGACCAGTCTAGTCCGCAACCCCTTTTGGAGGAGGATGCCGAGAACTAGTTTTGTTATTGTGCTGGATGTTTACACCTGTGCCGTGTTCACCATAGCTGGAGGCTGTACCCACCCTGCCCCGTGTCCCAATCAGTATAATGTGGCATGGAGGGGCAGCTAGCTATGGTGTTCATTCCTGACACAAGAGAGAGGGATATCTTCACAGAGCTGTGACTGAACAAGGTTTGGAGTGGCTGTGAGACTAAAATTACAGTGTGTCTCAGGCGCCCTTTAGAGGGAAATTTCCCCCCTGAAGTTATAACATCAGTACAGACTTCACTCCCCTGAAACTCATGTAGATAAGGTTATAAACTGAGGTCCCATGTGCAAATGCGCATATGTTAAAAACCTATTCTGCTTTTGTGAAGAGTAGGTCATTGCATGCTGGTAAGAACAGAATTTTAAACAAACTAAAATGCATGCACACTGATGTCCTGTTTTGACATCATCCCCCAAAGTCAGAATGCGGCTACCTTAGTTAATAAAGGAAGGTAAAGGAGTCCCATAACCTATAAGGTCGTAGGGGAGCGAGGCGTCAGAGGCCTCACTTCTCTAGGGCCAGCATATTGAGGGCGGCGCCCATCTCCTCTCCCTCGCTGCTTTACCTTCCCTGACCCTAAAGAGGGCAGGTACCCATTTACAGCTGGGTGAACTGGGGGAACTGTACTGAAGCCAAGGCGTGCAAACGGTCACCCATCCAACTGGTAACCACGCTCGACGCTGCTTAACTTGGCTGGGAGAAAGCGAGTGCTCCGACCACTGAGCTATCCCGTCCCACTTATAGGGACGGGATAATATCCCGCCTAGTGGTTAGAACATTGCGCTCGCAAGCTGATGACTCGGGTTCGATTCCCATTCAAGGGGATATTTTCCCCTGGAGTTAACATCAGTGCAGACTCCGCTCCCCCCCAAAGTCCTTCGGATGAGACTATAAACCGAGGCCCCGTGTGCGAACGCGCACAGAACATCTTGCGCACACGTTAAATCCTGTTCCGCTTTTCGTAAGAGTAAGCCATTGTGTGCCGGTGGGAATAGATGACAGAATTTACAAAACCGCATACACACGGGGACTGGATGTAAAAAAGCACACAAGTGCTTATTCCATTATCCTCGATATAAAACAATAAATGAAAATGAAATAGGCGGGCAAATAGTTGCATACGCAAAATCTCACCATTGGTTAGCCTCAGAGCTCTGGCAAAGGAACAAACATACAAAATAGTGTGGAGGGCGCTGTGCTGATAACTCTGAACAGAGGATACAACAGATACAATACTGAAAGAAGACAACAAGTGTGAACTCTGTTGACACTGGTTCAATCATAGTTTATTTTTGCCACTATGAATGATGACAAAGAAGAAACAATGTTTAAAGAAAACAATCGTTTCAACCTTTGTAACAAGAAAATGGTATAACTGACTTTTTTCCAATTAAATCTTCTCAATAAATAATCACACCAGCAGAAACACTCCTTTATTAGTGTACATAGCAAAGAAAAATTAAAAAATATATATAAAAATTCATGGGTAGAACGCAAGGAAAACCCCTCCCCAAAGGTATTGTACTCTGCAATCCTAAAAAGGAGAGGAAAAAACATTGGTTTGACAAAACAAATAAATCATAAAATAAATTCTGGATCTAGAATGGACGGAATGCATAAATCTCAAACAGTTTGTCTTAAAATACTTACTTGGCACATATCTGGTATTTAACACAAACTAAAAGAAGATTAAAATTTTTTAAAAAAGGTTTATCATAGCAAAAATATAAAAGTACAAAGCTGAAATCTATACAGCTAACGTTCAAATAGAAAATTTAACAATGCAACTTAACAATCATACACAATTCCAAAAAAGAAACAGGAGGTTTTTGTATATTCACAACCATGAGGTCTTATTTTGCTGCAGTTATTCAAATGCATTCAAGTCAAGGGGCTCATATAGATTTTGTTCATTCTTCTTGGCAGAGTATGTGTTCATTTGTGTACAAAAAATGCTTATACATATGAAGTAAACGCACACATATACCTATTCATCTAACAGTATTGTCAGTACAGTTTTTCTATCATATTAACCTGAAATAATAAAAACAAATTTTTGCATCATCTAAGTATGGTAATTTTTTTAATAGCTAAGTATGGGGATCTTTTTTAATAGCTGGTCCAAAATGCCTGATTTAAAAAAAGAATATCTATTTATTCTTTTTTTTTTTTTTACTGTACATGTATGACAATTTCCATCTCCAACATTTTTCTCATTTGTTAGGATTTTTCTTTTTAACTAGCTGGGCCAACAGTGCTGCTGCAAAAAAAAAAAATTCAACCAGAAACAAAGAGATGGCAACAAAGGACATTTCTAGCACGAGAAGAGGCCCTGGTATTCCCATGGGAGTTTAGACACAGTTTTGAAAATTGATATTACTTCAGAATAAAGTTGCCAGAGTTTCATCTTCTGGGGGGTAGTGTTTTCTCGACAAACAATAGATTAGGAGTGTTTTTGGCACAAATGTGGTAAACAAAATAATTCCAAAATAAGGGGTTAAAAGGGATATGCTTATTACAAGTTGTAAAATATCTATGTATCGAATAATGCAACATAATTCTACGACTAAAATAGAAAAAAATAAGCTGATTATATGATATCAAATGCATCAGAATAAAAAGTATAATGTCACTGTACACAATACAGAACTCTGGAAAGATTTATCTGGCCATATGCCATCGTACGTGTGTATATACCACTTATATATATAGTAAAACAATAATAATGATATGTATATATCACTTATAATAAAATAAGGATAATTGTATTCATAATCACAAAAAAATATTACAAATCAATGGATACATATTCGATTATCGTTGATTTCAAGAAGGAAAAACCAAAATGAAACATTACTGGACAAAAATCTTATAAATATCCCTTAAACTGAAATTCTTCAAGACGCAAAGTGCAGTCAAATCAGGGAACAATATGCCTTGGTTAAAAAAAAAAAATCCAACTTATCGCAATTCTGCAGATTATCACAAAGAAAAGTATACACATGAGTATATGCACATGTTAGAGAACACACACATATACCCTCACATAAACAGTGTTCCACACAAATAAAAAGTGTGTTCTACTACAACGCACGCTGGAAAAATTTGTTCACAAAGGCTTTTAAACAAGAGCTCTTTTTTTCTTCTTCTACAGACTGACAAAAAAAACACCCTGAGCTAAAAATTCATTGACTATTCTTAACATTTCCCTGATCAGTTCTGGAATTTTTCGCTGTAAAAAGAAAAAGCCCAAACCATATAAAACCCTGAAAGATACAGCAGGTGTTTTTCAACATGTGCGAGTGAGTATACAACTGTGTTGATTACATACCGAAACAACATTCATCCACAAAAAAGACAACCTTTTAAATAATACATCACTCAGTGTGCTTATCAATAATACTCTTTGTTGTTACAGTTTGTATTTCCGTAGTGTTTGGTGGTGAGAGCCTGCTATTAAACACAAAATTCCTTAAATCAAGCTCAAGTTATGTTTCCAGCCTGCCATTACACACAACATTCCTTAAATCAAGCTCAAGTTATGTTTCTTTTGCACATTCCTCCATTTGCCTCAGTCTCTATGATTTCAGGCGGCCACCCCCTGGTGGGTGTCTCTATCAGCCTGGCCCAGAGACTAAACTTACATCAATTGTCATCGGCAGAGGGCTTACTACGTAGTTGTACTTCGTATGTTGTATCAAAACAGGCACCGCGGAACATTGTCAGAGTGACCCAGCAGCAGTGCAGGGCTCTTCCAGTATGTGGCCTCTTGGCTGCCTCACATTGTTAAACTAGCTCCCCATGGACATTTATTTATTTATTCATTCTTTTATATTGAGGATAATGGAATAAGCACTCATGTGCTTTTTAACATCCAGTCCCCGTGTGTATGCGGTTTGGTCAATTTCATCTGTTTCCACCGGCACACAATGGCCTACTCTTCCGAAAAGCGGAACAGGATTTAAAGTGTGCGCAAGATGTTCTGCATGCGTTCAAACACACTGTCTTCTTGGTTTATAGTCTCATCTGAAGGACTTCTGAACCCATGATGTGAGAATGTTTTGAATGCAAGCGCTTTGATTTGTTTGCTTTATAAGATTCAGCGCTATAAAAACGCCATACTATTTTTACTATTATAATATATGATGAACCTGGGTGGGATGGCTGGGACAGTAAGATCGGAATAAGCGCCATGGAAACAGCAGGACGGGAACATTACATAATAACATGCAGAAAAGAAAAAGTGACGTGCATTTTTCTTATCAACTGATTCAAAATGTCTGACATAAAGAATTCAGAAGCACACAAGCAAAAACACAGCAATGTGAGAACTGATGTGGTCTAAATTGTGTAGAAAGATCAATATAAAAACTGAATTATTAACGTTACCAATTATTAAAACATTAGCAAACATAACAGAAGATAGAAGAAGAAGGAGAATGAGAAGAAAAAGAAGATGATAATGATGAAGAAGAAGAAGATGATGATGATGAAGAAGATGATGATAAAGAAGAAGAAGATGATGGTGATGACAAAGAAGAAGGAGAAGATGATGATGAAGAAGATGATGATGACAAAGAAGAAGAAGAAGATTATGATGATGCAGAAGATGATAACAAAGAAGATTATCTAAAATATCAGGAAAAGTTGCTGTATGGATACATGCCGTTCAATTCAAGGTCAGTTCTTTCTTTCTTTCTTTAACCTTTTCCCTACGGGTAACCCGCTATAGGGTACCCAACTATCTACTAACCCTTCCCTTCGTATCGCCCACTACTGGGTTACAGTAGCATACTAGTGTGCACAGTGCACATTTTCTGGGAAAGACGGGTTCTCTCCCTTATCATAGGGACTGTTTATTTTCCACCTGCTTCTTCTTTTTCTCCATCATCATCATGATCATGATCACCACCACCGCCATCACGACCCCCACCAGCAACATCATCATCACCTTTCTGTTCCTCTTTTTTCTTCTTCCTGTCTTCTTTTTCCATCCTCTTTAAATCAGCAGTAAAATATGAAATTAAAAAAAAAAATGACAACCTGTGTTATTCAAAAATAGGATACGAAACTATCATTACATTCCTCGATCTAAGAACTACACAGACATACGACACAAGCAGCAGTAATAGTAAATACTAACAGCAGTAACACTCCCCGATTAATGATGACGGTAAATAACATTATCAGCAGCATGTTTACACAAGGCAAGACAAAGAGCAAAACAGGCAGATCCCACAATCATCAAGAGTCAGTGGCACGCCCCCAAAACATGCCACGGATGCAGAAGGGACTGAATTTTAACCCAGCTAAATATCACAGACCTTTCATCGCACGCAGAACCTACAACTCTATATACAGGGGAAAGAGTGGGAAATTTGATAAAAGATTGACTTTAGCAATTTTAGAAACAAGAATGATGAAAAAGTAGCAGTGTTTTAAGGGTATTCAACTAAAAATATATATATATATAAAAATGACATGGTGCAGGGGTTAAAGGCAGAAAGATTAAACATCATGTGATGTTTAGAATACTTTTTGTTTAAAAAAAAACGCACCAAAAAGGCAAGGACAGCATGGGCAAACATCATTAAAATTCATTCCAAAAATAAAAAGAAGAAAAAATAGAATTTCTGTTAAACAGTAGCATCAAGAAAAAAGACAAGCATTGATTTAAACACATGGACACACACGCACACATGCATGCACACACACACACATATCACACATCAGCAAGAATGGGGAGGGAGATGCAAAAGCCTTTAGAATCCCCAAAACGGTACATGATTGGTTGACAATAACTCATTAGATATAAACGATCTAAAATGCCTTCATAGACAATTAAAAAATATCTATAAAAATGTAACAGAAAGACCAAAACAAAAAAAGGAAAGAACCTGCAACAGCATGTCACAGATAAAAACTGTGATAACAAATCAGCATATAACATTAAACTGCAGTTGTAAGAATCAGCAGATAGCATTAAACTGCAGTTGTAATAATCAGCAGATAACATTAAACTGCAATTGTAAGAATCAGCAGATAACATTAAACTGCAGTTGTAATAATCAGCAGATAACATTAAACTGCAGTTGTATAATCAGCAGATAACATTTAACTGCGGTTGTAATAATCAGCAGATAACACTGAACTGCAGTTGTAATAATCAAGAAATAAATTTATGAGAGTTACCACCCAAAAAAAAAAAAAGAAAGAAAAAGAACCCCCCCCAAAAAAAAAAACCCACAAAAAACCACCCACCCAACAACCCCAAACAAACAAAAAAAATCAAAATCACATATCATACTAAATAAACAAACCCATTTCAATTGCTGTATACTTGTAAAACTTACAAATGTAACAAAACAAAAAAAGACACCCCCCTTCTCCCACCCCCTCCCCACTCCCCAAACTCACAAAACCCCCATAAAAATGAATTTTTATAAAAAAATGCTCATTTCAAATTTATATCACTTCCGTCCCTGATTAAACAAACATGTAAGCTGCACGATTCAAATAAAAATACATTTGTAAAATGCCATGACCAGTTTTGCATCAGTACAGTTTTACTTAATTTCATATCCTTTTCTTTATCAATTACTTAGAATTCCCCCCCCCCCCCCCTCAACAAACCCTAAACAAAAAAAATCAAATCAACCAGCAATATTATTTTAAAAGACAGACATTTTTCACATTCTCCCTGACAAAAAAGTTTACGCAGATCACAGCAGTATCAAAATGTGGCATATAGAACATACAAACACAACTATTAGCAGAAAACAGCACACTGTTAATTAACAAACTGTTCTTATAAAAGCTTTGTAAAAGGGCAACACCTCTAACAAAAAAATAAATAAGAATAATTTATTTTAGAAAAAAAAAGAGGGAGACTTATTTAAAGGCTTTTGATGGTAAAAAAGACAAGTTCACACAACAGGCAGAACAAGAAAGCCGACAATTTCACGTGAACTCACATCATCACATGACCATAATCTCCAGCACAATCTCTGTGAAAAATATGGTGTCGAAAATATATGCTAACTGTATCAACACTTTCTCTTTTCTGTTTGGAATGATTTGTCTTCTAAAAATTTTTTTTTTCTAACTTAATAATACATATAAACAAATTAGTCTAAAGTACAACCAATGGCATTTGCGAGAGAGAGAGAGAGAGAGAGAGAGAGAGAGAGACACTGAGAGACGGACAGACAAATAAGTTGTGACAGTAAGATAAAGATACAGAAAGGGGGGGTGGGGGGGGAGAACGCCATCAGTTATGCGGGGAAAACCCCCACTTTCAAACATTATCATGTGTTGTACTGCAATTCTACAAAAGGTAACATGTTTTAATGTTTTGAATACCTGAATACTTAAACGAAAAGCAAATGAATCCTTCTCTTACTGTTGTGAATAACTGCTGTTCTTACACATGTTTTTAACTTTTCCACGCCCTAAATAACTTAGTTTTCCCAAATGTATTCCCTTCTTTGTACAAATTACAGTCCATTTAAAAAAAACACACAACCAAATCTCTTGCCTTTTGTGAAAAAAACACACAAAAATATCTTTGACTGATTTGTAGATTATGCACATCACTGCAGTCTTTCCATTATCTATTCACAATGTAAAACAGGAGTAAAAAAAGAAAAAAAGAAAAAAAAAAGGGATGGGGGGTGGGGGGGGGGGGGGGGGGGGGGATTTGAGTGGGTTTAAAAAAAAAAAAGTTAACATATCTGACAAACTTAAACAAAACAAAACAAAAAACCCCAAAAGGGACAAATTTGAGTGGGTTAAAAAAAATGTTGTCGACATATCTGACACACTTTTCTCCTGAAAGATAGAAAACATCATCACAGTCATTTTGGGCAAAAAGTCACACTTCCGTTGATCAATTCCCGTTGCCATCCTGAAAGTATTTTCCCTTGCCACCACGATCTCAGCAATTCCCATAGTCATGATCACATCAAATCCCGCTCGAGAGACGCCATCAAGTCCTGCTCTGACTGGTTGTAGACTGGAAGATTTTTGGGACTGTTTCAAGACAGAAGAAAAAAAAAAGAGTTAGTGCCAGTATTTTCCTGAAGATGGAATGTGTTTGTTTGATGGTGGGATTATGAACTGTTATGCAGATAAAAATAAAAATCATATACATAATGATTCTCAAAGTTCAAGCCGAGAAACAGAAAGGAGAGTGTCAGTATTTCTCCACTTATTTCATACACTGATCTAGCATATACACACAAGAGTTCCTCTATTGCACAATGCAAAAACTCAAAATCTGATCTTAAAAAAAAAAATTATATTGTTTTCTTTTCTCCTTTTGCCTTATTCTTTTCCTTTCTCTCATCCAAGTGCAAGATTTTTCTTGCAATACATTTTTTTCTCTGTGTGTGTGTGTGTTTGTGCGTGCATGTGCATACGTGCGTGCATGGGTGTGTGTGTGCGTGCATGCACACATGTATATGCATGAGTGTATATTTATACATGTAAGTATTTACATGTGTAGTGGCTGTATTACAAATAGCAATGGTAGTAGTAGTAGTCACAAAAAAGAGAGAGAGAGGGCGGGGAAGGTGTGTGTGAGTGAGAGAGAGGGAGGGAAAGAGAGAAAGAGAGAGAGAGAGAAAGACAGACAGAACAGAGAGTAAGACAGACAGACAGAAAGAGACTGAGACACAGAGACAGACAGACACAGAAAATGACCAGACACAGACAGAAAGAGACTGAGATAAGAGACAGACAGACACACAGAAAATGACACAGGCCAGAAAAAAAAGGTAGACAGATTTACTGACAGACCCACCCCCACCCCACCCCACCCCTCAAGAACAAAACAAAACAAAACAATAAATGCAAATCCTTACATGTCCTGGGTACCTGGAGACACATCAAACTCGTCCATGTTCCCCTGACCAGACATGTACTGTATTCCCCCATCTGCCACACAAACATTTTTTCTCCTGTCCAGCATCCAAACACTCTCACCCACCACTAACCCACATGTCAAGTTCTATCAATCGTTCATTCAGTATGCTTACGGTAGACTCTTTTTTTTATAACAAGTATACGCATACCTTTCAACCTGATCATGCTCCTAATCTGGCTCGCAGTCTACTACCAGATGTTTGTGCCAACTCCTCCTAGTGTGTTTATCTAAAAAAAAATCTGTTTCTTATCAAAGGCCTCTTGAACTTTGTAGGGAAGGGTTATGTGCCTTTGCCAACGTTGAATTAAAGAAAGAAAAGAAAAAGAAAGAAAGAAAGAAAGAAAGACCCTCCTATATACAACTTTCAAACACAGCTGTTTGCTTAATCCCACTAGCTCAAAAGCATTAGCAATGTAAAACGCTATGTCAATGTGTGGGTGTGGGAGTGGGGGGGGTGGGGGGGGGGGTATGGTGTGTGTGTGTGTTGTGTGTATGATGTGTGTGTGTGTGTTGTTGTGTGTGATGTGTGTCTGAAAGGGGGTATAGAGTGGTGTGTGTGTTGGGTGTGGTGTGTGTGTGTGTGTGTGAAAGAGGGGACAGTGTGTGTGTGGTGTGTGTGTGAAAGAGGGGAAGGTGTGTGTGTGTGTGTGTGAAGAGGGATAGGTGTGTGTGTGTGTGTGTGTGAAAGAGGGGATAGGTGTGTGTGTGTGTGTGTGTGTGTGTGTGTGTGTGAGTGGTGTGTGTGTGTGTGTGGAGGGGTGTGTGTGTGTGTGAAAGAGGGGATAGGTGTGTGTGTGTGTGTGAAAGAGGGGATAGGTGTGTGTGTGTGAGGATGGTGTGTGTGTGTGTGTGTGTTGTGAAAGAGGGTAGGTGTGTGTGTAGTGTGTGTGTGTGAAAGAGGGGATAGGTTTGTGTGTGTGTGAAAGAGGGTGGTGTGTGTGTGTGTGAAGAGGGGTGTGTGTGTGTGTGTGTGTGTGTGTGTGCACTCTTTTATTTGACTGTCTAAGAAGGAAGGTGGCAGGATGGTTTAGTTGTTCACCTGTTTGATTCCCAGCCCTGTCCTTTCTTCCCAGGTTGAGGGGATAATCAAACTAAACGTCAAGTCTTTCTCAGGAGACTCTAAACTAGTCAAACCTGTGTGCTTACAGACTTGTGCGTGTTAAAATCAAATTCTTTTATTTCAAGGATACTGAATGTGAAAGGAACCCGCGAAAGTTGAAACTCAGAAAGAGCAGGGAGGCACCTTTCGACTGTCCTGCTAAAACTGGTAACTTCAATTCTCGAATGTATCCCAAAGTTGGAATGTGGCTACCTTATTCAAGTTATTGGTGGGGTAACACCCCCCCCCCCCCCCCCAAAAAAAAACCCCCATAAAAAAACCCCCCCCCCCCCACAATTAACTGGTCCAATATGCAAAAATCTGAACATTGCTGAACCTCAGAGATCTAGCCAAGGATAAATCAAACAGACTGACTGTCTGCACACATACATGCATGTATCATTGTATGTCAACTACGATAGATTGCACATACACACATGTATACATACACTTCATAAAAAATATATGCATGTACCATACATGTATGGATATATATTTTTGCAATGACTATACATGTAACATGCTGACAAATCTTTAAACAAACGTCTACAACCGCAGACACAAAGTAACATATTTTTTCTTTTAAAAAAAAATTGTGGAAAACTTACCTTGTCTTGTGTTTGTTGTAAAAAGTGTGCTCTTCACTGGCTGCAAAGGTAAACACAAAATACAAGATGGGTGAAATAGAACTGGGAGTATGTTTAATATATCTATTATGATCACAGTAAGTGCAAAATAGCAAATGATGACATGAATCATAAGATATATATAATATACAAATACCAAATTGTAAATTCAGACTTGATTACCATCAAATATGCATCCGCCCACCCACCCACATGCGCGCACATGCACACACACACACACAGAGGCAGAGAGACACAGAGGGAGAGAGAGAGAGAGAGAGAGAGAGAGAGAGAGAGAGAGAGAGAGAGATGAGAGAGAAGAAGAGGAGAGAGAGGAGAGAGAGAGAGAGAGAGAGAGAGAGAGAGAGAGAAAAGGAGGGAGGGGAGTTAGATAAACAAAGTCATATTATATTTATATGCATCAAAATATGGAGTTACATACATAAGGATCAACCCCCCCCCCCCCCCCCCCCCCCCCACCACCACACAACACCACACATCACACACACTCACCCACCCCCACATATTCTTGAACTCATTTATCCACACTGTTACAAAAGCATACCGTTAATTCATACCTGGCCTTTATTCACTGATCTGAATTTGGAAGGATCAAATCCACCTTTTCCAGAGCTGTCCTCCTGCCAAACACAAAACAGAAAGTTAACCCTTTCACTGACACAGCAACAGACGCTACAGATGAGTGGCTAAAACTGATCAACTTCAATCCCATGGGTCCTTAAAGTCATGGGTTTGAATCTCAGTGGTGGTGAATTAAGGGTGGGGGATTCATACAATCTCCCAGGTAAACTTCAAGAGGAGACCTGCCAATATTCTCTTGGTTACATACACATGGTGCAGATCAAATATGCATGTTAAAGATCCTGTAATTCAGGTCAGCATTCGGTGGGTTACAGAAACACAGCCATACCCAGAATACATCCCAGAAGTTGGAATGCGGCTACATTAATGGTGGACAAAAAATAGTGGTATCCACAAAATCTCACCATTGGTGAACCTCAGAGCTCTACCTAAGGAACAGGGGCGGGGGGGGGGGGGGGGGGGTTAAAAAACAACAACAACAAACAAAAAACATGACACAGCAAATGAACTGACACTGTGACAGTCATTTGGCAAAGGGGGCATCGGTCAATGAGTAGGTGAGATAACCAATAAGATAAAAACATCTGGAGTAAGGACGTAGTATTTTAAACAATGAAACAAAAGAAAGGTGGCTGGATGGTTTAGATGTTCACCTGCCTAAGAAGTAAACCATGAGGCTCTGGGTTCAAAACAACAGCAGAGTAGGAGATGGGATAAACAACAACAACAACAACAGAGTACTAGGAAGATAGGATGGCAAACAACAACAGAGTAGGAAACATAATAATTAACAGCAGAGAATGTATAATAAATAAACAACAACAGAGCAGGAGAGGGTATAACTCTAAGTCTATAAAAACAACAAGAGAGTAGGAAACATATTAAATAATTAACAGCAGAAAATGTATAATAAACAACAACAACAGAGCAGGAGAGGGTATAAGTATAACAAACAACAAGAGAGTAGATTTAGTATATATTATATATATATATATATATATATATATATATATATATATATATATATATATATATATATGAGATAATAGTTCCGCTCAACAGAGAAGAAGATGTGATAAACAACAACAAGAAGAACTGAGTAGGAAATGGGATGATATAACAGCAAGAACAGCATAAGACAGGATAATAAACAACAACAAGAACAGCATAGGCTATAGAGTATGGGGTAAATAAGAACTATATTAGTAAATAAAGATTTATTTTTAAATTAAAAATTATGATTATACCATAAAGCTGACTTTACTGTAAATAAACACTTTTCTCCTTTTTTCAATCCATTTTATATCTTAAAGCAAACTTGATCCAAAAATGTAAGCAGTTTGAGCCAAAAGGTTTCCTTATTTGTGAATGATCAGTTGACATCTTCATAAGTTGTCAGGGGGTGTGAGGATATCAAAACTCCTGCAGATTTTTGAGGACGTACAGGTGTTGTGGAAAGGCTTTCCGTTTACCGACGGGATTCTTCCTCAGCTAGAGCTCTGAGGTTCAGCAAAGGTGAGATTTCACATATAATAACGCAGCCACTTACCCACCACCCATTAATTAAGGTAGAGCTCTGCATTCACTGATTCAAACTTCACTCTTCTGGGATGATGTCTAAAAACGACACTACATTTTTTTTTTTTTTTTAGTGTTGTCATTAATTCCTACCAGCATGAAATGGCCTACTTTTCCAAAGGTGGGGAACAGGTTTTGAACATGTGTTTCTTTGTCTGTTTGCACAACTGACCTATTATTACAGCTTCATCCAAAGTACTTTCACAAGTTTCTGGAATGCTGCTTCAGTACTGATGTTAACTCCAGGGGGGGGGGGGGGGGGGGGGGGGTCCCTGTAAATGGGCACCTTACTAATGGTTCAAACTAAGGCTGTCAGATCACAAACACTCTACCTCCTAGGTTATTCTACCCTCTCACTTATCAATCTGTGTTTCAATGGGGAAGGGGGGGGGGGGGGGGGGGGGGTTCACTGAATTAGTTGCCTTTTAGTTTTCTTGTTGACAGGTTTTCCCAGAGGATTTTCCACATTTTGTGTGTGGTTTGGAACTGTAAAATTAATTTATCATGCTTAGAATCAAAGATTGTGTGTGTGTAATTCATGTCAGTGTTTGATGGGTTGTGGATACATGAGGAACACTGTGGCCAGGGCATGCACATGTACCCAAGCTTGCCAGCATAACAAGAAGAGACAACATGGGCACTGCACTCAAAAGCAAAAACTGTAGGGCTACTTACTTCGTCTTCGTTTGTCCAGTCATCTGGATTCCTGTAGATTGTTTTCTGACGAAGCAACATCTGCTGGTTTAAGGTATACTGTTCACGCTGTTTTCGTTGTGCATACGTCTCCGGCAAATCTTGCTGTTGGACAGGATTGTAAGCATTCACAGATCTGCTGCTCTGTTTATTGTCTGTGGGTATCTGTAACACCTCATTGAGTTCATCCTGTGTCTCTCGGTCCGCTTGCCACATAAAACGATCTTGCGTTGTGGGCTTCCTAGATCGCACATCCAAGTTGTAGTCTTCATCTTGATGTGTGTGTTCCTTACCGTTTGTGTTTATACGATTGTTCCTTTCCTCTATGGAATCGTCAGGTTGTGTGATGAATGTTTTTTGCCAGTTTGTGTTCGAGGTGCAGTCACAGTATTGTTGTTGGTGGGAGTATCACGATTATTTACATTAGCAACAGGCTTGCCCTTCTTCGTGTCTTGAGCAGGGGCCGCCTTTTTCTCCTCTTTACTGGACCCCGATCCCATGGCGTTTTCTTCTTGGTAATCACAAACAGTACAAAAAGTAATCACAGTCTCCAATAGCTCTCAAGTTTGACTTTTGCTGTCGAAGGAATGCAGCGCATGACTGCGTACAGGTGTGTGAAATTCACCTCTCTTCCGTCACAATCGAAAATGAGGCTGCAATGTTTGCGTCATAAGGAGAACATTGAATAAAAAGTGGTCTGGAATTTGGCCTAGCAGCAGTAGTAGTAGTAGTAGTAGTAGCAGCAGCAGCAGCAACCCCCCCCCCCCTCACCCACCCACCCACCCAAAAAAAAACCCCAAAACCCCCAAAAAACAAACAAAAAAACCCCAACAAAACCCTTTACCTACTTTTACGGTCCTTTGAAAGCGTATTGACTTATTTAAGTAGATGTAGCAGTGGTAGTGGTGGTTGTAGTTTCACCATCAGAACCAGTCATTAACAATAGTAGAATAATTATCATGACTTGACCTTTTTTTTCTTTAAAACAATGACAATGTTTTATTGCATTAATCTGCAAAGCGGATACACAAGTGAAAACTGGAATGGGAACTGGGCACAACACCACACACACGCACGCACGCCCGCCCACGCACGCACGCGCGCGCGCACACACACACACACTAAATTTGACAAAGGACATAATAACTGACACCCAGATGATCGTCATAACAGGGATTCCATTCTATGGATTCAATAGACTAGATTTTTTTTTTTTAATGAAGCCTCGTGGAGTCCTTCGAATGCTGCTCTGAAATTTTCAAATTGAATGTATACTCCTAGGCAAGCTAATCCTGAAGGAATTATTCCTCTCCATATAACTGGATGCATGCTGGGTATGTTGGTGACATTTATTCCACTGAAAATAGGCTGACCTGTGTAAGGTAGATGAGACTTTAAATTGTGAGAAAAATACACTGTGTGTATTCAGACATTGGGCCTTGGTTTATGTTGCTCCACCTGAAGGATTTATGGCATGCCCCCACAGCAAGAGGAATGCGTTAGTAGCAGGAGCAGCAGCAATAACAAGAAAAATGAAAATTTATATAGGTTATGTCACAAAAGTGTGTGTGTTGTTTTTTTCAAAACAATGATGATACTGATGATGAAATCTGGAACAGCTATGGTATATGAAATAAAGTATGCAATCACAAATTACCCCTTGTCCTGTAAGAATTTTCCTCCTGTTTCATCTCAAAATTATCTGTGAACAGCCGAAATCCCCATCACCCTGCCAAAGTGTATAAGTACCCTGCCAAATTGTATAGGTACCCTGCCTTTGTGTGTGTGTGTGTGTGTGTGTGTGTGCACGCGCGCGGCGTGTAATTTTTATTTATTTATCATTTTATATCCAGGATAATGGAATACGCACTCATGTGCTTTTTTACATCTAGTCCCTGTGTGTATGCGGTTTTGCATGTGCGTGTGTTCGCACGTGCGTACATTTGAATTTGTTAACTCTGTTATTGGTTGTATGTGTAGGGGTGTGTTGAATGCAAGCACTTTGATTTGTTTTTGCAAGATAGAGCACTATATAAATCATGACTCATGACTCAAGAATACTTTATTGTTTCAACTAGAGAAGCAGGTTACCTCAGCTAAATTCCATTTTTTTATCATCATCATCATCATCATCGTCGTCGTCGTCGTCATCATCATCATCCTTCTTCTTCTTTCAGGTGGCTTGGTCTCTGCAGTTAGATTGAATGCCAAATTGTGTTCTACACATCCTCTGTTTTAACATACAATAAATAATTTTATGGAAGAAAGGAATGCACTGTATGTCAGCGTTTGGGTCTGAGGCAATTTTGGGATCTGTTGTATATTACTATACAGGTTGGAGTTAACAAGGACTAATACAGGTCGCTGAATTTCTTTAATGATTTGGTCTTTATCCTTATTTGTAGACTGCTGTCTCTCGTGGACCGGAAATAGGCATGACGGTCTTGTTCACATGGCATTTCCTTTTGCGCCGACATATTGACCAAGAAGGGTAGGTAGTACTGTAGCTCTTAAATTTATTACAGATCTTCTACTTGATATACAAGAGGATCGGTTTCCTTTCTAACCCGTAATTTCGGTATGATGATTTGTATTAACAATAATCGTAATTCAATACTGTAAGTTTTGAGTTCTTGTTGTTTTACCATCTTGTTTAGAAAATTTTTTCGTGCCAGCCCGGTTCGACTGCAGAGAACACGTGTCTTCGGACATTTTTGAGTTCCAAATCTAATCCCTGCTGACCTAACAATCGTTAGCTTTTAATCAGTAAAGTAGACTTTTTCTTTTTGTTTTTAATGGATCGGAAGTGTTGGTTATAACTATTATATAATATAGGCCTAGGTTTTGTGATACGAAAGCGAAGACATTCGATTTGAATTGTCACTGCCTGGGATGCTTTGTCATGAAAAGTTGATCGACCAATGGCCGACCTTGTCCCCTCCCTTTTCTTTAAGCCTAACCAGAGCCTGCCGAGTGTTGACTTGATTTTAATTAAGCCAGTATTTAATTAATTTTTTTTTAGAAATGACATGGGTGTACATATGTAGTTTGCCTTTAAAGTCGGTGAGAAGGACACCACAAAGGTTTTAACTTAATTCATTACACATTAGTCACTGCAGACAGTGCAGTGCATGTGATCCATTTGTGTTCAGCTGAGTTGTCATTCAGTAGGCCTAATTGTCTTATTTTTTAATCATTATTTCTACTTTCATGTTAGAGAACATGCAGTGTGATGTGTTGAATGCTCTATTCTGCACAAATTGATTCTTGAATCACTGAAGAGAATGTTGCAGTTGTCCTAGAACTGAAGTACTAATATGTACCAGAAATTTCTTTCCACAGTTTGGCTAGAGCTCTTGAGGTTCACTTATGGTCTGTTTTTGTGTATAGATGTTTTTGCTCACCACTTCGCCACACTACAACTTTATGCTAAAGAATATATCTGATGGATGTGGTCTGATGATTACTGGAATTGGAAGTTATACTTATAGTATTATACTCAATACTGCATGGGCTGATTTTAAATAGTATTTTTGTCTGCTCCAAACCATTTGCCAGCATCAAATCAAGTTAATTCCTGTACAAGTCCTATTAACTTGTATTAAATTTGTGCACAAATGTCTGATGTACTGGAGTTGGTTCTGTGGGTCATAAAAACTATCAAATTTTACTATGACAGTATGAGTCTACACTCTCACTCACTCACAGTTCCACACAACTTTCAGCAGTGTGTCATATTTAAAGTACTTGGGCAATTCTGCTGTAATCAAGAACATAGGAGGTAACTTGTTTAGACTTTTGGAAGTTACTGAGTCACCGTAAACATCCAGTGATTAAAGGGTCATGATTTTGCTTCAAAATTCACACATGCAGTATGCAAAGTAATAAACTTTGCTAGATTATGAGAAAGGAAAAATAACTCTTGCAAGCTGTCTCCCTTTTCTGTTATGTAAAAGCATTGAAATTCTCCAGGCTGGTCTGTCAACCAGCATGCCCCCTGTCCTCCCTTGATGCCCAGCTATGTCAAGACTGATGATGAATCATGATGATGAAACACTGACATTTTAATTGGGACTATTTGGTACAATGGTAGTGTTGAGGATTTGTTTTGTTGTTGTTAAGTGCTAGGAAGTACATGTATGTAGTGATGTACAGAAAATGAACACCAAACAAAACATTTTTACTGGCTGCCTTGCCAAGAAGAAACAGTAAATCATACTAAATGCACTTATGCCTGAAAAAAATCCTAGCTTGTCTTGGCCTTTTTTGAGTGAAAAAAAACTTTATGATGCAGAAGCCTTGATGGGGAACTGGGAAAAGATGGAGGAAGAATCTGCAGATCTTGCAAGCAACCACCCATCCAAATACTATCATATTAGTTTATTGCCTAATCATTGTGTGTGTAAATGTGTGTTGCAGATCTTGTCTTTAAAAAGCATTGTTGCTATCCCTGATTCACAAAGATGGTCAAGGAAGACAAGTCCACATGGAAGTACAACTACTTCACGAGAATTACCGTAAGTGCATCTTTGGGGAAATAGTTTTAATGGTGATTTCAGTTGAATCCTTTTGGATTATTTTGTTGTATATTTATTTATTTATACCACTTTAAGTCACGCAGATGTCTCTGCGTGAAATTCGGGCTGCGCTCCCCGAGCACGTTGCCACAAGAGCAGCGCCACCCTTTTTTTTTTTCTTTTTTTCTGTCTGCAACAGTATTTGTTTCCCTATCAGAGTGGCTTTTTTCTACAGAATTTTGACAGGGACAACTCTCTTGTTGCCGTGGGTTCTTTTACGTGCGTTAAATAATTATGTGCAACACACGGGACCTCAGTTTATCGTCTCATCCGAAAGACTAGCGCCCAGACCACCACTCATGATCTAATGGATGGGGAAAAAGTTTCGGGTCTAAACGGGACTCGAACCACCGCACACTTCCGACCCGGACTTTTCGCTTTCTAGACAGGCGCGTTACCTCTAGACCACCGATCCACTGTAATAACCCCATTTGGTTCTTTTTGTTTCTTTGCTTTTAGTATGTTTGAATTATTATTTGCTTTGATGTTTTACCAGTTTTGAAGATGGGAGGTATTTGATTTTTAAAAAAGGTTACAATATATTGTAGTTACAAGTAAATGAGTGTTAATGAGATGTCTGTTCAGCAGACCCCAGTGCCCAGTGAATGTTTTCATTTGTGTGTCTGGTTTTATTTTCAGTTCAGTGTGTTTACCTACCTCTTTATTTTTTGTTTTTACTCTGTGTGTGTTTGATTTTTTTTTTGGGGGGTGGGGGGGATGCATGAAGTTTGTACTTGGTATGAAGTATGTGTGGCTACAATTGTTGTGATTGTATGGAAAATGTCATGTTCGTAAAGTGTAGCTGTGTGTATTATAGGCAGCAACTCTCTGATGGCTGTAGAGAAAGTATCATTTGTTTTAAAGAGTGATGTGTATGTGTGTGTGCAGCGACTGTTCGATGAATACCCCAAGTGTTTCATCGTGAATGCCGACAATGTGGGCTCCAAGCAGATGCAGCAGATCCGTCAGGGTCTGCGTGGAAAAGCCAGTACGTATTGATCACAGAGAAGATCTCCTCCTTAGTTTTCAGTACACTCTAGGCTATATCATGGCTTGTTGATGTAGGGGGGTGCAACCATGTATTGATCACAGAGATGTCCACCTTACTTTTAGGTACACACACTAGGCTATATCATGGCTCATTGATGCAGGGAGTTGCAACCATTTGATGAACCTTGGGGAGCAGCAGTCAACAGTTTCAAGCAGATTAATCTGTAGTAACAGTAAATGCTACACCATGCAGTGTGATAACAGTTTAATGCAGTGTGGTACAGTACAATGCAGTTCAGTCCAAAAGAATATAGTACATTATAAACTATGCAACAAGATGCAAATTAATATACAAATTTGATATGGGAGGGAAGGTAAAATCCTTAGCACTTTGTGTGTAACTCCCCAATCCCTTTTTTTTTCCCTCTTAAAAAAAAAATTTGTTAATTTCATTTTAAAAGGTAATCTCAAGGGGGTTTAAACCCCCTAATAAAAAAAATTCTCAAAAACACTGCAAATGTAAATTTTAAAAAAAACCTTTGGGAAAAAAAAAACCCCAAGGAAAAAAAAATTTTGCAAAATCAAACTGCGAAATACGTAAAGAAATAATCGGGGGGAAACGATGACTGTAGTAATAAAAGGGGGTTTTTTCTTTCCCGGGAAGTCGCGGGTGACTGACGTTATTTTACTGTTTGTTTTGCATTTCTTCTGATTGGGGGGAAAACCATGGGGCCCCCAAACCAACCGGGGTTTCCCTTTGGGACAAAAACCCCTGCACTGAAAGGTAGGTTTTCCTGAGTTTTAAGGGGACACTGCGGGGTGCGTGCGGGGTTTTTTGGATTAGAAAGGAAAGGTTTGCCCAACCATGGGGAGAGCATAAACAAAAATACTTGCGTGTGTGGGGATAAAATTCTTAGGAAACTTTGGGGCATAGCGCAAAGCGGGTGTAAATTTTGCCCCCTTATTGGTGAGGTGGGTATGGCCCAAAAAGACGAGGCTTGTGTTTTGTGTTAAACTCTCAGTAAAAACAAAAGGGTTCAGAAATAAATTGGGGGAAAACCAATGTAAAAAAAAAACCCAAAAAAAATTCAAAATTTGCCCCCTCCCCCCCCTTCCCATTGCCTGTTTCCCTTCTCTGAAACACCTAATTTTTTTATGAAATTGCCCAAAATCCCTTACCCCCCTTTATTCCAAATGAATGGGTTTAAAAAAAAAAAAAATTTTAAAAAAAAAAATTTTTGGGGTACATTTAACCACTTTTAAAGGGATCCCTTTGGTGTTAATTTTCTTTCCCCTTCCCTCTGCTCCTTTTAAACCCGAATGTGTTTTTTTTTTTTAAAAATTTTATTTAAATTTAAAGTTTTTTCCGTTTTTCCCTTAAATGAATTAAAAAAACTGTGAAAACGGAACCGTTTTTCAGGCTCCTGCCCTCATCCGTAAAAAAACCCGGGGGGTTTTTCGTTTTTTTTCACCCGGAAGATCTGGTGGATGCGAGAGCTGCTGCTGGCCAAAAAGGGTAAGTAAGGCTCCCTGGGGACTTAAAACCCCACCTGGGCTTCACCCAGCTGTGAAAGTTGCCGTTATTTCCCACCATTGATGGCTGGAATAAACCCCCATTTTTGGGGAATATGTGAGATTTTTGAGATTAAAGGTTGGGGTGTGTGTGTGTAAAAAAAACCAATTTAACTTAATTTTTTAAACACAACTTTCGTGGGAATTTTGGGGGAAAGATTATGTAAAGGGATGTAAAATTGGGGTTTTATTTTATGTGAATGACCTGTTTTAACTTGGTTTGAGTGTTTTCCCCGGGCCTGATGAAATTAAAAAACCCTTCTGCCCTTTACTGCCTTGTTGTTCTTCTCACGTGTTCCTTTTCCCGTTTCGGGATTTTTCTGGATTTATAAAAATTTAAAAGGCCCTTAAATGTTTAAAATGGGGGGTTTGGAAAGGGGAGAATTTCATTGTCCTGGATGCAAGGGGTTGGGGTTGGGAAAGTTTTCCCCGGAAAGATTTGGGGTGTAAAAAAGGGGCCCCCGGGGTCGAGTGGTTTCCCAAGGGGGTTTAAAATCGTGTCCCCGAAGGGCCCCGGGTTTCCCATCCCCGCTTTTTGGGCCGGGTTTTGGGTCCTTTTGGGGAAAACCCTTTAAATTCCTAAAATTTCCCCCCACTCCACCCAGGGGTACCAAAAGGGGGTACCCAAAACTCTGCTGGGAAGTATTTTGGGGGACAAACTACTCCCCCGTCCAGGGGGGGGGGAAAAAACCCCATTTCGCTTTTAAAAAGCTAAAAGAAAAACCCCGGGGGAACTCCGTCTCTAAGGGCCTTCTGGCTCGAAAGAACATACTATGATGTAATATTTTTGATACGACATGGTGTGATGTTTATATGATGGCGGTGAAGTGTTAGCGATGCGATGTAGTGTTCATGATGTGATGATATTCAGGATGGCATGACATGCTGCAGCGGTTGTCATCATGCTGTTACAGTGTGCTACTCCTAGCGTACATAATGTAGAGTCGATGTAGGTGTATCTGTGCGGACGTGACCGGCGTTCTGTGCTGCTGTGCAGGTGAAAGCTCCTGCCCGTGCTGGAGCCGTGGCCCCTCTGGACGTGAAGATCCCTGCCCAGACCACCACGCTGGGTCCAGAGAAGACCTCTTTCTTCCAGGCCCTGCAGATCACCACCAAAATCACCAAGGGAACCATTGAAATTCTGGTGAGGACAGTGTGTGTCTGTCTGTACTGAAGTGGTGGGGTTTTGTTTTTTGTTGTTGTTTTTTTAAATAAATTTATTGCTTATTATTCAAGTTGTGGTTTTTATTTCATTGCGAAAGACGAGGTCGTCAAAAGAGGGGGGTAAATTTTATGTTAGCATGCAGCATTTCTGGCGAGCAGAGAATTCAGGGACCAGTGCAATCATGGGTCATGCTGTGATGTTTGAAATGTTCTTTTAAAAAACCCTTGCCAGGGGGGGATGAGCTGTATTTAGTTTAAAGTTGATGTACAGAGGGAAAAAATAGAAGGTGGGGCAGATTTTCATAGAGGGTGTCACACAAGTCACTTTAGGAGGGATTCTTTGAAGTTATGAGGTAATGCCACGTATATTTACAACAAGGTGAAGCCCATGGTAGCTGCATTTGCTAGGTGGGAGTACACACCTGCTTTCTTGGGCTGTCAGTTCGTTTCTTGAGCAAATTCAAATATTCCAAGGGAATGTTTGAAATCTACTTATAAGGAGTTAACTGTCTGTATCTACCGGGGACGGGATAGCCTAGTGGTCAGAACATTGCGCTTGCAATCTGACGACCCAGGTTCGATTCTCATTCAAAGGGATATTTTCCCCTAGAGTTATCAGTGCAGACTCCACTCTCCCCAAAAGTAATTCAGATGAGACTATAAACAGAGGCCCCGTGTGCAAACGCACGCAGAACATCTTGTGCACACATTAAATCCTGTTCTGCTTTTTGTAAGAGTAGGCCATTGTGTGCTGGTGGGAACAGATGACAGAATTTACAAAACCGCATACACACGGGGACTGGATGTAAAAAAGCACATAAGTGCTTATTCCATTATCCTTGATATATAAGAATTAAATATAAAAATAAAATATAGATATACCGTGTGTACAGTATTTATTGCTCTGTGCAAGTATGTTTTTGTATGGCCAATGTTGTACCTTCGTGTCTTGTGCTGCTGCTTAGGATGATAGAAGTACAATGGAAGCTGGATGGGGGACGGGACGCATACGTGTACAATTAAACGTGCAGACGGAGAGTAAAAAGTCATAAATTGTGTGTGTGCGCAGAATGAGGTGAACCTGATCAAGGAGGGAGAGAAGGTGGGGCAGTCCGAGTCCACTCTGCTCAACATGTTGAACGTCTCCCCCTTCACCTATGGGCTGGTCATCGAAAACGGTAAGCTCCCCCCCCCCCCCCTGTTGTGTTAGTGGGTTTTGGAAGTTGTGGACAAAAAGCGTTGCTTTGTTGCTAGTAAAATGTAGTAGGGTTGGGGGGGTGTTAGGTAGGTTGGTTTTTTTGGTGGTTGGTTTGTTTTTTTTTTAAGTTAGCCTTGCTCTTTTTCTTTTCTTTTTTCCCCAAATAGCTTGCATATGTTGGTGTTAATGTATGTCTGATGGAGTGTATGGGTTCCACCTGCCCCCATGCCCTCCACACCCTCCATTTTTGCATGTTTGTATGTGCTCCGTTTATTCTTCCAGCTTTATGACCGCTACTTTTTTTTTGTTCTTTCAGTGTACGACTCGGGCACCATCTTCAGCCCTGCTGTCCTGGACATCACTGACGACGACATCCGGAAGACATTCATGCAGGTGAGTACCTGATACCCTCGCCTGCCATGTCTGTAGACTCTAAACCTGCTTATGATGCGCTGCTGTGATGAGTTGACTGACCGCCACAGTCACGGCTGTGGAATGAAATAGGCAGTTGTTGTTCCTTCTCATATTGCTATGTGTACATCATGTTTTGAACTCTGTATAGGTCATATAAATAGGAAATCTGTTGCTGTTAGTAGATACCAAGGGAGGTTAAGAAATAAGTTAACAATCATTTTAAGTCAGTAGATACAAATTTCCTTGATTTAAAATAGACTGGTACCAAAACGTCATGGATGGTGAAAGGGGTTCAAGAAAAATTAACTGGTAAAAAAAATCCTTGCAAGAAGGGTCCTTCAAATAATGTATACAAAACCTTATTCAAGTGCAGTGTACATTATATATTTTAGAAAATAAATGAAGGTGCTGTGTGTTGAGAGAGAGTTTTGATATGGTTGAGCTCTTGGCATGGTGGGTTCCTCTACCTCAAACGTTAGGCTGCTTTCTCTCAGAAGAGTTGTGTTGCCAAAGATGCAGCACACACACACACACACACCATGCAACACGGGGAGGGACAGGTTCCCCCCAAGTTCATCTTGCCTAAAACATAGGCCTACTGCCTGGATCAGTGCACACCGCACAAATCCAGCGTAACTCGGTCCAGTGCTAAAACTAGCGTGCCACATCCTTTTACCAAGTGCGGTCAGTTCTTGCTATGATTACTACCAACTGGGATGGGAAGGAACGGATAGCAGCTGAAGAGTAGCTGGGCTGGAAGTGGGGATAACTGACAGCTGTGAGTGACGTACTCCTGACAGTTTCTCAAGGAGTGAGGGGAGATATCAAGTTTTTTTTAATTGCTGACAGCTGAGGTATGTGTGTGTCTTTCAGGGAGTGCGCAACATCGCTGCATTGTCTCTGGCCATCAACTACCCCACGGTGGCCTCCGCTCCCCACTCCATCGTCAACGGCTTCAAGAGACTGCTCGCCATCGCCGTGGAAACCGACATCTCATTCCCCGAGGCAGACCAGGTAAGGCTGGCATCCGTCCGTCCGTACTCCTCTGTCCGTCCGTACTCCTCTGTCCGGGAGAGTTTGAAGAGCTCGTACCTATCTCGAAAGATTGGGTATCCTTTGTAAGCTGACGTTGGTCACAAATGTGCTATGTTTCATAGCAGAGACAGTGCAGTGGGTTTTTTTGATGTGGGGCTTTTTCTTATTTTACATTTCATATAGGTAGTCATACTTTGATTTGGGGGGGGTATGTTTTTGCTGCAACATTCTTTCCAAAGAGGGAAAATCAAAGGCATGGCACTTTGCCAACCTACTCTAGGCCTTGCATACAGATGAAGTGTCGAGACAATAAAGAGTTAAGCTTTGAAACTTCACTTCATTAGAAAGCACTTTCATAGGGAGATCTGTTTGACCCAGATTCCCCATGGGAATAATTACACCGAAGCTGTAATGTGGCAACCTCATTGGAGAGGAAGGGGGGGGGGAGTCGCATACACTAAAGTTCTCGCCACTGGTGAACCTCGGAGCTCTATTCAAGGAACAAACAAAAAAAGTCTATGTATGTTGATTATTTCTTTTTCTTTTTTTTTGTGTCCCCCACCAGACGAAGGAGTACCTGAAGGATCCTTCCAAGTTTGCTGCAGCAGTCACAGCAGCTGCTCCAGGCTCCAGCAGCAGCAGCAGCAGCCGCCCCTGCAGCGGCAGCCAAGAAAGAGGAGTCTGAGGAGTCCGACGACGACATGGGCTTCGGTCTGTTCGACTAAACCCCTTGGAAGTGTGTTCGTCACTGAAAGACTGTTCTTGAACGCTATCTAAACCTGAAATAAAAAAATCTTTTTCAGTGTCAAGTTAAATTTGTGTTGGTGTCTTGGTACCAGACTGTGTGTGTATGTGTGTGTGTGTGAATATGCTTGCTAAGTCGAAGAATGGAGTATAAAGTGAATAACTGTCACTAGTCTCTCTCTCTCTCTCTCTCTCTCTCTCTCTCTCTCTCTCTCTCTCTCTCTCTCTCATACAAACGCACAATTTCTTTTGTTTTTTAATTTTGGTTCCTTGGCTAGATCTATGAGGTTCACCAATGGTGAGATTTTGTGTATGTGACCCTTTTTCCGGTCTTAAACAATTCAGCTATGGTGTCTGTCACGTAGCTTCAAATTAAAAAAAAAATGTTTGCTGCCTCATCCTCTGTGACGTCCCACTGTTCCCACGCCGCTCATTCCAATCTTCCCGCCACACCCAGATTTATGTCTCATCCTCAGGGTTGGAAGTCCACAGGGAGCCTATCACTATCAGGCCGCTGTGGGGCCACCAGCCAGAGGGGCCCTGCACTGCTGCTGGGTCACTTTGGTGGTGTTCAGTGGTGCCTGTTCTGAGCTAACATATGCAGGACACCACCTACTAAGCCCCCAACTAACGACAGTATTAGCTCGGTCGCGGAGCCAGACTGAGTGAGTTGCCCACCCGTGGTGGCAACCACCACAACGTCCCTCCACGGCAAACTCACTCTGGGTACGAGCCCGCTGGAGTCCGAAAAATCCCTATGACTCTTATGGGAATCGAACCCGCGACCTTCCAGTCCGTAACCCAAGGCGCTAACCACTGCGCCAAGGTGGCTGGTACACAGCTTCAAATTGTTCCAAGTCACACACACACATATACTCACATGGAGACAAATATTCAAGAATTTTCTAGTAGTACGCCACTGCACACAACGCACACCTACATGTTAATACACACGTACAAGCTACACATGCTTTTTCTCAATGGTCTGGTCAGGTTGCTGTTAAGTGCTCCCCAACTTTTTTAATTATATTGGGGGTCACCCTGGATATGCAAAATCTCGCACACCTCAAATTACTGTGTCACAGTGTGGGTACCTACCGAATGAAGTGTCGGCATGTGCTGTGTAGCTGTTGTCAAGTCAAGTCAAAGTCAAAAACACTTCAATCATCCCATGAAGGGCAATTACAACAAATACCTCCTCAAAAAAGCAAGGTGGCAGGACGGTTATTTAAAAGACGCCTGCCTAACAAGTAAGCTGTGCTCAGGTCCTGGGTTCAAGTTCCTGGCCTTGACCTACCTTTCCAGTTCGAAAAAAAAAAATCTGATTGAATTTAGAAGTCCTTTGGGTGAGACTGTAAACTGATGTCCTGTGTGCGAATGCATGCAGAGCACCTTAAGCATAATTATGTTAAAAACCCTGTTATACCTGTCAGAAGTGTAGTTTATTTGGTGCCGGTAGGAGCCGATGACAATATTGTATTTAAAAAATGCATGCACACAAGTATTTAGACACCATCCCTGAAATGGGAAAATGCATGCACACTGGTGTCATGTTTAGACATAATCCCGGAAGTCGGAATGAGGCTACCTAAATGGCAGCTACGCAAAAATGATGGCGGATGGAAAACACCAGCTGAGGAGAAGCAACAAACCCCAATAATTTCTTCATACCTTTCAGGCCCTTGGGACCACACTCCAGTCTGAGGTGCCTTGTGCGAATGCACACAGAACATCTTGTGCACACGTTAAAACATGTCCTGCCTTTCAGAAGAGTCTGCCATAAAATTTTGTGCCGGTCGGAGTGAATGGCAAAATCTACGAATCGGCATGCACACGGCGACTGGATTTAAAAATAAACTCATGAGTGCTTATTCTATTATGCTCAAAATAAAAAAAGGGACCCCCCCCCCCCCCCCCCAAAAGAAATGAAGTTTTGTAAACTCAAAATAAACATGAAAACAATTACATGAGTTCTTTTCTACATAGCTGTTTTAAGTGGATAAACTCTACTTTTTTCTGCTGAAAAGAAAAGAAAAAAAACACAACAGAAAATACATTGGGAAGTATACATTTATAGAAGAGAGGTACAGACAGTGATGAGAGGCAAGGCAGATAATGCAATAATGACAAAATGAATCAAAGAATCTTCAGATGAGAACAGATTCCTTCAGACATTAACAAGACAAAAATGAAGGTGAAGATTTTTTTCTCTTTTTTTATTCAATTAAAAAAAAATTGATACATGTTCTCAATGCAATTTACAGCACATTATTGATTTCTAAATCCAAAAAGTAAACTTACAATATTGCACTGGCACACACACTAAAATGATAAAACAAATTATATACATTTAGATGTACATCACTGATAAATCGGATACAATATAATAATTATATACATACATTTATCATCTTGCTGAACAGAATGCTTCTTGATGCCAGATGCTTGAATTTGCGCAATACTTAAACAGGTAATACTTTGCCTAGACATTTTAAGATCTTGGACATAATCGGTCTTAGATGGGTGTTATTCATATGCCGATTCTATCGACACTCTATTAATTAA
Organism: Rapana venosa; assembly: GCA_028751875.1. NCBI lineage: Eukaryota > Metazoa > Mollusca > Gastropoda > Neogastropoda > Muricidae > Rapana > Rapana venosa. Next base: position 16,145,300 of record CM054166.1, read on the forward strand.
GGAACAACAGCAACAACAAATACATCAACAGTGTTTAAAAGTACCTGGTTTTTTATGAACTGAAATCTAGGATGATGGTAGTGAAAACAGCTTTTATTCAATACTGCAATTTTCTGAACATAGGGATTTTCTGTTATTTCTTGTTGTTGTTGTTTTCTTTTCAATTAATAGATTCTTCTCTTTTTACCCAAACGAAGAAGTAAAGGGGAACAGAAGAAGCTGAAAGCTTTGGGGCTAAGAAGAAAACAATACAATAAACCATCTTTAATGATCCGTAAAGGAAATGACAAGACCCATTCATACAAGATGCTGTGGTATGGCAGGGGAGAATGCAATAAAACCACACAGAATGTGTGATGTGAGAAATGTGCCACGTGAATGGATCCTGTATGATGTAATGTTCTTAACTCATCCCTCCTGACCGATTTGGGGGGGGGGGGGGGGGGGGGGGGGGGGGGGGGGGGGGGGGGGGGGTGGGGGGAAGGTGGGGAGGGGGGGGGATGGATGTCGCAGCAGGCATAAGCCTATGAGGGATTCCTCTAAGTTTGGGTGGGGGGAATAAAGCACAGTCAGCTCAGACTATTGTTGTCTGTCATAATTATGAGCGAAAATGCGTTCCACTGCTAAGTGCCTGACATAATATAGTGCCCAGCCATCCGACTTGGGCGTCGATTGCGGATATCCTTATGAATCATTTTATATGTTGTTGACTGCACCTTACTTATTTCCTTATCGGGAAAAAAACAACAGGCTTAGGGCTTCATATAATAATAATAATAATAATAATAATAATGCATGAAATTTATATAGCGCTGAATCCTGTAAAGCAACAAATCAAATCGATAAACACTGTCATAACCCCCCCCCCCCCCCCCCCCCCCCCTTCCATCCCCCATCTTCCTCCCTCTCTAACCACACTGTCTTGTTCCCGTCTCAGTGTTGCCCACAATGCTGAGTCAGCGTCAGTCCCACAAGAACTTGAAAGAGGAGCGTGATGCCGAAGTGGACTGGGAGGGGGAGGGTGTGTGTGAGGGCAGGGCCATTTTCAGCTTGAGGTCCGGTCTGGCAGGGCAGGGGACAGGCTGATGCTGAAGGCCGCTGTGGTCAAGCTGACCTCTGTGGCTGATGACCCCGCCTTGCCTGTCCTCTGTGGAGCCAGTCATCTTGGCAAAGAGAAGACAGTCGTCGAATTCCACCTGCAGAGAAAGAAAAAAAGGGGGATTTGTTGGTCATAGTCAGCGAATCAATCTTGGCAAAGAGGAGACTATCATCGAATTTCATCTGCAGAGAAGGGAGTTTTTGGAGGTCATAGTCAAGGTGGGGAGGGGAAGGGGGGGGGGGGGGGGGGTTGAGGGAAAGGTTTATTATTGTTGACCATCGGTTTCTAAAAGTTTTAATAGTTCAGAACAACATAGTACCAAATGGGTAGGCCTACAACTAGCAGTGCTTATGCTTTCGCATACACAAAAATCTAACCATTGGTGAACCTTGGAGCTCTAGCCGAAGAACGAACAAGAACACCCACCGACAAACCCTAACATCAACAGTACATATTTTCATAGTCTGTTCAAATGTTTCCCACTAATTTTATGACAGTAGGCCTATTGTATTGTATTGTATTGTATTGTGTTATGTTGTGTTCTATTGTATTGTATTGTACTGTACTGTATTGTATACTACTTTCAGTCACAGCAGCTTTCTCTGCCTGAGGTTCTTGTTACTTTCCCCTAGGAGAACATGTCTCCACTTCATTTTCATTTTCCTGTCTGCATGTAGGCCTACATTTATTTCCCTATTGAGAGTGGCTTTTTTCCCCCTACAGAATGGTGCCAGGGACAACTCGCTACTCTTGTTGCCGTGCGTGCATGGAATGTGTGATGCAAACGGGATCTCGGTTTATTCATCTCAACCAAAAGACTAGCACCCAGACCACCACTCAAGGTCTAAGTGGATGAGGGGGGAAACGTTCATGCATGAACGGGGATGGAACCCGCACATAACTTTTCTTTTTCTAAGGCAGGCGAATTACCTCTAGACCACCAATCCACGTCTTTCCTTTTTCTGTTCTTTTCTTTGCATTTTTCCCATTCCTCAGCTAGAGCTCCGAGGTTCACCAATGGTGAGATATTTGCAAATACGACCCCCCCCTTCCCCCCCCCCCCCCCCCTCCCCATTATGTAGCCGCATTCATCTTCGGGGATAGTGTCGAAACACGACACCTGTGTGCACGTGTTTTTGAAATGTTGCCATCCATTCCTACTGGCACGAAATGGCCTACTCTTCCGAAAGGAGGCTCTGGTTTTTAACTTGCACGCAAGATACTCTGCATGCATTCGCACATAGGGCCTCGGTTTATAGTCTCATCGGAATGATTTTGACATTCAGTTCGATTTTCTCGTCAAACTGGGAAGAAGGAGCAAGGATGGGAATCGAACCCAGGACCTCACGGTTTACTTGTTAGGCAGGCGAACGTCTTAACCGTCCTGCCACCTTCCTTCTTTAATCCGCGTCTGATCTAGGCCTCCATCATCTGTTTTCAAACCCTAACATCAACCCTACAGACTTCCATAATCCACAAATTAAAACGTTTCAAGCATGGCCCAGACCAAAAAGCTGTGTCAGTTATTGATGTCAGCTAAATTGCCAAGGCGTACACTAAAATGTTGTTATGTTGTAAAATGTTGTGTTGAGATTGTCTTCAGCCATGACAAGCTATTAACATAACCTGCATTCTCCTTTAAAGGAGAAAAAAATCCTTCGAAGTCGGAGTATGGCTGCCTACATGGCGAGGTAGCCTACTTCACAAGTCATACACGCAAACTTTCTCATTCAAGTGTGCAATTTCAGTCTCACAGCGATTCCCCAGGTGGGATGACGAATGAGCGAGTCAGGGTGCACATTCTGGGTGACTCCCCAAAGTGTTAAGCTGGGGAACGCTCAGCAACAACAACAACAACAACAACAACAACAACAACAGCATTCATTTTTAAAATTCATTTATTCTTTTATATCGAGGATAATGGAATAAGCACTCATGTGCTTTTTTACATCCAGTCCCCGTGTGTATGCAGTTTTGTCAATTTTGTCATCTGTTTCCACCGGCACTCAATGGCCTACTCTTCCGAAAAGCGGAACAGGATTTAACGTGTGCGCAAGATGTTCTGCATGCGTTCGAACACGGGGCTTCGGTTTATAGTCTCATCAGCTGCAGCAGCAACAACAACAACAACAACAATAATAATAACAACAACAACAACAACGACAGCAGCAGCAGCAGCAGCAGCAGCAGCAGCAGCAACAGCAACAACAACAGCAGCAACAACAACAACAACAATGACAACAACAGCAGCAACAACAACAACAACAACAACAGCAACACCACCACCACCACCACCACCACCACAACAACAACAACAACAACAGCAACAACAACAACAACAAACGTTTCAAACCAGCGACAGCAGCCTACATACAACACAGGCCGCACACAATCATGGCCTCACCTGATCCCCCTCGTACTTCAAGACGCCTTCGGTCAGCTCCCTGAGGCCTCCCATGACCTCGGTGTGGGACATGAGCTGCATGTGAGGCGGGTAGCGGTCTCGCACCATGGCCAGCCACTTCCTCCTGCTGATGCTCACGGGCAGGTTCTCCAGCTGCCAGTGCACAGTCACGTGAGGCAGGCTGTAGAGTTCCTGGATGACGTCCATATAGCCAACGTCGTTGGCCGCCAGCCTGGAATCGTGCAGATAGACAGGGCTTAGTAGTAGTAGTAGTAGTAGTGTGTGTGTGTGTGTGTGGGTGGGGGGGCAGTGTTGTAATGGTGGGTTTCGTTGTATTGTGTTGTGTTGTGTTGTATTGTTTTGTGTAGTATTGTATTGTATAGTATTGTGTTGTGTTGTATTGTATTGTATTGTGTAGTATTGTATTGTGTAGCGTTGTATTGTGTTGTATTGTATAGTATTGTATTGTGTTGTATTGTATTGTATTGTGTAGTATTGTATTGTATTGTGTAGTAATGTATTGTATTGTGTAGTATTGTATTGTATTGTGTAGTAATGTATTGTATTGTATTGTATTGTTCCCCGTGGGGATGCTAGGGACTCTGTCAGCATAAATAGCATCCCCCAACCGACGCTGTACCAGAATAAACACCTAGAGCGAAATTCCATACTCTTCCGAGACTGAAGGATGCCTATGATGATGTATTGTGTTGTTTACTTATTTATTTATTTTTTATATCGAGGATAATGGAATAAGCACTCATGTGCTTTTCTTATTTTACATCCAGTCCCCGTGTGTATGCGGTTTTGTCAATTTTGTCATCCGTTCCCCACCAGCACACAAATGGCCTACTCCTCCGAAATGCGGAACGGGTTTAACCTGTGCGCAAGTTGTTCTGCGTGGGTTCGCACACGGGGCCTCGGCTTATAGTCTCACCCGAAGGACTTGTTGGGGTTAGTGTAGTCGGCAATGGTGTTAATACTGATGTGTTGTGTTGTGTTGGGTTGTGTTGTGGTGTATTGTATTGTGGTGTATCGCGTTGTGTTGCATTGTGTTGCTTTGTATTGTATTGTATTGTGTTGTGTTGCATTGTATTGTATTGCATTGTATTACTCCCCCGTGGGGATGCCAGGCCTCAGGGAGCCTGTCAGTATAGGTAATATCTCCACCTTCTGGACAAACATATGCTAGGAATCCCCTCTTTTCTATCCCTCTCTTTGTTTCTTTTCTTAACATCACTTTCTTCTTGTCTATTTTCTGCCTTCTTGGTCCATTCTCCTGCCCTGTTTTTGTCCGAAAGACTTGAAAGATAACAAATATCTCTCACGCTGGACCTGACTTGTCAGGCACTTAACGGCAGGGCAACGCATTTTCGCCTACTTGCTGTCTGAGCGTACACACACACACACACACACACACACGCACGCACGCACGCACGCACGCACGCACGCACGCACGCACGCACGCACGCACGCACGCACGCACGCACGCACACCACACGCACACACCCGCCCACACCCACCCAGAACCCACCCACCCACACCCACACACCCACACACGTCCCTCCCCCCCGCGCCCCCCCCCCCCCACACACACACAACACAGCACGACACCCACCCATCCACACACCCACCACCCACACACCCAACAAACACAACACCCAACCAGAGCCACCCACCAAATCACACACACAAAACAACGCCCCCCCCCACCCCCCACCCCCTCACACACCCCACCCCATCTCCACCCTCCCCCACACCCACCCACCCACTCCACCTCTACCCACCCACCCCACCCGCCACACCCATCACCACACCCACCGCTCACCCTACCACCACCACCCCCATACCCCCCACCCCCATTCCTAACCCCCTACACCCCCCTCCCTACACACACACACACATACACACACATACACACACATACACACACACATACACACACATATCCACATACACACACACACACACACACACAAACAGACACACACACGCGCGCACTCACTTACGCAGACAACACACAACACCCACCCCCACACCCCCACACACACCACAAACAACACACACCCCCCCCCCCACACACACACACACACACGCATCCCCCCTCCCACACACACACATCATACACAACACAGCACGACACCCACCCATCCGCCCACCCACCCACTCACCTACCCAACATAACACAACACCCAACCAGAGCCACCCACCAACTCTCACACACACCCTCCACACACCCTCCCCCCCACCCCCACCACCACCCAACCCCACCTATCACCACCCTCCCCCACACACACATCCCCACCTTTTCCACCCCACTCACCCACTCACTCACCCACCCACCCACCCAACATAACACAACACCCACCCAGAGCCACACACCAACTCAACTCCCCCCCCCCCCCACACACACATTCCCCCCACCCCCCAACCCACTCACCCACCCATCCACCCCCATCCTCCCCCAACACCACCACCCCCATCCCACCCACAACCACCACCCCCACCACCCCCCACCCCGCCACACCCCACACCCTACCACCACCACCCACCCCCCCCCCCCCCCCCCCCCCCACCCCCATTCCTAATCCCCTACCCCCACCCGCACCTACACCCCCCCCCCCCCCCACACACACACCCCACACACACCCATACACCCACACACCCTCCCCCACACCACCCACCCACCCACTCCACCTCTACCCACCCACCCCACCAATCCTCCATCCCACCCTACCCCCCACCACCCCCATACCCCCCACCCTATTCCCCCCCTCCTCCCCCCCATTCCCTCCCCCCACCCCACCCCCACACACACACCACACACACACAAACCAAACACAAACCACACACACACACAACCAAAACCAAACCTGGTCTTAGCCTCCTTGAAGAAAGGCATGTTGGACAATCTCCCGGGCCGGTGCAGAAGCAGCAGGATGCCCCCAGGCTTCAAACAGCGCATCAGGTTGGCGTAGAACGCCGCAGGCTGGCTCAGGTTCCGACACACGTCGTGCAGCAAGATTTTATCGAAGGTCACCGTGTCCTGGCCCCTCTCCGCCTGTCGGACCAGCTGTCGGAAGAACTCTTCGGCGCCCACGTGGTGGATGTTGATGGGAAGCATCTTGTGGTCCGGGTCTCTGCGTAGTGGATTTGTCCCGGGAGGACGATCTGGACGGGGTTGATCAGGCAGAAGTGGTCCTCTATTCTGCGTACGAGAGGACAGAGAGAGAGAGGGTATTATTGTTGTTGTTGTTGTTGTTGTTGTTTGCTCGCCTTCTCCACAGACCTTCCATGAGGTGATGCAGTGTTGTTGCAGCAGGGCACCTAGCGTCACTTCCAGCGTTGTTGGTAACCCGACAACTGGCATGGTGCTGGTTTATTTGGCAATTTAAACACAAAATTTACGCAGCAAAATTTCGCCCTGCCTATATCCAAGGGAGATCACCCCAGACCCAGAAAGCAAGAGAGAAAGACAGAAAGAAAGCAAGAGAGAAAGACAGACAGAAAGCAAGAGAGAAAGACAGACAGAAAGCAAGAGAGAAAGACAGACAGAAAGCAAGAGAGAAGACAGACAGAAAGCAAGAGAGAAAGACAGAAAGAAACAAGCAAGAAAGACAGAAAGAAAGACAGCAAGAGAGAAAAACAGAAAGAAAGCAAGAGAGAAAGACAGAAAGCAAGCAAGAGAGAAAGACAGAAAGAAAGCAAGAGAGAAAGAAAGAAGAAGGAAGAAAGAAAGAAAGAAAGAAGAAGGAAGAAAGAAAAGAAGGATATAAAATAATGTTAGTCCGTCGTTTTCGACGATGACCTCCAAAACAGCAGAGGAGGCAGCTGCTGTTTCGGAAATTGGGCAGAAATTTGATTATAGTGGAGCTGCCTTGCCCACAGTACATCCCCACTCTCTCGGCCAAGTGGGCATAAGGACAGTCAGCGTTGGAGATGTTCTCCAAAGGCCAACCAGCCCCCAGGGCTGCAGCACATAAGGACTGTGCAAGTCAAGCCTCCTAGTCAGAGAGTCATAGTCGATCACTAAAGACTAAGCTGTAAAGTGGAATTCCATGAGTGGGAAAGAAAGCCACTGGTCATGCAGCCTCTCACTTTGCTGTTGCCCCCAGCGTCAATGGTTTAATCAAGAACTGTGATAAAGCCCAGAAAACAAAACCCATGACAGGATTCATTGGTTCTGGAATGGAACATAGTCAGTGCCATAGCCACCGCTACCAGATCGGTGTGTCCTTATCCCATTCAGCAATCTGTGATCCTTCCACCTCATCAATATGGTTTCTATCAGAAAGTCGACGAAGTCGGATTGCGGCTACCTTCATGTGGGGGATGGTGGAGGGGTGGGTGGGGGGGGGGGGGGGGGGGGGGGGGGACGGTCGCATACGCAAAAAAATCTCACCCTTGGTGAACCTTGGAGCTCTGGCTGAGGAGCGGAAATAACAGAGAAAGAAGTAAGAGTCATGACATACTGAGATAAAGACAATTTTTAATAAGATGTAATAATATAAAAAGATACACCCCCACCCCCCCAAAAAAGAGGGGGAAAAAAAGAATAAAAAGTGATGAACAAGTCTTTCTATGGCTGAGAGAGTGATAAACAGACAGACAGTCAGCCAGGCAGACAGCCAGCCAGCCAGGCAGACAGTCAGCCAGCCAGCCAGCCAGACAGTCAGTCAGACAGACAGCCAGACACAGCCAGCCAGTCAGTCAGACAGACAGACAGATAGTCAGACAAACAGGCAGACAGCCAGCCAGCCACACACACAGACGGACAGACAAGGAGAGAGACGAGATGTGGCCGGTGGTGGCACAGAGACCTGTTGATGAGGTGATCCCGGGTGTCGCCCACATAGCAGAGCGTGTCCGTGGTGCTAAGCTCCATGTACTGGTGCAGCAAGGCGAACAACTCCTTCTCGTACTGCTCCCCCAGGCTGTAGCGCTCCCAGGGAGGCAACTCGGGCAGCTGCCCTTGCAGGCTGCCTCGATAACTCTCCGAGATCACCGCTAGAGGGCGTGGCTCCTCCGGGCAGAAGTGGGTGGACGCCATCTTGGAATCAGTCTGTGGGGAAAGAAAAAAAAGACACAAAGTCATGAAATTGTGAATAAAGAAGTCTTTAAACGTTTTTACAGGTACTAAGATTGTCTTGAGACTGCATTTTTGACAGATGCTAGAGCCAAGAGATTAAGACTGTTTGATTTCAATCCCATGGGTTCTTGAAGACATGGGTTTGAATCTTGGTGGTGTATGGTAAATTAAAGGTGGGGATTTTTACAATCTCCCAGGTCAACTTCAGGCGCAGACCTGACATTGCCTTTATTTCCTTCGTGTAGTCTATATTATACACATGCATAAAATCAAATTATGCTCGTTAAAGATCCAGTCATTCACGCCAACGTTCGGTAGGTTAGGGAAACATGAACATACCCAGCAAACATCCCCGAAGTCGGAATGCGGCTACCGGGAATAAATGGTTGTATAAGCAAAATCTCACCATTGGTGAATCACTGAGAGGCTTCTGGAGTTCCTCTACATTTTTTGAACAAGTTGTTCTACAGATAATGATATAATAATATTGTGATGTCAGTGACTCTTATGTTGTGCACATATTATGATTATGTGTGTTTGTAAGCTTTACTTTTTTTGACGCAGAGAATCAGAATGTCAGCAATGAAATTCACAAAACCAAAGAAAAACGTGAGAAGCCCATCAGTTGTTCATGAGGGGTCATGCGTTTCTTCTTCAATAGCATCATCGTTATCATCGTTACCATTGTCCTGTAGTCCCCCCCCCCCCCCCCATCCACTACCACCACCTCCTCTACCACATCATCATCATTATCATCATTATCATCATCATTATCGTCATCATCATCATCAGCAGCAGCAGCAGCAGAAGCAGCAGCAGCAGCAGCAGCAGCAGCAGTATCATCATCATCGTCGTCGTCGTCGTCGTCATCATCACCACCGTCGTCGTTGTCGTTATAAGTCACTCATCATCGTCGTCGTCGTCATCATCATCATTATCATCCTCCTTCTCCTCCTCCTCTCATCATCATCAATATCATCATCATCATCGTTGTTGTTGTTGTTGTCATCATTATCATCATACCACGAATCAGTCATCGTACTCGTCATCTTTGTCCATCTCCTCTTCCTCATCCTCCTCATCACTGTCATAGTCTGGTCGTCATCAGTTGTCGTCATCTTGGCTTATAACCAACATTCATCAGTTCCTTCACTATAACCATCCTCCTCTCTTGCCGTTATAACTTGTTCTTGAGGATGATTCTTTCTTCCTGCTCAAAGGTGAGGGTACCCCTTGGTGTGTGTGTGACTCGTGATGTACATGACTGTCAAACATCAACTTCTGATGTGTGGGTGATGTCCAGGAGGTTAGAGATAAGCATTTCACTGCAAGATTCCTTACCAGCTCTGTTCTATGATGTTCCACCAGGCAACATTAAATTTTGGTAAATTCCTCAGATGATGATGATGATGAATGGAATTTATATAGCGATATATCTTGTAATATGTAGTGGTCATAGAAAACTGCTGGGTATATCCTGGAGAGAACGAAAGACCAATGAGTTTGTCAAGAGTCAAATAACACGGCTGGCAGGTCCACAGGAACCCCTTCTCACCATCGTCAAGAAGAAAAAGCTGACATGGTTCGGCCACGTCACCCGCCACAACACTCTGCCAAAAACAGTACTGCAGGGAACACTCGAAGGTGGCAGAAAGAGGGGAAGACAGAACAAGTCATGGATGGACAACATCAGAGAATGGACCAGGATGAATGACTCGGCACTACTGCGCAGAGCCGAGGACCGAGATGGATGGAGGAGGCTTACCACGGCATCGTCTTTCGTGTCTCCTCCACGACCGCCAAGGTCACGGGACTGATGATGATGATGATATCTTGTAAAAACAAATCAAAGCTCTAGATTCCTGAGAGAATTGGGGTGGGGGGGGGGGGGGGTTGTTCCCTCTGATACGTGTGTAACAGGAACTAACACCTCTGCTACTTCTGAGGTCCCGGGTATTGGTTTTTATGAAAGTCCTCCACTATGTGGTGACTGCCCCTGTATGACCCTTGCAGTTGGCTGGGACAACACACACGCACACACACACATACATGAGCGCACAGAGGGACACGACAGGCAGGCGTACACACACACACACACACACACTGGGGACAGCAAATCGGAGGGGAGGGAGCATTAGGGACACAGATTGAACAAGAGATTTTATATATGGTTCATTGGCCATGGTCGTTGAGCGACCTAACTGGTTGTGTGTGTGTGTGTGTGTGTGTGTGTGTGTGTGTGTGTGTGTGTGAGAGAGAGAGAGAGAGAGAGAGAGAGAGAGAGAAGAGAGAGTATAAAAACAATGATGTGTGTGCGCTCATGGATGTGTGTGTGTGTGTGTGTGTGTGTGTGTGTGTGTGTGTGTGTGTGTGTGTGCATGTGTTGTGTGTGTGTGTGTGCATGTGTGTGTGTGTGTGTAGAGAATAACTGGCAAAAAAGTGGTGTGTGTGCGTGCGTGTGCGCGCGTGCATGCATTCGTGCATGAGTGTGTGTATGTGTATGTGCGAGCGTTCACACGCGTGCATGTGTGCATACGTACGTGCGTGCGTGAAATAAAACCTGGACATAAGACCAGTTGTGACTAGGAAGCACACACACGCACACGCGCGCGCACACATGCACACACACACACACACACACACACACACCAGTTTTAGTTAGACCCTAAGTGTCAAAACCGTTGTAGGAACGAACAGAACCCTGTTGGCAGACAATAAACCATTCATGAAGTACCTGTATTGTATTATATTGTACTGTGGTGTGTTGTCCTGTGCTATGCTATACTATGCTGTGCTGTCAGCTTATTGGTACTCTCTAGTGACAAGGCCCATATCTTGTTACCTCACAGGAATTCAGGATTTAGCCTAGACCCCTATCTATGATATTGACGGTGGGGCCTTTTTGTGTGAAGTAGATGTGTGTGTGTGTGTGTGTGTGTGTGTGTGTGTGTGTGTGTGAGAGAGAGGAGAGAGAGAGAGAGAGAGGAGAGAGAGAGAGAGAGAGAGAGAGAGAGAGAGAGAGAGAGAGATCAAATTCTTTTATTTCGAGGATAATGAATAAGCGCTCATATGATTGAGGGATCTTCTTTTTCTTCTTCTTCTTGAGTGAGAGAGAGAGAGAGAGAGAGAGGGAGAGAGAGAGAGAGAAGTGATTATGGTGGTGGTGGTGGTGGTAGAGAGAGGCGTATGGTGGTGGTGGTGGTATCCAAAGTGGTGGTGGTGGTGTGTGTGTATGCGCGTGCGGGCTTGTTTGCTCGCTTGCGCATGTGTACGTGCATGCATGCGCACGTACGTGTATGTGTGTGTAGGTAAAACAATCCCGGGCTACAGTTATATGGCAGGTAAAGTCAATAGATAAAGAAGCGTCACAATAGTTTATTGTTCCTGCTGGTCTCCCTCCTCCATAACATTTCCACACTCTACACAGTCTGACAGACAATACGAAGTGCTTTGTTTAGTCACCTAGAGAGAGAGAGAGAGAGAGAGAGAGAGGGGGGGGGGGGTGTTGGGGGGTGGCTGGGGATTGGAGAGGTGGGGGAGGAAGAATAGCCTAGTGGTTAAAACGCGCTCATAATCTTGATCCTGGGGAGTTGAGGGTGTTGGTTCAAACCTTTACAAAGGTATCCTTTCTAGGGAATCTCCTCCCCCCCACCCCCCCGTCCCTGTACCCCACTAAAAGCTGGTAACAATAGCATTGACTCCACTCTCCCCAAAGGTCTTTATAAAAGGTAAAGGTGTCCTATAACCTATGAGGTCATCGGGGAGCGAGGCGTCAGAGACTTCAGCTTCTCTAGGGGCCCAGTATATTGAGGGCAGCGGCGCCCATCTCCTCTCCCTCGCTGCTTTTACCTTCCCTGACCCTAAAAGAGGGCAGGTACCCATTTACAGCTGGGTGAACTTGGAGGATTGTTCTGAAGCCAAGGCCCACAAACGGTCACCCATCCACTGAGTAACCACGCTCAATGCTGCTTTAGATGAGGCTATAAACTAAAACCATGGCCGAGTGGTTTAGGCGGTCAACTCGTGATCCAGAGGTCGCGGGTTCGATCCCCGCTCGGCTCGGTGTTGTGTCCTTGGGAAAGACACTTTACTCCTATTTTCCTCACTCCACCCAGGTGTACAAGTGGGTACCAGCTCTGCTGGGGAAGTATCTGGCGACAGACTAGCGTCCTGTCACAGGGGTGGTGAAAAACCATCAGTTCGCTTAACGCTACAGAAACCGGGATAAACTCCGGCTCTATGGGCCTTCTGGCTCGAAAGAACATACTACTACTACTATAAACTAAAAGGCTGTGAACGAACGCGTGCAGAATTCCTTGTGCACACAATGTTCAAAACCCCAACCGCCTTTAGCTGAAGAATGGGGGCCAGCTACGGCAGGTGGCATGAATATTATACACATACCCAGCATGCACCCAGATTCTTAGAGAGGAATGAACTCCGCCATGTTTAACTTGCCCAGGACACACGGCCTGAAAACTTCAGTGCAGTGGTCCAACGACTCCTATGGGAGCTATAGGAGAAGTCAAGGCAAATAAGTTATGATGTAATGTAATGGCACCTTATTTGTATTGTGCTTTACATTAACCCCCCCCCAAAAAAAAAAAAAAAAAAACAACACCCCCCCCCCCCCCCCCCCCCCCCCCCCCCCCCCCCCCCACAAAAAACACCACGCCTAAAGCTCATTACACAGGTATTACCTTATCAAAAATTGATATGACATTCATTTTCTTGGGGATAATAAAAAAAACCCAACCCAAACAAACCTACAACATTAAACATACATTCATAGTTTTTGCGAATAATAACAATATTACCGCATTAAACATTGATATTGCATGCATAGTCATTGCCTTGCAAATAATAACAAATACTACATTAAAAATTGAGATGACATTCATTGTCTTGCAAATAATAATAATCATATCTGGAATTTATATAGCGCTGAATCTTGTAAAACAAACAAATCGAAGCGCTTTATAAATACTAATAATTCAAACCCCAAAACAACAAAAAACCGAAACTACGACATTAAAAATCGATTTCACATTCATCGTCATGCCATACAGCTTCCAGCACACAGCAGTCATTCACCACAAGCTCCCCGAAGTCGGAATGCGGCTACGCTCGCTACCTTTCCTTCACCTTCACCTATCCCGCAGTCCCATGGAACGTGGGGACACCAATGAAAATGTTGCAACCAGCTTCCTCCACTCCCCGCGGTCCTCTGCTATCCGTCAAAACGACGATGGGAAGACAACATCAGAGAGTGGACTGGCCTTGAGAGGAGCGACTTGCTACAGAAAGCAGAGGCTACCTTCATG
>CM054166.1:16166715-16236715 GCA_028751875.1 Rapana venosa
GCAGCAGAGAAGAAGAAGAAGAAGCAGCAGCAGCAGCAGCAGCAGCAGCAGCAGCAGCAGCAGCAGCAGCAGCAGCAGCAGAAGAAGAAGAAGAAGAAGAAGAAGAAGAAAAAACAAATACAAGAACAAAAAGAGCAACAGCAGCAACAACAACAGAAGCAATAACAAGAAAAGCAGCAACAACAACAACATAAACAAGTTTTAATGTCAACTCCCATTTTCAATTCGATCCACCCGGATACTAATTCTAGCAGACTGGAAAAAAATCAACAACAAAAACAAACCAAAAAAACGAGGGCACCTATCTATCTTCACACTACCCTACCAAGGAAGTATATTATTATATGATCTCAGATTCTATCATTACATGAACAAAGAAAAGTATGTTCTTTCGAGCCAGAAGGCCCATAGAGCCGGAGCTTATCCCGGTTTCTGTAGCGCTAAGCGAACTGATGGTTTTTCACCACCCCTGTGACAGGACGCTAGTCTGTCGCCAGATACTTCCCCAGCAGAGCTGGTACCCACTTGTACACCTGGGTGGAGTGAGGAAAATAGGAGTAAAGTGTCTTTCCCAAGGACACAACACCGAGCCGAGCGGGGATCGAACCCGCGACCTCTGGATCACGAGTTGACCGCCTAAACCACTCGACCACGGTGCCTCTTACATGAACAAGCACATAGTTATTTTTTGGTTAGCAAAGTGTACACATATCATATGCCACACAACACAGCGAAGTGTGTGATGTCACAGTGTGTTCCAGACCTTTATTTGATTCCTTCGTGCCTCCAGAGGTGGTCGTGTGTTTGACGTGATAATACCACATGTCTGAATTCACAGCGTTGATACTCCTTCCCCCCATACGGATGCCGGGGTCTTATCAATATAAAGACTATCCCCACCTTCTGGAAATTCTGCGCTAAGAATTCCCTCTTTTCTAACCCTCTCTTTGTTTCCGCCTGCATGCACATGTGCTTGTGTATAATTATAGGTGTGTGAGTGTGTGTGGGTGTGTGCGCGAGAGTGTGTGTGCGTGCGTGCGTGTGTGTGAGTATGTATGTGCGTGAGGGAGAGAGAGGGAGAGGGAGAGAGTGCACATTAGACTAATCTTTATATGCAACCTTGAAATTGTTGACAAATTAATGTGAAGTGTTTTGCTTTGGTTTGTTTTTCTTCAAGATGTTCTGAATCTCATGTCATGGGCATATGGCCTGGTACATTAAATGTTCCGAGTTCCGAGTTCTTTGTGTCCGCCTCGTTCCTTTTTTTCCTGTCACCTCCTTCTTGTCTTATTTTCTGCCTTCTTTGTCCATTCTCCTGCCTTTTTTTTTCCTTCCAGAAATACTGAAAATATATTAATCCTCTCCCACATACACTATCCGCTGGGCCTGACTTGCCAGGTGCTTAACGGCAGCGCAACGCATTTTCGCTCATATATCACAGACGGTTGCTGTCTGAGCGTTGGACGACAACGAAGAAGAAGTCATCGATTTCAGAACAACAACAATTATCAGATCAGATAGCTATAGCTGCGCTGAAATGATCGTGTCAATGTCCAATCAGGTTCTTCCCAATAGAACGAAGGGAAAATCAATAATAGAAATCGACGCTATCACTGAGTGGATGACAGTGTTTTACTACATCCCCCTGTAGGTCTTTGAAGTCGTGGGTTCGAATCTCGACTTACCACGTCCTGGTGGATCATAGGTGGTGTTGTATTTTTTGTTTGTTTTTGTTTGCTTTGGGGACGGGATAGCTCAGTGGTCGGAGCACTGGCTTCCCCCCAGCCAAGTTAAGCAGCGTCGAGTGTGGTTACCAGTTGGATGGGTGACCGTTTGCGCGCCTTGGCTTCAGTACAGTTCCCCCAGTTCACCCAGCTGTAAATGGGTACCTGCCCTCTTTAGGGTCAGGGAAGGTAAAGCAGCGAGGGAGAGGAGATGGGCGCCGCCCTCAATATGCTGGCCCTAGAGAAGTGAGGTCTCTGACGCCTCGCTCCCCTACGACCTTATAGGTTATGGGACTCCTTTACCTTTACCTCCCTTTGTTTGCTTTGGGTTTTATTGTTTTACGATCTCCTGGGTCAAATTGAAGTGCTGTCCTGCCAGTGCTTTAATTTAATTTTCTTTGGGTGTGTGTGTGTGTGGTGTGTGTGTGTGCGCGCGCGCGCACGTATGTGTGTTGAAGTGAAGAACACTCACACACACACACACACACACACACACACACGAGGGTGGTGGTGATCTGAATTCCAGGAAAATAATGTACCAGTGCAACAGTAGACTATCAACATGACAGTGTAACTAATAAAACAGTAAAACATGGAAGAAAAACTACTATGAATCAAACTATATTGAAAATCAACCACTACTGTTCTGAGATAAGAAGGTAAGAACAGGTTAAGGTGTCCCTTAACCAAATGAGGTTGTTGGGGAGCCAGATGTCAGAGACCTCAGCTTCTCTAGGGGCCAGCATATTGAGGGCGGCGCCCATCTCCTCTCCCTCGCTGCTTTACCTTTCCTGACCCTAAAGGGGGCAGGTAAACATTTACAGCCGGGTGAACTGGAGGGCAAGGTGCGCAAACGGTCACCCATCCACTTAGTAACCACGCTCGATGCTGTTTGACCTTAGCTGGAGGAGAGCGAGTGCTCTGACCACTGAGTTATCCCGTCCCCACGAGGTAAGAGACAGAAGGACAAATGCTTCTGCCTTGGAAGCCAGTCTACTGAAAGACAACAACATAATAATAATAATAATGTAATAATGTATGGAATTTATATAGCGCTGAATCTTGCAAAGTAAACAAATCAAAGCGCTTGCATTCAAATCATTCACACGCATGCAACCAGCCATAAATATCAAGATAAACAAATATCAAATTTATATACACAACACACTTAGGTGGGGGTGGTGGAGGTAAAGGCAGCTATTGACATCAACATACATCAATAAGATTTTCAGCAACAGTGGCCCCTGGTGTGTGTGTGTGTGTGTGTGTGTGTGTGCCCGCGCGCGCGCGTGCGCGTGTGTACTGGATGACCTCCCAGGGTATTAAGCTGGGGAACGTCCAATAAGTATCACTATGGATGATTTGTTAAAGATGGTACAATAATCTAGGTCTTCTGTCTCATTAGTTATATTTCACCGTCTCTAGGCCTGGTGGGCTACTGAAATAAAGTTACGCTTTTTGCTCCAGTTATCTGTTTTCCTTTGAAATTAATCACTCAATCAACCAAACAACCAATCAATCAATTAGTCAATCGATATGTGTGTCTTTGTATCTTTCAGTTATGTCAGCCTTCGGTTCCCTGCCTATTTTGTGGTTGTTCAAGAATTGTTTCTTTCTTTCCATGGTCGCAGACAAACTGGCAGTATTTAGTACCAGTAGCTACCCCCCCCCCCCCTTCCCCCCGTACACACTGACAAAATAAGCACATTGTAGGCTCGCTCAGCTCAAATGTCAGTGTGCCTGCACTTCCCCATGGCTTTTGCTGATTTGGGGCATAATTGCCTAAGCCTAAGCCCTGCTGCTGCTTGTTTGAATGTGCTCCTATTCATATTAATACATATTTGACCCATGTTGAGGTTTATTTTTACCATTGCAGTTATAGATGCATGCGCGTGCGAGTATGCAATCTCATTTATTATTAGGATAATATGTGTATGTTACACTTTTCTAGGTGAAAGAAAGCAGGGAAGGCCAGTAGGCTAGACCCAAACAGCATGAGGAATGCCCACCAGTCCAGAAGGAAGTGCTTCGACACAGGCATTAAGCCGTGCGTGCAAACGTGCCCATAGTTGAATGTTTGATATGAATTGGCTGTAAGCATTGACCTTAATCGCAGTTGGAAATTCCTGATGAAGGATAAGTAAACACAGAAAGAAATGACACGATTTTGTTATTTTTTTAATATTTTGACCTCTTCAGGCTCAGAGGTGGGAGGGTCTTACAGATCGGGGGCGTGGTCTAATCGGCAAACACAAGAAGCAGACTTTTTGAGAGGGGATGCAAACACATTTTCTTATAAATCTATGGAGTACAAAGTGTATGTACAGAGGCAACAGTCACTTCTCTCTCAGAAGCCATCTGGTGATTGAAGGCGATCGTTCCGAGAACGCTCGTTCGACACTTTATCGATTGATACCTTCGAAACAGCTGCCCTGCCTCGATTCCGAACACGAGGTCAAGGAACATGCATTTTTGCAAACAATATTATCTGTCTAACTAATACATGCAGTTTTGGGGTTAAACTGCACCACCCAAAACCCATTAATACATAATAATTACTATGCTGAAAGTTATAGTATATCGATTTGGCTCCTTTAAGGTAATAAGGATTATAGCTTTGGAGATGCTTTATGTACACATGTTCTGGCAGACTGACTGGCGACGTTTAATCGCGGGAAATATGATTTCGCGCCATTTGCCGTAATGCTTTGTTAGGGGAAGGTTACCGTAGGCTACCTTCCTTGTAATCTGTGGGAAGCTACGGTGAAACAAAATCCGCTTCATCTGCTCTTGGCTGAACGGTTTTCAGCTTACGAAACATTGCATTGCATAAGGATATATTTTGTGGGTTTTGTGCCACCCGATTGTGGGCTTGTGTTGGTTTTTATTTGTGATATATTGACGCGATTGTGTTTACCGATGGAACGGAAGTGAAAGGAAATTGTGCTGGTTGACGCAGCTGCTGTACGAGAGACATTACCTTTCAGAATTGCCTAAGAGGAAGATGCCAAGGAAGCAGACCCTTGTACACAGAAGGGGGCTGGACATCGTGAAACAAGAACCTGTAGAAATAACAACCAATCCGCAAATCATCAGTTTATCGGCTTGCCATTTTTCTCCTCCTAGGAACAGATCGAGTGATTTCGGTTCCTCAACGCGTCCCATAAAAACAGAATCGACTGGTGTTTGCACGCCTCAGTCGGCCCCTACAGTCCGTTATCATGCAAACCAACTTTAGGGAGACCACAGGTAGTCTATCTTTTGTTGTCAAACTCTGTGTTATATTTATTAATAAACGTGTTAATCTTGTTGATTAGGCTATTTCCTCTGGCCTAGGGCTAGCGTCTGTCATCTCTTCCTGGAGGTCTGCTCCACATATATGGCCGACTGGGTAAACATGGGGAAAATCTAGCAGCAGAAACTGCTGTCAAATCGCAGATTATTTGGGGAATTTGGGCCTAACAGCTATTTCAGTTAACATATTTGATGTAGTTGTCAAGTGATAAGCATTGTTTATTACTCACAGCAGTCTACTCAAACTCAAAAGATAAGACATTTATCATTTTAATGCATACTCAGGATACTGCATAGTGACGCCTACTGGTTACACATCAAAGGCAGGATTTGTTTTCTAGTCCTAATACACTGCTGCAATGCTTGTACTGTTGCCATGATTTACTGAAGTGTTGGTAGGTTATTGATCATGGAAGGTTGTATTAGAACTTGATAGTCCATACCTCTGGCCACAACTGGCCCACTTTTCCCATAGGCATAAGACTAGTGGGTTTATAATAATTTGTTAGGTCTGCACAAGATCATGTCAGATGTCTGCATTGCGATCATGGTTTATAGTCTCAATATGGAATAGGCTAGGCCTAATACATGTGCTGAGTCAGAATGGTGAAGTGGAGAGGAGGGGGCATATAAAATATTGGGATAGGCCCTATCAAACCTGCACTCTCCAGCATTTTCTGTGATGGGGGTCTAATCCACCAATCACTGAGCTTTTTCAATGTCTGTTTTCTGTCAGTGAAATGGGATGCCAGTCAGGAAACATGTCAAGAGAATTCAGACTATGATTGTATGAATGATTATTCATGAACAGTGTATAGTCTTCTTTAATCAGATGATGCTAGGATTGGAGACTGGTAGTATTGCCATCAAGTTTGTTTTTGTTGCGAGTTTACCACTAGATACATAACAATTCAGCTTAAGTTGAGTGATCTTTAATTTGAAAATCTGGGGGAAGAAAGATGGGGATTATTTATGTAGCCATATAGGAAATTGTGAAGTCAACAATTGTCTCAGTGGCTGCCATTTTGGTTGAGGGAAGTTTGATTGCCACATGGCCAGTCATCTAAATATAGAATACCATGGCAAACAGAAACAGTGTCTGCCATTTTGGTTGAGGGAAGTTTGATTGCCACATGGCCAGTCATCTAAATATAGAATACCATGGCAAACAGAAACATATTCGTTATCCTGCCCATTGTAATGCCAGAAGTTTGATGCAAGTTGGGCCTCTATTGTTCCTTAGCATACTCTTTTCATTTTCTGAAGCCGTGAAGGTGGAGACTTTCTCTTGAATCTTGTGGCAGATGAATGGCTATTAGTAATTCGTATTGGTATTAGACTGTTACAGTGTTAGTATTGCCCGGTGCAAAATCTGTTCTGCAACTTTTGACTCAATGTCAAGTTGGGGATTGGTGGTGTAATACTTGTATGAAAACTTGTATACTGTATACTCTTCCATTTTGTGTGGGTGTGCACGAGTGTGTGTGTCACTGTGTGTCTGTGAATCTTAATGAGTGCATGTTTTTCATCTGTGTGATCATTGTTTATAATATTACATATTGGATAAAATAGAAATCAGTTACAAGTGTGTCTTTCTTGACTCTAGAGATCAGTAGATGAGTTGCTGTCAGGAAGCAGTATTTTGTCCACTGTCCACTTCCCAAGTTCTGTGGTCAATCTATCTCTACAGCTATCTTCATCATGATCATTTTGTGAAAACCAGCTGGAACCAGATCATGAAACACACATACACACGCACGCGCGCACACATGCATACATGTACACTTACACTGGGGGAAAAACACAAAAGCAGTCTAACCAAAATAAGTCATACACCAACCCCTCCCCCCCCCAACAACAAAAAGCAATTACCCCCCCCCCCCACCACACACACACACACGAAATCAAAAGAATTGGGTATTCAAAAGTTTTTACAATTTAAATTAATTTCAGTCTGTGTGACTGAGTAGACCTCCCTCCTCTCTCTCTCTCTCTCTCTCTCTCTCTCTCTCTCTCTCTCTCTCTCTCTCTCTCTCTCTCTCTCTCTCTCTCTATTATATACACACTCACACACATGATACTTTGATAGTTTTTTGATACTATATTTATATAGTGTTGTGTCAAATTTTTGTTTTGTCTGTCTGTGTCTGCTGTGATAAGTGTGAGGGTCAGAGAAAAGAAATTCAGAATTAAACACAGAGAAGCAAGAGAGTGAAGTAGCAGGGATTTGCTAGAGCTGTGGTCATGTTATAATATATACTTGTTATATAGGCAGTTTGTGAAGACCAGCTGGCATTTTAATGCATTGAAGAACTTATTCACATACCTTGTCACTTTTGTGTGTGCGCATTTTTACTTTTAGCAAACTGTTCAGTATACAAAGCCAGCATAGATGAATGAGACATGAATATTGAGAAAAAGAGAAAGTTCTTAAAATGAAAGTAACATATGAAGACATTGAAGTAGAGTGTTTGGCTTTATCAGTTAATGGAAGCTTTTGAGTAGCTTGTACTCATTATTTCCTTTAGACAGTGTAGACTAGTAGGAAAGGCAAGTAGAAAGTGTGTAAAGTTCTTTGGCAGTTGTTCACACCTTCCAAGTTTTCACCAAACTTATTATGCAGTATTAAAGAAAACTTTATGTTTTCTGAATGTCGATTAGTCTGAAAGCATGGACTAGATTCAAAACAAGACTGCAGGCATCCCGCTGAAGTTTGCATCATCTTCAATGAGCAAAGTGTTCAGGAATGATTACAGATGAAATTTGTAATTTTCTATAATTTTGGACACATCATTATGTGTAAATATGATAATTGATAGTGTAGCTCATATATATATGCATCAATGAGCAGTGCTGTGAATTTATCTACCTGGTGGTGGGGTGGGTGGGGGTTCATTCCTTGGCTATAGCCTGAAGTTTCACCAATGGAGATATTTTGCATTTATAACATGATATGACCGTTTTGTCTACCAAGAAGGTAGCCACATTCCGACTTCAGGAATAAAATGGTGACAATCATGATAATGTAATATTTAATAAAAGTTTTATTTTCTTTGAAGTGTGTTTATTTGGTGGTGTTTTTTTTAAAAAAAAGAAAAGACATCCCTACAGGACATCAGTCGGTGTACAATCTCTGCAGGCCTTTCCAAAATAAGTTTGGATTGTGTAGTCAAAATTTATAAAACTTTATGTAAGGGGCTGTTGCAGAACTGCTAGAACTAGTAGAAGTCTGACTCACTGACTGATTTGTACTTTTGTTTATTTTATTTTTTTCACACTTCTTCCGTTCTGTAGAGTCATTGGCACAACTCTCATTAAATAATCTTTCAGATTTATGTGTGTTGTGTTCCAGAGTCCATTTTGTCTGTCGTTGGTTTCTTCCTTTCTACAGTATTTTTTGGTCCATCAGTTTTTCTCTATCTACCCCTCAAGTCCAACTCCATGAACCATTCCTCTGATAATAGTTTTGCATGGCTACCACTGTGTACCAGTCTCATGTGGATCTTAAAGTTTTATCAGTGGTCACAGGCAGATTTTTCTTCAACCAACCCTAACCATGTATTGTGTAGTTGTGTAGCTTTAGTGTATCAACTCTAGATCTGTACCATCTAAATTGGGTTGAGTCATTGCGTAAATTTATCTGAATGAATTGGTAAACTTGACAATCACAATGGCTGCAGTTTCTGCTTATTTGCTTTGCTGAAGCACATAATTTCTTGGTATGCCAATTGCCAGTCACGTGGCCTGACTGTGCCAAAAGCTCTGCCACAGTTTTGGTTCTTGGTTTTTTGTTACTTTTGTAGACAGTGGATTGTTTATCTGAGCTGTGTATCCTCTATCCAAGATCATGTTGCATCCTGTTGAAAAGAGAAAGTTCCGCTTTTTTAGTTTTTATTTATGTTTTTGATCGTCTCTGCTGAAAATGAAATGCTTAGCTGTTACAGTGTTAGCACAATAGTATTAGTAGTCACATAGTTTGTTCACAATAGTAGTCACATAGTTTGTTCTATCATTGTATTGTGTGCGTGGATCCACATCTGACAATGTAAAAAGGGAACAAGAGAATTGTGCATGGATGATTGTTGTCAGATTGATTGTTGGTAAAAAAAGGCATTTTTCATTGAGTCATTTCTGTCAACATTTGCTGTTATTCTTTGTCCACTTACCAGATATCTGTCTTTGAGATTACTCTTTTATAGTTTATAAAGCGTTGAAGATTATGAAGAAAAGATCAAAGTAATTTACCCTCTTATTCATTGGGAAATACGATCTTTCATTCTGCGTATACTTTTAAGTTTGATTTAAGATTAAATTATAACCAGTTTTAAAACCCTTCCTCTTACAGTCTTAGTGTTTTGGGGAAGGAAAAAAAGATCTGGTTGGTGAATTCATGATTTGTTTTAATGTCTAGGTGAAGCGGAAGCTTGAACTTGAAGAAGGCTTCAAAACTCCCAACAGTTGCAAGAGGCGACGAAGTTTTGCTGATGGCAGTCCAAGAGGTAAGATGTGACTCTGTGTGTGTATATGTGTGTGGTCAGTTTGTTAAAGGGGAGTTTTTATGTGCTCTCCAGATTGAAAGCTGTGAGCATTTGCTAAAGAATGCGAGATATTCTGCTTAAATTCTGAATCTGAATGCACATGTAGCCAGTCTCAGAGTCTGATTGTAGTGTTCATTTTTGTACTTGAAATGTAATTACTGATAAGATAAACCCCAATGCTGTTACAAGGCAAGCAGTACATAATCTTTTAGTGCCGCACCATTTATGCTGACATTCCACATATTATGTGCACCTGTTCATCATGAGGGTACATTGTTTCTTAAGTTTATCGTTTAGTCTGTCTTGAACCAGCTCATAAAAAGCATTGTGGTCAAGGAAATTTTTTTATAATTTTATTTTTATTTTATTCTTTTATTTCGAGGATAATGGAATAAGCACTCGTGTGCTTTTTTTCATTCAGTCCCTGTGTGTATGCAGTTTTGTCAATTTTGTTATCCGTTCCCACCGGCACACAATGGCCTACTCTTCCAAAAAGCGGAACGGGTTTTAACGTGTGCGCAAGATATTCTGCGTGCGTTCTTACAAGGGTCCTCGGTTTATAGTCTCATCCGGAGGACTTTTGGGGAGAGTGGAGTCGGCACTGATGTTAACTCCAGAGGAAAAAATCCTCTTGAATGGGAATCAAACCCGGGTCAGCAGATCACGAATACATCACTCTAACCACCAGGCTATCCCATCCCCCTAATGGAAGTAATGAGTGCCGTGAATTTAGACCTAACAAGAAACGAGTGGAACCAGGAGGGCAACTCCATTATAAATGAAAGTACTTGTATTTTTTCAAGATTTAATGGACAATATCTTATTTAGGGACATAGATAGATCTATAGTGTGTAACTGTTAGTGCTATACTGAATACAGTTGTCTAATTAGAGTGGTATCACTAGTATCAGGCCATTAAGACTCATCTTTTGACAAAGTTAAGGTGGACAGTATGGTTACTTGTTGATTTTATTCATGAAGAAAAGATCCAAGCAATTCCCTCTTATGCTGGGCAAAGCAGGTCTTTCGTTCTGTGTCTTACCAGTCTAGGTTTTTATTTACCCTGTCTTGGCAAATCAGATTATATAACCAATTTCAGAACCTCGCTCTGAAAGTCTTCTCTTGTAAGTTGTATTGATATATATATATATATATATATATATACCATGTATGATCCTCCATCCAAACAGAACTGTACCACGGTCAAAGTCTAGATTTATGAATTTCTGAAAGAGTTGTGATGTAGTTAAGTATTTCAAGTACAATACACTATACAGTGCTTTAAGTGATGTAAGAAAAGGACGGTGTTTCACAAGTGTTGTACGCACATGCCTAAGTGATGGTTGTGTGTTTGCGTGCATGTGTGTATACATGTATGCGTGTGTGTGTGTGCAGGCTCCTCCAGCAGGTCTCCGCTAGAGAAGACTCGTTATGACACCTCACTGGGTCTGCTGACCAAGAAGTTTGTGGGGCTGCTCCGAAATGCTCCTGATGGGGTAAGCTGGGCTTAGCTGTCTGTCTGTTGTCACCATCTTTTACACATGCCAACCAATCATTCATTTAAGTTGAGGGGTGGGGGGGTATCGTTCATCATTCTAGATATAACAAATTGAAATTGGGTACCTTAGTGCCCTCACAGTCCAAGGGATTACAAGATAGGTGAAAGTGACCACCGTCATTGTTTTGATCTAGGGAAGAGTGTGTGGTATTTCTGTTTGTTGGGGTTTTTTGTGTGTGTTTGTTGGGTGGGGTTTTTTCCCTCTTTTCGTTGGTTAGAGCTCCGAGGTTCGCCAATAATGAGATTTTGCATCATATGTGACTGTTTTACGCATCATTAAGGTAACTGCTTTCTGTCTTAAGGGATGGGGAGACTGTACTGTAGACATGTATAATTGGAAAGTGTCATTACCTTGACGTAGTCTGTTCAGAAGTATTGGTTAAATGTACAGGTGCATGTTATTGATTAGTGTTGTGTGAGAGTCGCTAGAATTTTTTTCAAAAGCTTGTGTCAGGATAGCATTATAATGTTGGTGAAAATGTGAACACAAGTTGCCAGAGAATGATTTGAACATTCTGACCTTTTGTGTGTATGAGTGTATGCATGAATATTGGGTTTTCTTTTTTCTTTTTTTCCCAACTAGAGCTCCAAATTTCACCAGTGGTGCAAGTACAGGAACATTAGACATTACCCCTACCCCACATATTCACCTACACACATGCGTACGCACGTGCGCTCGCACACATACACCATTTAGGTAGCTGCATTCTGACTTCGGGGATTTAGGTTTCTGGTACATGTTGGCTTGGTGTTTGTAGTAGCTCACGGTCCCCTGCCCCTATTTCCACCACCTTACCTTTACACTGCAATTATTCCTGCAGGTGTGGAGGTTTCTGTGTGATCTATTTATAAATCAAACATCCATTATAATCATCGTTCATTCCACCTGTACGGTCAGGTGGTGGACCTCAACCGTGCCTCTGAACAACTGGAGGTGCAGAAGCGTCGCATCTACGACATCACCAACGTCTTGGAAGGAATCAACCTGATCCAGAAAAAGTCCAAGAATAACATCCAATGGAGGTAGGTGTACAGCTGCCACAGTGAATGTGAGGTGCCATAGTACATGTGACATGTTTCAATGTTTGAGCTGCTCTCCTTGTGGGGATGTTGGGGGGGCCTGTTAGTGTAAATAGCATCCCCACCTTCTGGAAATTTCTATGCTAGGAATTCCGTCTTGTCTATCCGTCTCTTTGTTTCTGCCTTGCTCGTTTTCTTCCTGTCACCTCCTCCTTGTCTTATTTTCTGCCTTCTTGGTCCATTCCCCTGCCTTTTTTTCCCCCCAGAAAGACTTAAGTGATAATAATTCTCTCCCATGCCAAAGTCAGATGTGCTGGGCCTGATTTGTCAGGCGCTTGGCAGCAGTGCAACACATTTGACTCGTATGATGGGTGATAATAGTTGCTGTCTTAGCGTTCATTTAAGTTTGAGCTGCCAGTAGTGTTATTTGCCTTTTTTTGTTTTTGTTTTGGTTGTGAATTTGTGTTCAGAACAGTATTATTTGGTTTTATAGACTTATGGGCATTGTGTTGATGTTTTTTTTTCTTTGTTTTTTTTTTTAATAAAAGGAAGGTTTTGGTCCTTATGTATTCAAGAATCTTTTCATCTAAGATTTCAGTTGAGTTGGTCCTTAACTTTAAAAAAGCAATAATCATGGTGTTTGAGAGAGTGTACAGATGGAACACAACTGCCTACAGAAGTTACAAAGATAGATGCTTCATCAGCAAGAATGGCACAGAGAAAATCAGATTTGTAATGAATCCTCTACTTGGTATCGAGCCAGTGCAGCTGCTGCTTCAGGATAGTTGGATAATTTGTGTCCTCTGTGTATGTGTGTGTGTAGAAATCACCTTTGTGTTGTTTCAGGGGGTCGACAGATTCCTTGGTCAGCAACAGTGGTTCTCAGCATGTCACTTCGGTGGCTATGCACTTGCATTCAGGTATAGTGGGGGAGCCCTGCTTTTTATAGTTGCACTTTCTTTTATATGGGGGTGAGTTTTGTCATGATGATGTGCATTGTGTTAGATGAAGAGAAATGGAGTTGTCCAGTATTCTTGGTTGAAGCTTTTTTAAGATTTTAGTACATTGTTGTCCATAATTTTCAGGGTTTAAAAGAAAAAGATTTTAAAAAATAATTTGACCATGAAGTTGACTAAAAAAACAAACAAACCTAGCATCAGGAGGAGGGGGTTGGGGGAAGATCAAAGCCAAAAAAATCCTTTTGGAAAAACTCTAGCAACAATGCTGTCTACATGTAATTTTAAGTGTGTGTGTGTGTAAACATATCAGTGTGTAGAAACTCATGTGCGCTGTTTGAACCCAACAGACGTGGCAGATCTGGAGGCTAAAGAAAACGTGCTGGATCGCATGATCAACAATTGTACGCGGCAGCTGCGCATGCTGACAGAAGACACAGAGAATGCCAGATATCCTTTTGAACTGTGTGGACCTGTCTTGTGTCCTGAGGAAGGTTTGATGCATATCTGCCACTTTGTCCTCCCCATTTCTTTGTGTGTCTTAGTTGTCCACTTTTCACAGAGATGTAAATACTGTTTTACTTCAAAGAAGCTGACAACCATCTGCAGACTGTCCCAATAACTGACTGTTTGAAAAATGTTGTGATGTTCATTACTGTAGCTACCCTAGTAGGGACTAAGCTTTTGTTCAGGTCAGATGGGGGGAGGGGTGTGCATAGTGGATTACAACACCACAGCAGACTTTGATCTTTTGGGATTCTTGGTTAACTTTTTGGGGTGGTGGTGTGTGGGTGGTTGGGCATTTAGATGATGCAGAATATATGACCGGGGAAGGGGAAAAGTTGTAAGTGAAAACCGTTGTGAAAATTGAACCATCTAACTTCTACTGGTTAAAAAAAAAAATTTATGTACATTTTGCTCTAATTTACCATTCCCATTTGAATTCAAAGATACCATTCCCATTTGAATTCAAAGAACAGCTTTTTTTGTGCTTTTTTTCTCTCAGGATTAAACTTTAATTAGTTTGACAGCACACGCATACACACACACACTCACTCACTCACTCACTCACTCACTCACTCTCTCGTCTTTTCTGACTTTGAAAAGTAATGGGTATGTAGGCCAGTAAAGTGGTGCGAGACGTTTGTCCTTAACTGTGGATACGTTGGCCTATGTGACCTACCAGGACATTCGCAGCTTGCGGTCGCTGGATGACCAAACGGTCTTCGCCATCAAAGCGCCGCCAGAGACCAGGCTGGAGGTGCCGGAACCCAAAGAGGTAAGTAAAGAAGAGCGGAATACTGGCTGCAAGATGACTTGATCTAGGGAACTGTGCTGTCTGTACTTTCTTGCGTTTTTCATGTTGGAAAATGCGCTTGGATGTTGGGTTTTTTTTTAGTGTCATGATTAAAGTTAGTTGTGGAGTGTTGACTGCTCATGAGGTAAATCTTTTTGTTCAGGCTTGTTTGTGAGTGTGTGTTGGGGGGGGGGATGTAAAGGAGATATGTTTATATCTGTATACTCATAATATTTTTTTGTTTTGTGTTCAAGAAAAAATATTTAGAAAAGGAAAATACAGGAACATTTAGAATACAGCATTTTTATCTTGGTGGTTGCTAGGGGGTTTTGTTGTTTTTTAAACAAAATGAAAAATATGTAAAGTCTTGGTGGAGCTTCATTATGGTAATCTTCCTGTGAAGAGCAGCCTGAAATTCACACATGAAGGTCTGGCTTGGAGAAAAAGGTCAAAATCTACAAATTCTTGTTTGACTGATGAGCTGATATCCCAGTTGCTGGTTTTATTTCATTGTTACTGCGGTTTTTTAATGACACAATGATTGCTCTGCTGCAACTCGTATGGGGGTTAGGATGATGAGAAATGACAGCAGCAGTTCTCTATCAGTGTTTTATATCCTTTTGCACAATTCTGATTGTAGCTTGGATTTAAAATCTCAATGAAGTTAACAGCGTGGTCTAGGCGATTGACAGGGCTGTTGGTAACATGATGAATGGATGAGTTCTCCTCCTTTGTCCTTTCTGATTGTTGGAGGAGATGAGTTTTCCTTTCTGATTGGAGGAGATGAGTTGTCCTCCTTTGTCCTTTCTGATTGTTGGAGGAGACTAGTTGTCCTCCTACGTCCTTTCTGTGTGAAGAAAGAAGTCGAGGAATTTGAACCACCGGCTAGAAGGGGACTTTTTCTCTGCAAATCTTCTGCTGTCCAGTTTGGTGTTTGTTGCTGTTCTGACTTTTTTCTGACTTTGCTGTTGGAACTGAAGGACATCCTGCACAGCAAAATCATTTGTTCCCTTCCTGCTGGGCAAGCAAAATGGAGGTGGATGGCCTCTGAGTGGGTGGGTGTATTTAACATGCAATAACTCCACAATGGCTTAATGGATTGTAATGAAATAAAAACAGCAAAATGCAGAAATGAATAAAGAAACTGCTATTTGCTATTGTGTGGTGTTGTTATTTTTTTTAAAAAGAATTATAATGCATAAACACACAAGGTCATTGATCGGTTTGTATGTGTCACAGTTAGTGTTGCAATAGCTTTGGAATGCATGCATGGATTTTGATAAAATAAAAAGTAAAACATTCAGAAACAATTACAGAAGAAAAGTTTTCAAACTACTGTTGTGTTTTTAGTTTTTTTTATGAATGATGCACGAAAACATGAAACATTCCGACGGTCGCCATTTTGTTTGCCAACGATCGCCGACGATCACGATGCATGTTAACTTTACAGTTCGAGCCGCTACCACAACAAAAGTCCCAAATAGCAATCAATTCACAAAATATATCAAGTTGTGAACCATTGCCAAACTCGAAATCCGCGATAATTTCCCCAATTCTATGAGCAGAATTCAAAACGCGCATCGGCCGAGTTAGATTTGACGATCGATTTACGTCTCGAACTTCGTTGTTGTCAAAGCCGGTCTTTCTCGCTTCAATCAACAAAGTCAGAAGCGCACACACTACTCAGATCGCTTACATCGATATTTGAGCCTGGATACACATCTCACAGCGTCATATTTTCGGCATGAAAGCCATAAAAACGATCGTACATGTCGGATTCGAAGATAGCGTCCATCTTGGGAAAAATTGCGATTTTTTTCTTCCAAAACTTCCACAAAAAACATTCCAAACCCCCGCCATTTCCAAGAATGCGGGAATCATTTGGGGAGTCTCGTTTCTTTTTTTTTGACGAGATTGAAGCGGATTTTGGGGGGAAATTCGAATTATGAACGCACTGAAGTGCGGTCAACCGGGCCTTTTTTGGCCCTTGTCCCAAGGATAGGGTTTGGACGTTTTGGGGCGCTATGCCCGCAAAGGTAATTGTCCAAACTTTTTTTATTTGTCTTTGTGTTGGAAACAGAAGGATGTCCCGTCGTAAGTTTCCCAACCCCGTTTCCCTTGCTTTATGAAACAAAGGAATCCAGATCTGGGTGAAAAAGCGGGGGGCCCATCGAGGTGTACCTCTGCCCAGAGGAGCTGAGCGAGGCCAGCACCGACACCTCCTCAAGCACAGAGCCCTCCTCTGACCCAGACCCCCTACCACCACCACCACACTCGCTGCAGCCACCCTCCTTCGACGAAATTGACAGTCTAGTCTCGGCTCACGGCTGCGGCCCTGCAGTGGTACCCTCCCCCTCCTCACAGGTGGTGAAGCAGGAGCCTGTGGATTACTTGAAGCAGGAGCCTGTGGATTACTTGTCACTGACGGCCGACCTGATGACCCAGCACGTTCCCTTCACCATGCAGCCACAACAGCAGCAGCAGCAGACGGTGGTGGTGAAACAGGAGACTGCTGCGGTGGTTCCTCAGTCGGCGGTGCCGGTTTGTCTGCATCCAGCAGCAGCAGCAGCAGCGATGCAGGGACCGCCAGTGCAGCAGCAGACCGCGCTGCCTCCGACAGCGGTGGTGAAACAGGAGCAGCAGTGCGATGCTGGGTTTGCGGGTGAGGAATTTTGTGAGGGGGTGTTTATTGGTAGGTTTGGGTGGAGGTTTTTGTTCCATGTGTTTTTTATATTTATTTTATTTATTTTTTGTTGTTGTTGGTTAGAGGTCCAAGGTTCACCAGTAGTGGTTTTTGCGTATGTGACTGGTTTTATTAAATAAATAATGTAGTGTGCAAAAGCATCTTTTTGTGTGTAATGTCCTTTAAGTTTTGAAGCCTGAATTGGGAATGGGTGGGGGAGTGAAGTTATTGGGAAGGTCAAAATAATTTTACTATAGCAGATGTAATAAAAAGAGATGGAAACTTGGACCATTGAGTTGTGGTGGCAGCGTAAAATAAAGCCTGGAGATACAACCGCCTCACTGCTTTCGTTTGATAATGAAAAGGCAGAGACTTGTTCTTAAAGGTGGTAGAAAACTTTTGAGACCTTATGTGTAAGTACAATCGTCAGTCTTTAGTTGGAATGTAGAAGGGTTTTTTTGTTTTTTTTAAAGATAAGTCTGTCAACTTGTTGAGAAATTTTGTTGAATCGAATTTTTGGTATAATGGTAGGGCTGCTCTGTGATGACACATTTTCTTCCAAGATAACAGCCAGTATTCCCCAAGATAACAACCAGTATTTCCCAAGATAACAGCTAATATTTCATTGTATATTTTATAAACATGCACATGACTTCCTTTTTTGTCATGTTTCTCCCAGGGGAGGTTTGACATTGATGAGCCTTCTCCATCTCTCTCTGTTTTGAGCTTCCTCCTTATTTATGCCTCTTTCTCTAAGATCATCTGCATTACAGGCAGCCCAGGTTTTGCTAGGTCTTCCCTTTGGTCTCTTTCCATCCGCTACGAAGTCCATTGCTCTTTTTATGATGTGGTGGTCTAAACATGCACATGACTGTAAGTGCATTATCGTATGTATGTTTGTCCGTCGTGTCCGACGATGACCTCCAAAACAGCAGAGGAGGCAGCTGCTGTTTTGGAAACTGGGCAGAAATTTGATTATAGTGGAGATGCCTTGCCCACAGTACATCCCCACTCTCTCGGCCAAGTGGGCATAAGGACAGTCAGCGTTGGAGATGTTCTCCAAAGGCCAACCAGCCCCCAGGGCTGCAGCACATAGGGACTGTACAAGTCAAGCCTCCTAGTCAGAGAGTAATAGTCGATCACTAAAGACTAAGCTGTAAAGTGGAATTCCATGAGTGGGAAAGCCACTGGTCATACAGCCTCTCACTTTGCTGTTGCCCCCAGTATCAGTGGTTTATTATTGTAAAGTGAAATACATTACAGCATAAAACTAGTACAGTACAATACAGTGTAGTACCGTACAACAATTATTTTAGGACATCTGCTTCCGTGTATGAAACAAAAACTCGACACCCTGTTGCAGGTACGAGCGATCACAGCGGGAGCAGCCAGGTTAACCCCGGAAGCTACTGCGGAAGCACAGACATCCGCAAACGAGCGTTGCTGGACGAACAAGAGTTGTCCCCCACTGTCCACAAACACCTGCTGCTCCAAACCACCGACCAAGACATCGACGACACGTTTGTCTCCCTGGAGCCTCCGTTCGATATGGACGATTATATATTTGGTCCCAACGACGCCGGTAGTTTGGCGGAGCTGTTCGATGCGTACGACATCGCCTGTGACATATGACACTGGATTCTGTGAGGGGGGGCCTTTTTCCTGTGTGTTTTGACGATGGCAGTGATGTGTTTGATGGCGGCACATATGGCAGTGAATGTTCCGGGGGGATTTCTGTGTACAGACGTTTGAATATTTATATTGCTGAAAGCTTCCATGTTGCAATACAGATTTTGGATCTATATATATATTATGTATGGGGTTTTTTTTAAAGGAAAAGATGATTTTGTTGAGTTCCTTACATTTTTTTTATATAAAAAAGTGTGGGGACTAGATTGTTGTGTTTGTTGACTATGCATGCTTTTTTTGGTTTTTGTAAAAGGTGTTTGGCGTACCATGTTGTGTTCAGTGTTAGTTGGCTGCTACTGTGAATAACATCGTAGGGTCTCATTTAAAATAAAAAATTGTTAATTTTTTTTTTTTTTTGCATGTCCGCAAAAATTCATGTTTTTTTGTTTTGAAGTCGGTACAGGGGATATGCTTGTGATGACAGAATACTATGTGGTATTGTGTTTGATGTTCACTTTTAGTGTGGGTGGAGGTTCAAGGTCTTTGCGCTATTATTTGCTCTTTTATTATTTTTTAAAATTTCTTACTGGTAATGCTTGATGCTTGTTTTTATAGGATATTTTATAATATCATATTGTGTTCATCATTGAAAGTTTGTGTGGGCAAAATCACGGGTGTTTTTCTGTTACGGTTTTGGAGGGGGGGGGGGGGTGTTACTTTTGTTGGCTTTTTCCTTTTTGTTGCAAGTCTTTATAAACTATGTATTTCTCTAAAAGGATATTTTAGTAGACCGCTCCATGTTCAGCGATTTGCAGTTACTGGTATGGGCAAAATCACAGGGTCTGTTGTTAAAGTTTTAGTATGTATACCGTAGTGTGTTCACTCAGTGTTTTTAGTCATCACAAGGGTGCCTTACTTAATTGCTTATTTATGTTCTCTTTTATATATATATATATATATGTGTGTGTATATATATGTGTGTGTGTGTGTATATATGTGTGTGTATTTTACTAGGTTTAAACAAAAAACATTTTTTATTATTGTGCATGACACATACTTTTTATAAAGAAAATTATTTAATTTTTTTCCTTCTCGTTTCTCAGCCAGAGGTCTTGAGGTTCCACCAGTGGTGAGATTTAGCATATCATACATGCAAACATTTTTACTCACCATTAAGGTAGCCAGCTTCATTCCGACTTTAGGGATGGTGTTTTGTTAGGGTTTTTTGTTGTTTCTCAACCATGCATAATGTCAACCAGGAGAGGAATGGGCTCCACCAGATTCAACCTGCCCACAGCACATTGCATGCAGAAGTTCGCTGCAGCGACTTCCTTAGAAGTTAAGCCATCTTACTTCCTCAGCTTAAAAAAAAAAAATTCTGTTTTATCCTTTTCCCTACGGGTAACCCACTATAGGGTAACCAACCGTCTACTAGCCCTTCTATACGTATCGCCCACTACTGGGTTACGGTAGCGTACAAATGTGCAATATGTATTGGGAAAAGAAAGGTGTTCTCTTCCTTAACTTAGAAATGGCATTGAGTCATCTAACCGAAATTTCACATTGTAACAATAGTATAAATTTCCTTACTATACATACACCTGGTTACTTGAGAGAGTCATTTTGTATAATTTGTCGATATTCTACCCCAAGACCACAGTAAATTATAGTGAGCCCATGTAAATGTTGTGTGTGTTATTTTATGTTTGTGTGTATACGTGGATCGGTGGTCTAGAGGTAACGCGCCTGTCTAGAAAGTGAAAAGTCCGGGTTCGTATCCCGTCTGGGCCCGAAACTTTTCCCCCATCCATTAGACCATGAGTGGTGGTCTGGGCGCTAGTCTTTCGGATGAGACGATAAACCGAGGTCCCGTGTGTTACAGAAAATTATGCAGCGCACGAAAAAGAACCCACGGCAACAAGAGAGTTGTCCCTGGCAAAATTCTTAGAAAAAGCCACTCTGATAGGAAAAGAAATACAGTTACAGCAAAAAAAAAAAAAAAAAAAAAAAGGTGGCGCTGCTCTTGTGGCGACGTGCTCTCTCCGGGGAGAGCAGCCCGAATTTCACGCAGAGAAATCTCGTGACTTAAAGTGGTATAAATAAATAAATAAATATACAAGGAAATGCTAAATGGTTTTGTCAGTTGGGTCATTTTTTGGGGAAGGGGAGTATTTAAAAAAAATGCAGATTGATTCTCTTGGTAAATGCTGTTTTTGTACATTTTGTGGGTTGGGTGTTTTTTTTTTACTAATTGGTTTGCAGAACAATTTCGATTTTTGTTTTATTATTTATTTTGTTAATTTTACCGTTCATGTTTGTTTACTTAGTTTTAAGACACCAAGAACAACAGCAAAAAAACAACTCTGGAGCAAAATGAGCTAAGATCTCAAATGTAAAAAAAATTTTACCTTTCATTTTTTATGCATTCCTTTTGCAGTTTGTTGTTTATTATTCTCTTTGAGAGATGGGTATTATCACGGTAAAAACATAACTGCTGAAATTGTATTGATGTGTTTATTTTGCGGTATGTTTTGAAAGTGAAATAACAGATTATGTTGATGT
This sequence comes from Rapana venosa, assembly GCA_028751875.1. Lineage (NCBI taxonomy): Eukaryota > Metazoa > Mollusca > Gastropoda > Neogastropoda > Muricidae > Rapana > Rapana venosa. The sequence continues at coordinate 16,187,977 of CM054166.1, forward strand.
GTGCCAGGATATTTTTTTTTAAAACCCAAACAAAACAAACCGACCTTTTGTAGATATTAAAACTGTCCTATTTGCCATGTGTTGTATTCTGTCAACAGTTTTGTTGATAATTGCCAAAGTTGGAACCGGATTTTATATTCATAGCTGCCAACCGTACCACTTTTTTCTTTTTAGAATTTCAATTGGTTGTGTTGCATTCCTTTTTCTGCTTGCCTTTGGTTAATTTTCTTTGTGGGTAACCCCTTCCCCTCCTCTCCCTCCCTCCAAAAAACCCTGGGTGGAATCCCTTCCCCTAAAAAAAATAATTTTGTGGGGTGGGGGGTGTACCCACATCAAAACCACCACCACAAATTAAATACTTTTAAAAGAAAAGAAAAAACTAGTTACTTCCTCCCCCTTTTCATTAAAAAAAATTATTTAAAAAAAAAATTAGGAAAAAAATGGACACTGTTAATTTTACAGGCCTGTTGGCTGCAGTGACTCCATTTATTTTATTTATTTATTTTATTTCAAGAATAATGGAATAAGCACTCATGTGCTTTTTATTACATCCAGTCCCCGTGTGTATGTTGTAGTTATGTACATTTTGTCATCCATTCCCACCGGCACATAATGGCCGACTTTTGACTAGCGGAACGGGTTTTAACGTGTGTGCAAGATGTTCTGTATGCATTCGCATGCATGGGACCTCAGTTTACAGTCACATCCAAAGGACTTTTAAGGGAGTGGAGTCAGCACTGATGTTAGCTCCAGAGGGAAAATCCTCTTGAACGAGATTTGAACCCGGGTCAGGAGATCATAAGCGCAATGCGCATCACTCTAACCACCAGGCTATCCCATCCCTCCATATTTAAAAAAAAATTATTCTTTTATTTTGAGGATAATGGAATAAGCACTCGTGTGCCTTTTTTCATCCAGTCCCCGTGTGTATGCGGTTTCATAAATTTCTTTTATATCGAGGATAATGGAATAAGCACTCATGTGCTTTTTTTACATCCAGTCCCCGTGTGTATGTGGTTTCGTAAATTCTGTCATCTGTTCCCACCGGCACACAATGGCCTACTCTTTCGAAAAGCGGAACAGGATTTAACATGTGCGCAAGATGTTCTGCATGCGTTCGCACACGGTGCTCAGTTTATAGTCTCATCCGAAAGACTTTGACATTCATTTCGATGTTTTTTTTTATCAAACTGGGAAGAAAGGGCAAGGCTGGAAATCGAACCCAGAACCTCACGGTTTACTTTTTGGCAGGCGAACGTCTTAACCACCCTGCCACCTTCCTTCATGGAGTGAGTGGAGTACTTGACCTCCTTCACCTTAGCATCTCTCTCTCTCTCTCTCTCTCTCTCTCTCTCTCTCTCTCTCTCTCTCTCTCTAGTGTTAGGGCAGACACAAAGCAACATCCAGATGAGTCTGAAAGAAAGGAAGAAAATCATCAAACATTAAGGGGGACCGCGGCATACGTTTTGACAAATTTTTTTTAAAAAATGACTTTTGGGATTATGGTTGCATTTGGTCAAGTAATGTCTCAACTTTACATTTCTGTTACTCATTTTGTTTATTTTGACCGATATCATACCTAATAAAATCATTTTCTGACGTGGGTGTGTATGAAATTTGAGCGAATGTGGCCAAAAACCGCGAAAATTGCGTCGGTTTTGAGATCGTAGCACTCGCGACCTATTTCTCTACCCCCCCCTTCCATGGTATCAATGTGAAGGTCATTCACTGACCTACTTTCTGACAACACTTGTCAATGGATAACTTCACTCACGGAAACACACGAAGAGCGAATCCGAAGGAACCCGAGAGGCATTTACTGATGGCATACGGTTGAGTCGAAGTCTCTGATTGGCTCCTGTCCGTAAAAAAATAGCTGATTGGTTTTAAGAGTCACGTGACTTTTATCCAAGATGGCGGTTGTTTTCTTCCTGAGTTCGATCAACACTCGAGTCGGACCGGTTTTTTAGCCAAAGTTTTTTACTGAAAGTCTCAAAAATGCCAAAAATGCCGAAAACAAGTGTTGGACTGTCAATGCCTATCAGCAGACAGAATAGAAAATGGAGGAAACGGAAAATAGACTGACGATCGCCAACTGAAATGGTGACCGACTTTTGCCGTGCTGTGCACATCAACTTGCGATGTCGTCAATAGCTACTCGCTTACTTTCTGATGTGATAAATGGAAACTTTTCTCCATAAAACGTGTATCAATGGCTGGCACCGACACTATTATGATAAAGACCCGTTGCGCAAGAAAAATTAACCGATCCGCGAGCCACAACTTTTCAAACGATCGCAGAATAATAGCCATTGATTGTGTCAACCTTAGAAAGTTTGGTGACAACGTAACTGTGCACAAAGTGTTATAAAACTGGGAGCCGAAGTAGACAAACTTGAATACTACATTTTCCATCGATTTATATATGTTTTGGAATGTAGCTGACGATTCTTTTCTATCAAGTTATGTGTTGTTGGAACTTACAAAGCATACAGTAGTTTATTTTTACTAGGCCCAGCTAGGGATATTCAGTATTCACTCCTTCCCCCCCCCCCCCCCCCCCCCCGATTCTTTCACTGTTTTATTTTTTATTCAGTTGTCTGTATTTTCAGAGGCACTTTATAATTTACTGATAATTCTCAAAGAAATTTTTACTGTGTTTAACACAGTGTGTGTTAGAAAAGAAAAACGTTTTTGTTTGCTGTCACCATCAACAGAATGTGTGTGCATTCTGTGTGTACACTTTGTGTGTGTGTGTGCATGCATTCAAATTGGCTATATGTATGTTTTTTTTCAATTGATATGCAATAAATTTGTTTCTTATTTGAATATCTAGTAAGTAGTATAATAAATTTTATAAACATGCAGATATGGCATGTCCGCTCACTCGCACATACACAAACACTGCATAAAAGAACACATTTCTGATGTTTTCACATCATTAGTCCATCAGCATACATTATTTTAATTGGCTGCAGAAAGAGGCCAAGGATTGAATACTTTGTATTGCCTTCTGGAGTCCTGTTCCACCACCATCTCTTTCCACACACATATTTCTTCCCTGCCTCTTTTCTTTTTAGCTCACTTTCCAACTCTCCTGTACTTTCCATTTTCACACAGTTCATTGTTTTGCGTTCTGCTTTGTATTCTCACACATTTTATTATTTTTATCTATCTCACTTTATAATATATATTGATATTTATATAAAGATCTACATTCAAAGCTGAGATGAACATATAACAAGGAAAGAGTCGGCATGCAGTTGGAGGTGAGGTACTTTTCCTGCAACAAAGTGCTTGCTGGTCTGGATTTTGTGGCAGGGAGCAATGCAGAAGTGTTTGTAGAGAAATCAGACATTCTCAGAGTGAAAACAGCCACTAGAAAATCCTCTGATAGGGCCAGAGAAAAGAGGGGAGAAATTGTAAGGCATGCGGAACGTGAACATGAGGGGGTGTATGCCCCAGGAGCCTCCTGAAAAATTTATTCTATAAGAAAAACTGTCTGTAATCACTCAGTAGTGTTGGCCTAATGTTATTTTACCATGCAAAATTTATTTGGAATGTTTAATCATGAGTTATTGATTAAATTGTTAACTAAATCTTTACGGGCGTTTTTCTCAAAACTGGTTTTTTCGGCTGGGTCAGTCGTTTGGCCCACCTGTAACTTCTGACCTAATGGAAATAATCTAATCAAATTTGGCATGCTGGTTTAGAAACATCTGCTGAGTGCAATGAGAGTGTTTGAGCTCTGTAGCTGTTATAGTTTTTAAATATCAAATGATATAAACCAAAAAACGGGAATGAAAATTTTTGGGCATATTTGGAGAAGACAGAAAACACCATTTTATTAACTAAAACATAACTTTTTTGTGATCATTGCACACAGTGATATCAAATCAAACTGGAAAAATTATAAACACCAATATGTAATGCATATTTTGAAAGTAGCAGATGGCTAAACAGCGACCCATATTTTTTTTGAAAAATTATCACATTATCATATCTGTTTGACTTACATACTTCAAACTTGGCACAGATAGCCATATTAATGCACTTAGTATGTGTACCAAATTTCATTGAGATATCTTTACTAGTTCCTGAGAAACGAAAATTTGCAAAAAGTGACGCAGTGGTCCACCTTAAGATCCAATTTGAAGGACTCTAAAAAGTGTGTATTACAAGGTCTTGTGCAATCTTGGTGTTAAGTCAACTGCCATGCAATTCAGACTTTGTTGGTCATTTCACCAGCTTCCTCTGAAGTCAGGAGTAAGGCTTCCTATATGGTGAGGTACTTAAAAACAGTTATACACGCAAACTTTTCGTTCGGTAGTGTGCCATTTCAATCTCACTGTGATACCCAGGTGGGATGAGTGAGACAGGGTGCACATTCTGGGTGACTCTCAAGATTGTTGAGCTGGGGAACGCACAGTAACCGTTCACTGGCTGTAGGCTTTCAAAATGTTGTCTGCTTCAAGTTTATCATCATGTTTTCATAGTCACTTCGTTGTAGGATGAATTTGAACTGATCAGGGTAGATGGATATAATAATTTTTTTGAAGCCTCTGGTGAATCATGACATTGTCTTGATTTGTGTCGACAGAACTGGACTCTCAATATGGAGGAATCTGGTTTCCAGATTGACTTAAAGGCCTCTTTAATTAATCATAATTCATGATCACATTTCAGCTATAGATGAATAAATTCTTTTTATTAAAAAAAAAATTGTGTAGCAGTAGGGATTCAAGCAGTCCAATCTAATCCAATCCTGTTGTTTATATCACCTAGTCCGCTTTTAAATCTCAGACTAACACTGTGCAGCTATACACAGGGTTGGCAGCTATGAATATATATAAACAAAACCAGAGAAATAACTTAATGGGTTTAGAAGGAACAGTGATCTGATTTTGTTTTGTAGTTTAGTTCGGGAGAGGTCTTGTTTCGTGTTGTCTGTGTTTTGAAGAAGAAGGAAAAAAACCAAGAAAGCGAAAGATGGGACCAATGTGTCAGATTAGTGTTGTGTGCATCTTAGAAGTGAAAGGAGGAGGTAATGTGTTGATAGGCATGGAGAGCTGTCTACAGTGCGCGGATACTCTGCAGAGACTGTCTATAAATTCATTTTGTAAATCATACTTGATGTCTGATGATGATGCTGGTGTTGTTGTGAATTATGCTTATATATGTTGTGGATATTGATTGGTGTTTTTTGTGTGCCCTTAATTGTTATATAAAAAGAGGGCAAACGTTGATATATTTATAATTGTGTGTTTGGTATTCCCCTGATAAGGGAGGGGGGTGGGAACTTGGACATAATTATTTTGTTGGGAACAAATATTGTTGTAATGGTGCATGGACCCTTAAGAATTTATTTTGTTGGGATCAAATGTTGTATGGACCCAAATGATAAAGCGTAGTGCTAGAATAAATGAAAGTGAGGTATATCATTACTTCTGTATTATAGTAGTCAGTACTGAATTGAATTATATAACGCTGTGGTGTGATGTTTCTCATTTGTTTCTCTCCCTGTTGTTCATGGAGAGAGATGGAAATGCCACTTTTTGACCAAGAAATAGCTGTGCTCAACTTAGAGTAGTCTCTCCTCTTTCTCTCTCTCTTTCTCTCTCATTCTTCAGGCTGTTGTGGCTGAAGCAACTTCTGTCATTGTACTAGACAATAATAATACATGGAATTTATATAGCGCTATATCTTGCAGAAAACACATCAACGCTTAGATCTAGCCTACTGAGGACTATAAACTTGAAAAGTGGCCACTTCTTAAAACCCTACCCTCCCTTTTCCCCTGTATTACAAGACTGCACGAGATCTATCTTCCATTGTGAAGGAATACACTAAACCTGGCTTTTTTTTTTAGGGTTTAAAAAAAAAAGTACAATAAATTTAGCTATTTTCTTTTTAACTTTGCATTAGTTTTACTCCTGCCATATATATGAAAAGCAGATATTATGTATGCAGTAATCTTCATCTGTATCTGTAACTTTTGGGGGGAGGGAATTTTTTTTTCTTCAAGAGCATGTCAACTTGTATTTTGGATAAATTACACTTTCAGCCATTGAGACGACATGCTGAGCAATACATTTTGTTAATATTAGGCTGCCTGTTGTGTTCTGAAAATTATCCTGCCATGATCCAGGCCCCCCCTTCCCCCTTCCCATTCCTTGGCTTGAGCTCCAAGGTTTACCAATGGTGAGATTTTTGCGTATGTGGCCATTTTTATGGGTATATCACCATTTGACCCAGGCGTATATCAACATGGTTGACAGTCATAGCAGAAAAAAAGTGCCATTTGGATGTAAAGTGCCAACTGTACTTAAGCCAATACATTTTTTTTTTTTTTTTTTATAAAACTGAATCAATTTTTGGGGTTACAAAAGACACAGAGACAAGATTATACTGTTCTGGATAAAAAAGAGTTGAAATACTTACAGTAACATGTGTGAGTTCATGTCATTTGGTGAACTGGGGTCTTTTAAAGAATATCAACATCGTGGCAGGCAGCAACAAAATCAATTTTTCACTGAGACGGTTATACATTTTTTTCCAAAGTGAAATAAGCAAGCTTACTTGCACCTGTAGACAACTCTTTAAAAAAAACCAAAAAACACACACACACAAAGAGCTGTGTGTTGGTCAGTCTGCTTCCTCCTTTCGTGGCTTTTCTTCACTATTTCCACTTGAAGGGTTTTTAAAAAAAAAAATTTTAATTCTTTTATGTCGAGGGTAATGGAATAAACGCTTGTGTGCATTTTTACATCCAGTCCCCATGTGTATACAGTTTTGTAGGTTTTGTCATCTGTTCATGGTTTCTCAGTTGAAGGTGGTCAAGAAAAGCGGATTACAAGATGCAGTCTTTCCTGGTAGTGTGGCTCCTGCTTCAGAACACACAGCTGAACACTTCCTGTCGACATGTTAGCTCGTTTACACGTGCAAGATGATACTTGTGTGGATACTTAATTTGCATATGTTCGGAAAATCTGCATATGGTCTTTTATCACTCACTCAGTCCCATGTCCCATAGGACGTAGGGGGGACATGAGAGAAGACGCAACAGAGATCTTTTTCCATGCTTCACGATCCTGTGTGGCTAGTAGAAGGTGTTGCAGGGGTTGGGCGGTCCAGTCTTTGATGTTGTCAACCCGTGATTTCTTTTGGCGGCCTCTTCTTCTCTTGCCTTCGACTGTGCCTTGCAAGATGGTTTTTGCTAAGGTGTTGTGTCTTGTGGTGTGACCAAACCACATCAGTTTTCTCCTCTTTATGGTGGAGAGCAAAGGTTCTTGGGGGCCCACACGCTTTTTGATTTCTTCTTTCACATAGTTGTTGGTCTTGTGTTCTTTGTATGATATTTTGAGGAGTCTTCTGTGGCACTTGTTCTCTCGAATGCTTGGATACTCCTCTCTAGCTCTGCTGACAGAGTCCATGATTCACAGCCATATAGCCTCCTCCTCCTCCTCCTATATGGTCTTTTATATAAATGATTTAACTTACAACTTTATCTTCCAAACTCCTGTGGACCATCCCATCACATTGTCACAGCTTGGCACTAAGAAAAAATCGATCACCCACCTCTAACCCGTCAGTAACACAGATGCGTAAATATATGATGTTGAACTGTGGATATCAATTTTACATGGTTTTAATGTTGTATTTTCTTTTATATCTGTCATTTGTTTTGATAATTTTTTTAAGTTTAAAAGTTGTATCTGCCAGCTATGTTCATACATAATTTTTTTGTTTTAATTGTACTAGTTCAGTCACTGTATGGATAGAATTCAAGATTTTATTATATAACAGAATCATGTTTGTAGGATTATGCAGAAAGTGTTGTACAAGTAGAGGTTTGCTTGATGGGTTTGTTGGAGACAGGTTTATGCAGAATGCATAGTAGAGTTGAAGAGGTCAGAGCTGTATAATATGTAGCATAGTTGACTGGTCAGCATGTCGGTATATATGTATGTAGCATTATTTTCTGTGACGTTTGCATGCCCGCTCCTACACTACCCTGTGTCGTCCTGTTTGCTGCTGCTTCGGTCTGTTCAGGATTTTTCTGAAACAGGGTGAGGGAAAGGAAAGACTACTAGTACAGTGGAAGCCCCTTTTGCGTGTGAATATATTGTACAGATTATTATCGTTTGTGTTGGTAATTTATTGTTTCATAATATATGCACCGTACAGTGCAGTGCTATGTGATCCCCCATCATCAGTCAGTCTTTTATTATTTATATCATTGTTGTTTGTGGATGGTTGTATTATTAATGTCAGGGCTCCCACTTTCCTGTAAATCTGCAGATTCCTGTGAAAAGCGAAAACAAGAAACTGCTGCAGAACACACACACACACACACCACACAACACACTTGCACACGCACACACAAGAAGAGTAAAGACAACTTAAGGTGGGGAATGGATATGAGAAAATAATTTGAAAAGGAAGAAGGGGAGTTTTTATATTTACCGGCCAACATTTTTCCCACGCAAGCACAAGATATTGAGATTTGGTGCAGAACCTTTGCCAGAGTGGGCAGTCACCTTTTTGTTTGCCAGATTACAGGCAAGAGCATTGAACAAAATATCAAGTTCCAGGTTACATGCGTTTGTCCGTCATGTTCGACAATGACCTCCAAAACAGTAGAGGAAGCAGCTGCTGATTCAGAAATTGGACAGAAATTTGATTTGTGAAAGAAACCACCAAATGCAGTTCAACAAACTGTGCTGGTTGTGGGTTGACTTTTTTAAAAACCTAACAACAAAGCTGTGTTTGATGCCTGGTTTAACCACAAGCTGAAGGAAGGAACTTTACATTCCCTTTGTGGCATTCAAGTTTGCTTTCCCTTTGTGGCATTTAATTAGTACATAAAACCACGTTGCTTTGGATGGTTTGAGAATATGTAGATCATGAAGTGGAGGTAAAGACCTGCAGAGGAAAGCTCAGTCTCCAGAATTTTGATAGTGGAACCTTTTGGAGAGGTGTAGAGGAGGTCAGAGAGAAGTAACTTTATCAAGTTGTGTGAAAGATAGCAGTTGTTGAGAAGCCTGTCACTTCAGTTGTGCTCAGATTATCATCATGTTGCAGAATAAGAATGCCATTGGTGTAAGAAGTGAACTAGAGAAGAAGAAGAACGCATTTAACAAAGAAGTATGGAGGTTTGTGAAAGATAGAAATCATTTAGCATACTACTTCACATGTGCTGGGGTTTGGCATCGGGTCATTGCAGAACGATGCAGTTAACAATAGAAGTATGGAGGTTTGTGAACTATCACAATCAAGTTAGCCTCGCACTTCAAATGTGCTGGGGTTTGGCATCTGGTGGTTGCAGTTTGCAGAAGAATGCAGTTAACAAAAGAAGTGTGGAGGTTTGTGAAAGATAGAAATCATTTAGCATACAACTTCACATGTGCTGGGGTTTGGCATTGGGTCATTGCAGAACAATGCAGTTAACAAAAGAAGTATGGAGGTTTGTGAACTATCACAATCCCACTTCAAATGTGCTGGGGTTTGGCATCTGGTGGTTGCAGTTTGCAGAACAATGCAGTTAACAATAGAAGTATGGAGGTTTGTGAAAGAGCAATCATCTAGCATACTACTTCAAAATTAATGTGCTGGGGTTTGCATCAGGTCATTGCAGTTAACAGAACACAAAAATAGAGAAGAGTTAGCAATCACTACCTACCCTTCCATCAGATGTGTGGGTACGCCTGCCTGTTCAGTTCAGAAGAATGCAGTTAACAAAAGAAGTATGGAGGTTTGTGAAGGATAGAAATCATCTAGCATACTACTTCAAAATTAATGTGCTGGGGTTTGCATCAGGTCATTGTAGTTTACAGAACACAAAAATAAGAACGCAGTTAGCAATCCCCCCTACCCCCTCGCACCCTGTTCATTCTCTCGTAGATTTGCTTGTCCTCAGTGGGAGCCCTGGCTGTGTGTTGTTGTGCCCAGTACATTTCTAGATGGTGTAATTGTTGTGTATTGTTGGATTCTTACCATTTTTATACTATGCTCGCTGTGTTGGAAAGCGAAAGAGGAAATTGATACACTTAAAACCAAAAAAAATTTTAAAATAAAAAGTATTGTGCTTGCAGTTGGGAGTGGTTTAGGAAAACTAACATATTATGAAGATTAACATGATTAACAAAGAATTAAAAAGTACTATCTTTTCTTTTAAAAAACCCACCTGAAATTGAATGGATAATGTTTTAATCTGTTCACTTAACAACACTGAGTGCTTATTCATAGGAATGATTGCAAATAATTTAAAATAAACGGACTAAACATCTTGTTGTCAGTAATCCTTTGTTATTGTTTTAAAGGTATTTATCAACAATATAGCAGTATCCTAACTGATTGTAATTAAAAGGTATTGATCAACAATGTATCTCTTCCCTCCCCTCATTCTTTTTGCTCAATTTTTGAAACGTAGCATAAATTAAAGCATCTAACAGCAGATCTTTGTGAATGGCTATAATATGATATTCCACCAAATACTTATTTGCATTCCTAAAAATTTGAACTTTTTCTTCTCTTCTATTTATCTGATACGACCACTGCATCGATTTAAAGGAATTATTGTGTAACTGGTTTTCACAACAACGAATATAAATGTATCATTTTGAAGAAGGTACCTCTTTACTGCTTTTTAGAACCAAGTGTAAATGTATCGCTGGATATTATTGATCTGAAGAAAGTACCACATAAATTGTATTTTAGAATAACAAATCGATCTCTGCGAATTGTTTTGAAGAAAGTATACAATTAAAATTTTTTTTATCATTATATCGCTCTATTCAATTTGAAGAAAGTGAAGTGTAACTTGTTACAAAGATTTCTAATCACTGCATTGGTTTGGAGAAACATAGTAATTGGTTTATCCTACAACGAAATTGCACTAGCTACAAAGATTTTTAATCACTGCATTGGTTTGGAGAAACATAGTATTTGGTTTATCCTACAACGAAATTGCATTAGCTGTGCGTATTGTTCATCCATGGTTTAGTGTTGGCCCTGGTATGACCACTGTGGTTGGCTCAGCAGTAAAGAGGAAAGTTGATTTCTTTCATAAGTATGGTCGTGGTCACAGTTTGGACTGAATTATGACAGTGCCTTGTTTTTTGTTGGTGGTTGTTGGGTTTTTTTTCATAAGCTTGAAAATGTTCAGATTTTATAATGAAGACAGTGCCTTAATTCATGTTGTCATCAGAAGCATGGTAATGTTAAAAAGTTTGTTATAAATTTATGAAAGTGCCTTGGTTTATGTCAGCCTTGTTGGAAATTTTTTTATTTTATAAAATCATGTTTCCTGATTCATCATTGTGTCAACTGTGTGGCAGAAGAAAAAATGTGTTGAAATGCTAAACAAAATAAATAAATAAATGCTATAAAATTGGGTGAGAAAGAATTTTGTTGAAAAGATTGTGAGAAAGTTTGTTATGAAGTGAAATACCATTTGGTGACCTATCAGTCATAATTTCGAATTTTTTAATTTAAAAAAAAGTTCTATCTTATTTTTAAGTTCTTGATTCAGTTTTGTTGTGGAAAGACTATGGCAAAGAGTTAATTATTTAGTATGTGTGTGTATGTTTTTTTCAAAGTCAATTTTGTTGGGAAGACTATGACATGGACATACTAATAAGAAAGATCTTAATTTACACCACATAACAATAATACATATTTTTTTTTTATAACTGTTAACCGATCTTGAGACTGAAGTATATTTTAAAAATATACATATGTATAAAAAAAAAAAAAAAGATGCCAGTGGCGATTGAACACTTCTGCAACAGAATTAATTATCTATGCACTTATTTTTCTTTCAGTAGTTAAAGGCAGAAGATTTGTAAGATTTAAAAAAATTCTTCCTATCCAGTCTTTGCCTTTCCTTTGTATTTTTTTCTGTTTAAAGTGAGTTCTGCCTAGTGGTTGCCATTTCAGCCCACTCTGATATATACATTTTGACAAGGCTTGTATGTAGAAAACGTGTGATTTTGTTCAAAGCTTACATTTTGACAGCTTATACTCTGATAATTATTGTTTTCAGTTGTGAGAGAGCTTGAAGCAATATGAAGGAAAGTGCTAGAAAGTCTTGATAGCAGGCCTGCATACTGAAAAATGAAATGTATATATATATTTATAAAAAAAAATATATAAAAAATTTGCAGAAAGTACATTATGGTTCAACGCAGGATGTGTGCGTTTCCTTTTTTAAAAAAAAACTTTTTTTTTAATGCTTAAATTTTAAAAGCACTCGATGGTAGTTTGTATGATTGAAGTGTGTTGCTTTTAAACTATAACTCTTTTTCTTAAAGGTTTTAGTTTAAACAAAAAAATTAAAGGAAATAAGGCTGAATTGAATTGATTTGATTGATGTGCTTTTGTATCAAAGCTAGTATTGTGGCAGTGAGTTTGGGTTTGTGAGTGAATTGAATATTGTTTGGCGTTTCTTGCACTGAGTGGTTTGGCGTTGATTGACTCGCTGTGTGTGTGTTTTCTTCATCAATCAGGACTTATGATATCACCACTTGTGTTCCTCTTCTATGCAAATTGACCAAGATGTGTTCTTTTATATCTGAATAAAAGTAATGACATCAAAACTGAGTGATCTGATTGTTTGTGAAATGTGTCAGTAATGTATGTGTTCGGCGTGTGCATGTGACTTCATTGTTGAAAGAGAGTGTGTGTACGCGTGTGCGTTGCGCGCGCGTGTATGCATGTGTTGGAGGGAGATATTTCTGTGGTATTCTTGCAACTCCCTCCCTTGTATGTCCATTGTCCAACCATTCAAGTTTGAGAAGAACAAAAAAACAACGAACAAAACAAACTTTTTTGACTTTACAATGCTTCTCACATGCAATTAGCATTTTCCATCCAATCACTACTTTCGAGAAAACATATTTGCTAGTACAAATTCTTTGGAATTTTGTGAAAAGAAAATGTTTTTTAATATTGTTAATATATATTCCCAGCAAGTATTAACATAATTGTGTGTACCACCAACATACGACACTTTCAAGCTTTTGCCATGAAACTTCACTGATTATGTACTGTACATCTAAATACTTAAATATTGTTGAAAACACTCACAATGCATGTGTTAAGACATCTCCGAAGTCTGAATGTGGCTACCCATGTGGTGGGTTAAAGTGGTTGCATACACAAAAATCTTGCCGTTAGTGAACCTTGGAGCTCTAGCTGAAGAAGACCCCCCCCCCCCCCCCCCCCCACTCCTCCAGTCCCCCAAACAACTCTGTACAGCCTGAAAAATGTAAAGCAGTGCCTCAATTTATTTATTTATTTATTCTTTTATATCGAGGATAATGGAATAAGCACTCGTGCTTTTTTACATCCAGTCCCCGTGTGTATGCGGTTTTGTCAATTTTGTCATCTGTTTCCACCGGCACACAATGGTCTACTCTTCCGAAAAGCGGAACAGGATTTAACGTGTGCGCAAGATGTTCTGCATGGGTTCGAACACGAGGCCTCGGTTTATAGTCTCATCCGAAGATTACTCTAGAAATGTATGAGAAGTCAAATCTTAGTACTAGAGTGATGACAGTGAATGAAGAAGTGTACAATGATCATATCGTTGGGGGAAAGGATTGTTCAGTAGTCCAAGCACTCGATTTCCCCAAGCTAAGGTTAAGCTGCATTGAGCGCGGTTACCAAGTGGATGAGTGACCATTTGCGCACCTTAGCTTCAGTATAGTCCCCCAGTTCACCCAGCTGTAAATGGGTACCTGCCCTTTTTAAGGTCGAGGAAGGTAAAGTAGCGAGGGAGAGGAGATGGGCGCCGCCCTCAATTTTATGCTGGCCCCTGGAGAAGCTGAGGTCTCTGACATCTCGCTCCCCAATGACCGCATAGGTCATGGGAAGACCTTTACAGTGATGTCTGAATAAAGTGAGCATGGATATAGAGGGGTCAGTGTGTACAATTAAACTTTGCTGTGACAGGAGTAATCGTGTACATAAAAGTAATGAACAGCATAACAGTCCAAAATATCTGTGTGATAGCAACAAAATAAATGTTATCACTTGCACACCTATGAATTTACCCCCTCCGCCCCCCCCCCCCCCCCCCCCCCCTCCTTTTCTTGAAAAAGAAAAAACCTTGCCTGAAGACAAAGCAAGCAGAAAAACAAAATACATCCCCTTCAACCTCCCCCCCAAAACAACAACAACAACAATACCAAAACAACCAACCCAACAAACAAAAACAACAAGGTAAAGGTAAAGGAGTCCCATAACGTATAAGGTCGTAGGGGAGCGAGGCGTCAGAGACCTCACTTCTCTAGGGGCCAGCGTATTGAGGGCGGCGCCCATCTCCTCTCCCTCGCTGCTTTACCTTCCCTGACCCTCAAGAGGGCAGGTACCCATTTACAGCTGGGTGAACTGGGGGAACTGTACTGAAGCCAAGGCGCGCAAACGGTCACCCATCCAACTGGTAACCACGCTCGACGCTGCTTAACTTGGCTGGGGGAAAGCGAGTGCTCCGACCACTGAGCTATCCTGTCCCCAAACAGCAACAAACAGAACAAAAAAACCCCCCTCCAACTTGAGCATGTATGTGTGTGTTCCTGGTGTGTGTGCCTGAGCGCACGTGCATTCAGATTTGTGCGTGTGTGCATATATATATATATATATATATATATATATTTTTTTTTAATACTCTCTCTCTCTCTCTCTTTAAAAAAAGAAAGAAAAAAAGTTATCCCTGTCTACGCTGATGTCCCGTGATGCACTTGGAAATGAACTCTGCTCACCCAGGGAGGGTGTTGAATTGAACTGTGTTGCCAAGCCGACATGTTCATTTCTGATTTGGCGACGCCTGAGACAACATCGTGTTGTGTACGCTTGCAGAAAATCCACATCAAGCATCGTTGCCACAGCTCCTTTTTCCTCCTGAGACTACAGGTAACTTTTATTTTTGTGTAGTAAGCTGAATTTTTTTTAATGATCATGTTTGAAATAATAATATACTGGAACCAGGAATGTATAAAAGCTAGATTAAAAAAAAAATAAAGGCTAGATCTATATCTTGTAAAAACAGATCAAAGCTCTTGTGTTGAGCCTATCCTTAGACATGCAACCAGTCACAAGTAGCCTTAACAAATTCAAATCTACACATAAACTCACACACAAGCATCCATAACATAAGGTTATAATACTTTGGCAGAGTGATGGGGATTTTGACTTTGAAGGCAGTGACAGATATGAAATGAAACCGGAGGGAGTGGAGGAGGGGCAGAGGAGGACTTTGTATTCCAAGTTGTAGAAAAAAAAGTTGCATAGATCATTATCAAGGTAGGGAAGATTTCCGTGTGCTCCCGTTCCTGTGACTTGTAGTTTACAACAACAACAACAACAAAAAAGGTATTTCAAGAATAAAGGAATAAGCACTCTGTGCTTTTAAACAAACATTTTTTTTACATCCCCATGAGCTTGCCGTTTTACAAAATTTGTCGTCCATTCCAAAGTCCCAGCAGCACACATGGCATTCTCTTCGGAAATATGGAACAGGTTCTGCATGACCTCGGTTTATAATTTCGTCGGAAGGACTTTCTGGGGAGTGAAGTCAACTCTGGTGTTAACAACGGGGAAAGTCTCCATTGACCAGGCGTCTGGGTGGTAGACTAGCTCAACCTGGGCCACCAGATCATGAGGGGAATGCTCAAACCACCAGGCTATCTCAGCCCCCTCCCCCCACGACAGTCTCCTCCTTTCAGTATACAGATGGTTGTCTGATGGTACAATCCCTAAATTGGATAGTTCCGCCAGGGCTGTATGAAAACAAATCCGAACCATCTTTTAGGCCTACAAGTAAACAAGAACTGCTCCCTTTCAAAACCGAAAGTAATGGGCACTCCCTTTCTTTCAATGCAAATGGCGGATTATTTACTGAGTGCATGCTAGAACTTTTTTCTTTTCACTTTAAAGTTTTTATCATGTGTTGTTGTGTTAAGTGACTTTTTAGTGTTACTTAGTTTTGTTTTGGTGAAAATTATGCCCATTGAAAAAAGCATGGGCCTTCAAAGCCCAAGAAATGCAAAAAGAGGCAGACCAATGAGAGTAGAACATTGAGTGACAAACTGAAGGTAGACCTACAGACAACTTTAGATTTGAAACAGTGAAAGACCACTTCATTGGAACAAAAACTATTAAAAAAAAGAAGTGACTTGTACAAACTGATCTTTGCTTCATTTCGTATAGGCCGACACCACTGAAGAAAAAAACAAACAAACCAACAACAAAAAACGCCAAACGTGGTGAATTAGAATGACAGTTTTCAGACAGGTAGAAACATTCCTCACTGATAGGGTTAAAGGTTCCATTGTTGGGATATGAACCGACTTCAGCTGACCTTCTCATGCTGCTTTGTCTGAATACAAAGCCTTCTGCCAGTGTAATGTTTCAAGGGCTTTTTTAACAAGTATTATATTTTTTTCTTGTAGTGAGATTTTGCATACATGTGCAACCGTTTTTGCCCACCATTAAGGTAACCACATTCAGACTTGAAGTTTGAGGATGTTGTCTTACCATACTAGTGACAGGTGAGATTTTGCATATGTGATCGTTTTTTCCCCAAGTGCGTTTTCCAGTATTCTAAGTGCGACCATTTGCCCACCATTAAGTTCAGCCACATTCTGACTTTGGGGATGACTTAACACCAGTGTGCATAATGCATTTTTAAAAATTGTCACCTGTTCCTGCCGACATGCAATGGCCTACTCTTCTGAAAAGTAAAGCTGGTTTTAAAGCATGCACAAGATGTTCACCATGTGGTTTATAGTCTCAACTGGGGGACTTGGGAAGTGACGTTGGTTCTGATGAAAAGTCCCCTTGAAAAGTTGAATGAGTGCTGTCAGATCATGAGCGCAGTGCTCTAACCACCTGGCTATTCCATGTCCCAAATGGAGTAAATGTGTTGTATTTTAAATCATTGTTTTATGTACGTACACAGTTCCATGTTAAATTTTCTGGGGCAGCTAAACTGTCAAGTTTGTTTCTCCATAGCAGGAGTCTTGCATATAACCCCCCCCCCCCCCCCCCCCCACAGTATCTAGATAGAATTTAAGTATTTTGCATACAAGCACATTTAAGTTAAAAAATTTGTTCATGCACACTTGACATACTCGCATACAATCCACACTTGCAGTAGAATAGTTTCACTGATTAAAGTGCTATTCAAAACTAATGGAAAGCTTTTATGTTCTCAGGTAGGCACAAGAAAGGCACAAGAAAGATGACATGCTCTACCTTCAGCCTCTCAACCCACATCTAGAATCCAGAAAGCATATAAGACAGGAATCGCCTCACTACAGGCCTCTACTCCGTGAGCTACCAACATGAGGCAGAAGTCATGAAAACAGCCACAGCCCACATCGTAGTCACCAATGCCCTGTCTGGCATCTTGAAGGCCTTCTATCTAACAGAAATGCTGACCTGAGCAACCTTTAGTCCTGCAGTGGATCCCCTCCCATTGCAGTGTGCTTGGCAATGAGACTGACTCCCTGGTGAAGGAAAGCACAAAACAAGGCAGGTGATTTTTTTTAATTTTTAGGTCTACCAGTTTTTCTGAAACCAAGACTGGTCACCTAGGCCAAGCAACAAAGTCAATGAGTACAGTAGCATCTGTGCAATGACGATCGGATACCTGTCGACATGTACATGAAATTCCTCAAAAGCCATGATAAAGAGAAGAGCCCTGGCAAGACTGGCAGACAACAGAACTTGTATTGCAGCCCTACCTGCTACATGAAACATTCAAAAGATCTCCAGACAACAGAACTTGTATTGCAGCCCTGCCTGCTACATGAAACATTCCAAAGATCTCCAAACAGAACATGTATTGCAGCCCTGCCTGCTACATGAAACATTCCACAGATCTCCAGACAATAGAACATGAAAATACCCCAACTACAGTCGAACACACACACACACACACACACACACACACACACACACACACACACACACACACACACACACACACACACACACATTTTGTTTTGCGTGCTTCCAGTTCTTAAAAGGCCGAGTCTGAACAAAGGGTCTTATTTTTGTGTGAATGGGTCGACGGGATTTGGTACTTCTGAAACACTGTATAGACTGGAAGAATGAGCAGTTGCAGCAGTTCCAATGTAGCGGCTTCCTTCAACAGGTTTACAGGTCTCTTGCGCACATTTCTGTCTGCTCGCATTGTGTTTTGTCCCCAGAGTTCTGTCTCTGGTTTTAGTTTGTTTTCGTGTGGACTTCCTGTTAGTTATCCTGCGAATGATCACTGGGCACCAACTTCTGATTGCTTCAGTATTGCTTGCTATAAAATTAGAATGAAATAAAATAAATGTGAATAATAAAATAAATGTAAGTAAAATAAATGTGAATAAAATAAATGTTAATAAAATAAGTGTTAACAAAACGGAGATAAAATTACAAACCAAAATAACATCCAGCATAATAAAGACAACAATTGAGGAAAAAACCCTAACAAGTTAGGAATAGAATAGAATAAAATTAAGCGAGATAAAAAGAATAAAATAAAATAAAATAAACCAGCCATAAAATTTGCCACAAAAAAGAATACAAAAATAGAATAGGGAAGCAAGAAATCTGACAGCAATCTGGGTGACAGTGATATGGTCGTCCGAAGATACCACCACCTACAACCGGCGTTTTGAGACAATAGTCCTTCATGAGGTTTTGCATCTTGTTCATCCTGTTCCATTTCAGATAGGTTTCCTTATGTTGGGAATCGCCACCACAGCTTTGAGACAGTGGTCAAGAGGTATTGCGACAGGGTCATCCTTTACAGTTTGTTAGGTTTCCTTTGGTCTGTAATCATCACTACCACATTGAGACAGTAGGCAGAGGTATTGTGATTCGGTCGTCCTTTTCCTTTACTGATAAGTTTCCTTATGTCAGGAATTACACCACCTACAACGGCTTTGAGACAGTTGTCATGAGGTATTGCGACATGGTCGTCCCTTTCTGTTTCTGTTAGGTTTCCTTTGGTCGGTAATCATCACCACCACAGCTGTGAGACAGTAGGCAGAGGTATTGTGATTCGGTCGTCCTTTTCCTTTACTGATGGGTTTCCTTATGTCAGGAATTACACCATCTACAACGGCTTTGAGACTTTGGAAATGAGGTATTGCGACTTGGTTGTCCCTCCGTTTCCTTAGCCTCCCCCCACCCTTTATTAAACATGGGTCCTGACCTGGTGAGTCACCGTGTGGATCACCGGGGAGTCGTCTTGTGGGGCCAAGTTCTGTGGATCGTCTGAGAGTCTGCTCCATGAGTGGGGCTGTCATCTGCTCCATGCTGTCATCTGCTCCATGCTGTCATCTGCTCCATGAGTGGGGCTGTCATCTGCTCCATGAGTGGGGCTGTCATCTGCTCCATGCTGTCATCTGCTCCATGCTGTCATCTGCTCCATGCTGTCATCTGCTCCATGCTGTCATCTGCTCCATGCTGTCATCTGCTCCATTGGTGGGGCTGTCATCTGCTCCATTGGTGGGGCTGTCATCTGCTCCATGAGTGGGGCTGTCATCTGCTCCATGCTGTCATCTGCTCCATGAGTGGGGCTGTCATCTGCTCCGTCAAGTTCTTGTGGGTGAGTATACAGCTGTACAGCTACAGATGACTTTATGATACATGGCTCAGTTATCAGCTTTTTCTTTCTTCTTTTAAAAATTTTAGTTATAGGTACGTTTAGGAAGAAAAAAGCGTTCACATTCTCTTGAAACGAGTCACTTAGTTTTGTAGGTTTTTTTTGGTTTTTTTCTTACTGGCAGAGCTTGTGGTGTTTAGTTGCTGCAGACGTGGCAACTTCTGAATATATCTGGAATCATGAGTTGACAGAAATGCTTCCTTGTTTGCAATTTGTTTTACATACTGATAAAAGTGTATTTGATTAGAATAACTGGATGGTTCATTGTAATGTTTGAATATTTAGCACCTTAAACTGATTGGAAATGAATTTGACTAAATTGAGGAAGTGATGAATTTTTCTATCTGAACGAATAAGGTAGTTATATTATTCCTTCCATATTCCCTTTCATTTCTGACCTGATAACTTTTTCCTGTTCAGTTTTTTTTTGGGGGGGGGGGGGGGGGGGAGAGGAGGGAAGGGGGTATCTTTTTTGTTTATGCGTATTTTATTGTCTCTTCTTTTTTCATAACTCAGCTAGAACTTGGAGGTTTACCAATGATATGTTTGTGTATGCAATAGCATTTTGCCCACCATTAAGGTAGCTGTATTCCAACTTGGGGAAGTTTTAACACACTAGTCTAGTGTGCATGCAGTTTAAAAAAAGTTAGATATCGTCCATTCTTATCGGAGCGATAAACCTGCTATTGCAAAAGGCAGGACTGGTCTTAATGTGTGCTCAGGATGTTCTGCGGGTGTTTGCACATGGGACTGGGATTTATAGTCTTGACTGAAGGAGTGGAGTCGCACTGAGTACAGGGGAAATAACCCTTGAAAGGGAGAGAGTCTTAGTGGTGGCTCAACCCGGAGCTTGATCCTGGGCCGTCAAATCACAAGTGCCCCCTATTCCCCCCCCCCCCCCCCCTCCCCCTTCCCATTTAAATCGAAAGGAAGAGATGTTCAGTACTTTATACTTGCCCATTCTTTACTTCTACTTTAGTGTTTTCTTACTGACCTCATTCTCCTGGTGAAGTTTTATTTTTGTAATTTTGTGTTCATGGTCTCTATCATCGTTTCTTTGTTTAAAAAAAAAATTTCCACCTGATTTGAACTTTCTGGTGTTCATGTTTTACCAGGTGCCATATGAGATGGGAGAGTGCCACTTGAGTTCAACACCACCAGGCACTTCTCGTGACAGGCAGCAGAAAGAAATTATCAGGTATCTTTAATTTTGTCATCTTTTACTCTGTCTGGTCTAGTACGTTTTTATCTATGTATTTATACATCGTTTGTCATGTCTTTCCTCAGTTGTACCTGTCTTTTCTCTGTGGTTTCTCTGTCCTTGTTTGTGTTTGCATTTCTGTCATTTGTTTATTTCTTCCTGTCTTTCTTTCTCGGGGCTCGTATTTCATTGTTTATTTCTGTCTTTCAGCTTCTTGCCCTTTTTCAGTCTGCCTGTCTCAGGCACGAGAAAGTATGGAAAACTCAGACATTGTGAGATCAGAACTATAGGGGACACCAAATTATAAATAAATTTCAAAGGCCGTTTCTCCCTCCCCACCCTCTCCCCCCACCATTTAGGTAGCTGCATTCTGACTTCAGGGATGGTGTCTAGAACACTGTTGTGTGCATACTGGGTTTTTTTCTGTCCGTTTCTACTGGCACACAGTGGCTGATTCTTCCAAAGGCAGAACGGATTGTTAACATGTGCACAAGATGTCCTATGTGCGTTCGCAAACGGGTTCTTGGTTTAATAGTCGTTTGCGAAGGACTTTCACATTCTGTTCAATTTTTCCGTCAAACTGGGAAGAAAAGGCGAGGCTGGGAATCGAATCCAGAGCCTCTTGGTTTACTTGTTGACAGACCAATGTGATGTTGTGTTTGATATGGAAATGATGGTATTGTATTAGAACTTTGAGACCTGACCTTGAAAGGGCTGCACTCTGCATTTCCTATATGTTCTGGTGTTAGGCTTTAGAGATAACAAAATAACCTGCACTGTTGGTGTAATTTAAACATTTCTCAGTATTGCATATGTAAAGTGGTTGATGCTTAACCTATTGTCCCAGTCGTCTCATTAAGCCTGTAGGTTTTGCTCTAGATAGCAGTTGGCTGGAGTTTAAACAAAAAATCCAACACAATAAACGTGCCAGTTATGGGATTTGAAATCATGAATTACCAAGTAGGAGTCAAATGTAAGCTACTGCACCATGGGAGGTGGTTTATATATATATATATATATATATATATATATATATATATATATATATATATATATATATATATAATTAACTGCTAAGGTTAGATTTTATTCTCCTATTCTAAAGCTTGTTTTTTTTTCTAATCAACCAGGTACCATGTCAGCCAGAAGAGTTCCAGTGAAATCCAAAATCAAAGGGGACTGCTAAACCAGGCCATCAACTCGCCATCTAGTTTTGTCTGCTACAACTGCAGCAGAGGATACCATGCCTGGGTTGGACTTGTGAGCCGCTCCAGACCTTGTTCCCAGCATGACTGAAGTGAAACAAGACACACCTATGTCTCCTGAGACAGAGGCAGGCTCACTGAATGGGGAAAAGCATCTCTTGGAATCAAATCCCGAGTATAAAATTGCTATCATTTATTATCAAAGCATTAAATAAAATTATTCCTAGAAGCATTTGTCCCTCATTGCTGGTGAAAAAGTGTAAAATGTAATGGTGAAGAAACAGAATTTTTTGGAGCTGCCCTGTCCCTAAATGTACTCTAAGACTATGTAAAACACAGAAATGTGATAGGACCCAGAAAAAATTTCTGTACCTTATCACTTGGTACAGTGCATCAAAACCTGTTTTGTTTCAAGACTTCAGTTGTGTAGAATTTGAGGGATTGTTTGATTGATTGAATCTTTAATGGAGAGAGTAAGGTAGTAAACAGTAGCAGATCATTATCTAACTGAAAATGTGCTATGGGAAAAAAGTCCAAAGTACCACTGCGGAAGGTGGCAAACTTAAGAATGAATCGGAATGAATTTTAACTCCTAAGCCGCCATAAGCGACTTTTGTCAACAGCGCAGGTCATGTTAGAAAGGACAGTTTTTCATACAGTAACAAGGTTTCACTGCTGCAGCTGACTTGTGGGCGCCATAGCAGATAATTATATCCCCCTTCACCCCTCCGCCCAGTTTTGAGTGGAAAAACCAAGTTATTCTGACAACAGAGACCTACCAAGAAATCGGCAACAGCACTGAGAAATATTTGGTGCTGAAGAGTTCTTCAGTCAGAAACTTGGCCGTAAAAAGGTTGGGTTTTTTTTAAAAAATCGGATTAAAAAAGATAAAATTCAATCTATTTCGTTCATATTTATGGGACAGAGAGTAGCTTGTGACTATTTTGTATGTTTTTTTGTTTTCTGAAAAGGAATCTGATCAAATGATTGAAAATATTGTATTTCTGACATAAATTCAATTGAGGTTTTTGAAAAAAACACCCGAACGTTTGAGTTTTTTTTAAAGTGAGTGATGGGTCTTTGTTTTTGTTTTTTTAATGGTCCAGTGTTGGCTTGAGAAGATACTTGGATCCTGACGTACCTTTCATTGAATTAAGGATTGGAAAAAATCTGTGCTTTCATCATGAAGGATTTTTTTTGTCCTTTTAAAAGGACACAGTGTCAATTATTCGTGATGCTGACTGAATGATTAGAATGATTGAATCTGATTTAATGATGGTTCCCAAAAATATTTGTTGTAATATGCCTTGTTGGACTGGCAACAGTTTTTCCCCCTAGTAAATCGGATCAAGCAAAATAAAATATTTTTATGATAATCTGCCCCTTGACACTTGCATAAATTTGCAATTGAAAAAAATATCCTGGTCATGAGATCACTTAAAGCATGACTGTTAATGGTAAATCTATACTCTGGCTACCACTGACAATTTTTATAATTCCGATTTCTGAAATCGTTTCAAATCTCAATAGTTTATGTTAGAAGAATTAGTAACATGTATCACAGTATTGTGAACAAATGTGTGATGATTTGCCAGTCGTATACCATTTCCATATCAGCTGGTGAAAGACCTGACTAGCACGAAACAGAGAAAAGGTTTAACAATCCAAGACAAAAATGGGAAGTGTCTCACTGACGACCAGGATATTCTGAACAGATGGACAGAATACTGCTCCGACCTGTATAACTAGAGAACCGCAGGAGATCCAGAAGTCCTTAATGTACCCGAAAGCAAAGACACAGACAGTCACCCTATCCTCCGAGAAGAAGTGGAAACAGCAGTCAGATCGCTGAAAAAGGGGAAGTCAGCAGGGGCTGACAACATTCCAGCTGAGTTGGTCCAAGCTGGAGGGGAAGCCATGATCAGCGCCCTACTAAGAATCTGCAACAAGATCTGGCAGACAGGAAAATGGCCAACACCATGGACGCAGTCACTCATCATCACCCTCCCCAAGAAAGGAAATCTACAACAATGCCATAATTACCGCACAATCAGCCTCATATGTCACCCAAGCAAGGTCATGCTGCAGATAATATTGAATAGACTGAAGCCACAAGCAGAGACCATCATTGCTGAGGAACAAGCAGGTTTCAGAGCAGGGCGCAGCACAACAGAACAGATATTCAACCTCAGAATACTATGTGAGCGGTACCTTCAACATCAACAAGACCTTTACCACGTATTTATCGATTTTAAGAAGGCATTTGACAGGTGTGGCATGCAGTTTTGTGGGCAACCATGAATTTGTACAGCATCAATGCAAACCTGATCAGAGTCATCAAACAGCTGTACAGCGAGGCCACCAGTGCAGTGTACTACAACAACAACATTGGAGAATGGTTCGAACAACAGTTGGAGTAAGGCAGGGCTGTCTACTCTCACCCACTCTTTTCAACATCTTCCTTGAGAGAATCATGGCTGATGCACTGGAACATCATGAAGGATCATCAGCATTGGTGGCAGAACGATCACAAACCTCCGCTTCGCAGATGACATTGATGGAATAGCAGGATCAGAAAAAGAGCTTGCCAGCCTAACAGAACACTTGGATAAGGCCTCCAAAACATACGGCATGGAAATCAGTGCAGAGAAGACCAAACTGATGACTAATAACACCAACGGCATTAGCACTATCAGGGTTAATGACCAGAAGCTGGAAACAGTTCAAAGCTTCAAGTACCTGGGAGCCATTGTATCAGACCAGGGATCCAAGCCAGAGGTAGTATGCAGGACTGCACAGACAATAACAGCTTTGTCAAAACTAAACACCATCTGGAGAGATAAGAATATCTCACTTATCTCCAAGATCAGACTAATGCGCTCCCTTGTCATATCCATATTTCTGTATGCCTGTGAATCATGGACCCTAACTGCAGATTTGGGAGAGAAGAGTACAGGCAGTGGGAGATGAGATGCTTTCGGAGACTCCTTGGCATCTCCTACAAAGACCACATAAGCAACGAAAGCGTGCATAACAGAATCCAGCAAACCATTGGACCCTATGAGAACCTTCTAACGATCGTGAAAAAGCGTAAACTTAAGTGGTATGGGCATGTCACAAGATCCCAAGGAATTACAAAGACAGTTTTGCAAGGCACTGTCCAAGGAGGAAGAAGAAGAGGCAGACCAAGGAAGAGCTGGGAGGATAACATCAGTGAATGGACAGGCCTAGAACTCAACAAAACCCTGAGAAAGGCAGAACAGAGAGAGGAATGGAGGGAACTGGTTGCTGAGTCTTTGAGGGTGCCCCCACGGTCGTCAGACTACGGGACAGATAGATAGATAGATAGATACCATTTCTAACTGGTTTGTGGCATCAAGTCCATCAATGAAAGTTTTAGAATTAATCGAAAATCTCCCCACCCATCCCTGCCCCGTTCATCAGGTAGAGCTCTGAGGTTCATCCATAGTGTGATTTTTCCATAGGTGATCACTTCTGACCACCATTGAGATGGCTGCATTCCGACTTCGGGAATGACATCTAAAATTTCATAATCGGTTTTCATGTTCGCCAAAGTATTAGTGTGGGGTGTTTTGTTTTGTGTGTGTGTGTGTGTGTGTGCGCGCGCGCGCGAGTGTGAGAGAGAGACCCCTGTGTGTGGTGTGTGTGTGTGCACGCGCGCGCGAGTGTGAGAGAGAGACACTGTGTGTGTGTGTGTGTGTGTGGTGTGTGTGTGTGTGTGCGCGCGCGCGCGCGCGAGTGTGTTTATTTTATTTTATTTATTTTATTCTTTTATATCGAGGGTAATGGAATAAGCACTTATGTGCTTTTATACATTCAGTCCCCGTGTGTATGCGGTTTTGTAAATTTTGTCATCTGTTCCCACCGGCACACAATGGCCTACTCTTTCGAAAAGCGGAACAGGATTTAACGCGTGCACAAGATGTTTTGCATGCGTTCGCACACGGGGCCTCGGTTTATAGTCTCATCCGAAGGAGTGTGTGAGTGAGTGTGTGTGAAGGGGGTAGTACTGGGGAGGAGACATAGGGTCAGAAAGGGGCAAGGAAGGGAAGGGAAAGTCTAGGAGGGGTACAGATGCACATTTAGAGCAGCATGGATAGAAAAAAGGCTGGCTGATAGGATTTTTTCTTACATGGTTTATTTCTGGCTTAAAATTTTTTTTTTTTAAAGATGAAAGCAACTTTTTCATACATGGTTATTTCGGGGCTTTTTTTTAATTTTTAAATAAAAGTAACTTGTTTGAAAATGCCTTAGACCTAAAGTCACTTTTATACAAACCTGAAAATTTGTGGACACTTAAGTTCAGTGAATAGCCTTAGCTGCTGTTAGGATTCGCGATTCGGACTGGAAGCTCCATACTATTGCCAGCTACGAATGGCCCTCATGGTCGGTTGAACTATAAACATTAAATTTAAATTGAATTAAACACCATTGTGTCTACAGCTATGTACCATTTGTCTATGTGCTATTGTGTCCACATGCATTCTAACATTCAGACCGACCAGCTGACAGACAACCCTTACCTGTTATTAACTGTTAACACTAACTCTAATACTAACCTTTACCCTAACCCTGGCCCCACATGTGGACACAAAAGGCAGGTGGACAACAGGTATATGCTTGACACTGACTGAACATTTTTCCTTATGTGTTGAATTGAATTAAATTGTTAGAGAGTAAATGGTTAAGCACAGGGCTTCTTACCGGTAACCTTGCTCTCGAAAACGAAAACAAAAAATCATGTGCGAACAATGATCAACAATATTAAATGTACCAAAATGATTTGAAAATGATCATAATGAAATGCCAGTTGTAATCATTTTAATTTCGTTACTCATCTAGAGCTCCTTGGTTAGATTTTGCAGACACAACCGCTTTTCCCTACCATTAAGGTAGCAGCATTCCGACTTCAGGAATGTGTTAAGATATGATCAGATACTATGACTACTAGGGTTGGTAGGGGAAGGGGTATTAGAATCTTAGGGGATGTTAGAATGCTCTGGGATATAGAAATGGGGAAAGAGGTGTAATGACTGAGGATGATTTTTTGTTTTGGAGGTTAAGTATTCCTATATTATAAGTATTTTTGAGATAGTATTCATATTCTTCTTAGACTTTGTGATTAGGTTCAGGAAAAGGTAGGGGTGGGGAGCATTTTAGGGGAAAAAATCTTTAAAAAGAAAAGAGGTTGTTTTAGAAAGCACGATTAATTTGGAAGGGATGGTGAATCCCAAAAAAATTTAAACAGAAGTAGGGGATGATGGTTTTAGAATGCACTATTGACTAGCCATTGGGGGGGGGGGGGGGGGGGGGGGGGGGGGGGGGGGGGGGGGGGGGGGGGGGGTGGCGGGGAGAGGTACTGGGAGACAGTGAGGATGCATTGCAGAAAAAGGGTGTTATGAAATAGGAGGGGTAGAATGTTCAGGTCAGTGAGAATGAGTGCATGTGTGGTTTTGCGTGCGTGCGTGTGTGTGTGTTGTTCATTTTTTTCTTTTATTTCGAGAATAATGGAATAAGCACTCCTGTACTTTAAAAATTTTTTTAAAATATCCAGTCGCTGTGTTTGCGGTTTTCTAAATTTTGTCATCCGTTCCCACTGGCACACAATGACCTACTCTTCCATGTGTGTGTGTTCATTTATTTATTTCATTTATTCTTTTATTTCAAGGATAATGGATAAGCACTTTTGTGCCTTTTTACATTCAGTCTCCGTATGCATGCGGTTTTGTAAATGTCATCCGTTCTCACGGCATGTGTGTAAGAAAGATGGACTTGCTGCAGACAGATCATAGGAATGGTATACCACAGGTATTTCTCTTCACCAATATAGGCTGTATAGTGCAACTAGCACAAAAGTGAGTGAACCCTGTGTGTGTGTGTGTGTGTGTGTGTGTGTGTAAGTGGCATTTTTTTTTTGACAGGGGAGAGGGGCGTAACGTGAAAAATAGCGCTTACTGAAACATGAATTTGAGTTCTGTGTGTATGGTTTAAAGATATGTGGAACTGCTGGCGTTGCAGCTGTAACCAGTTTTGACTTAAAAAAAATCATTTTGGAAAGGATGGATGTTGTGGAAGTACTGGAAAGTGGAAGTACTGGAAGTTCACATAAAAATTGTGGAATTTGATTACAAATTTTTTTTTTCTGTGAAAATCTGTTTTTTTCCTTTTTGCCAACTTGCATTTTTTTCTTTTTATTTGACCAAATCTGGCATAAAAGAAAACCATTTTTGCCTTTCATTCTATGTGTTTGAGATTGCAGGCATCTTGTATTGGTGTGTCCTGTTACCTTATTTCCTTCTCACCTTTTGCTTTGCCATAAATGGCCATTACCCAGGTCACAGCACTCCTAGCCCATTGATAGACTGCTCCATCTGCATCTCTCCCAGCAGTCTGTGATTCCCATTGTCAGCACAATTGTACCTCTGTCACAGCCCCCTTTTTTAAATCTGAAAAGTGGTTTTAAAAAAGAGGATGGAGGCCCCACAATGGAATTTAGAAAAAAAAACCGAAAGAGAAATCTGAAGAATAATTGAAAAAGACAAATTTTCAACACACACAAAAAAAGAAATGAGTGGGGGAAAGGGTTACCCCCCCCCCCCCACCAACCCCCTCCCCCCAACCCAACGAATCCAATTGTATTGGCAAGACGAAGGTGAAAGATCTGACTTTGATCAGTGCTGATAGCTGCATGATTTCTTGTCTGCTTTCTTACATTTGTCCAACCCTTTCACTTATCTGTTTTGTCCATTTACGATTTCCCCATCAAATGTCGCATGTCTGTATTATGAAATTCCATTGAGGCAAATGTGACCTAATGTATTGTAGCACATTACTGCGAAAACACTGTCATACAAGGTGGTTTTGCAGCCTTTCTATTTGCTTTTAAATTGCTTTTGTGCTCCCTTGAAGCGCGTGTTGTGTAAAACTAGAAAATATGAAATGTGATTTTTTTGTTTTGTTTTGGTGGTTGGTTGTAAACTTGTCTGTTTACAAGCAGTTGTACTAAACACATGGCTGTATTAATGCTTTTTTGTGTTTTGGGTTTTTTGTGTGCTTTTAATCAAGTGTTCAAGTAGAAGAAAAATGGTTGCTTTTCTTATGTATTTTTGAATTGAAGCAATTGGCATAGTTTTCTTGGACTTAACAAAAGGCAATGTTAGTTTTATTCTTGCTGTTTTGATGTACTCAATTTGAAGTAATGAGTGCAGAGTGAGCAGTTTATTGCTCATACCCTTTTTCTTTTTGTAATTTTCTTTAAAATACAACATTGCCCTTCTTGAGTGAAATTAAAATTGAATTTTTGATTAACATGTCCAGTAATGATTTATTTTTGGCATTTGATGTTTAAATATTCATTTTGGAGGCTTGAAATGTCTCTGCTTTATCTGGGCAGTTGTCATCGATTTACTTGCATGTAACCATTTCAAGGAATGCCCACATTTTTCACCTTCATACGAGGGATAATGTATGTGTGTAGCTTGTTGCCTGTATCATTTCTTGATCACAACAACCTGGACATGGCTTAAATCATGTCTTCAATGAACCTACTTTATGTGAAAGTTTTAAACAGTGGTTTTGCATGATAGACTTGTTAAAAGTTATACAGTTAAAGCCCTCCACCTTGTTTGCTCCCCCCATTTCCTGTTATTCCAAGGTGAATGTTAGCTTTATTATGTGCATTATTTTAAAATGTATTGCAGCAGTTTCAGTTGAATTTACTCCCATGAAAGGGTGAATTGGAAACCTCATTTGTCAGTAGTGTGTGAAGCTTTTATTTTGGATTGCAAGTATTCAGTGGTTTCCTTGCTCTGTTTGTACATTTCCTTAAAAAACCCCACCTTTTTGTTATTGCCCCAAGCCCAGTCAACTTGTTCTAGAATCCCAACTGGAAATGTACTTTATAACCCAATTTGTTGTGATGATCAATTTCAATTGCTCATTTGAATGAGGAGAAAATACTGCATGTACTTTTAGAGAGGATCAAAAGTTTCCTGTAACTAGTGTTGCTTCCATTTTTTTTCTGTTTTTATCTGATATATTTATACATTGTTTCATAAAATGGTGAGCACACACCCCTGGCATCTGACTACCCAACTGACTTTTCCTGAGAAAAATACTTGTAGCTTTTCTTGGCTTCTATAAACAACCTGAAATAAAGTCAAAACTTAGCACAACTTCTTTAAAACTTGCAAGCTGATGCTTTGCACATATTTTTTTAATGGTATTTGTGGTTTCTGGCTGTAAAGATAACATGGCTGGAATGAAGCTTTTTGCCACTTTCGTGATTTCAAAGCATATTGGCATGAACACGTTATTGTGGCCTGAGATATTTTTTTCTACGTCGAATACTGAGACTGCGCCTATAATGGTTGTCCATTATATGGGCAAAATACGTCACGCTGCTAAGCCTCTGACAAGTTGGGTCCAGCGCATTCGACTTTGGCATAAGAGAAAATTGTCTTTATGGAAAAAAGGCAGGAGAATGGACCAAGAAGGCAGAAAATAGACAAGGAGGTGACAGGAATAAAAGGAACAAGGCAGAAACAGAGTGATAGAAAGGTCATTTCTAGCACAGAATGTCCAGAAGGTGGGGATGCTATTTATACTGACAGGCACCCGGTATCCCCACGGGGGAAGAAATTCCAAACTGGTGTGAAGATTCAAAAGCAAACGAGTCAGTTGGTTGGTCACTGTGTCACTGCTGGTCAGAGCATTGGGAAAAGCCTACCTCCCCCTTCAGCCACATAAGGAGGCTGGAGTTAGGGTTGGGTAGCCGGCTCGCAGCTGAAATAAGATTTTAGAATGATTTGGAAAACCTATTGCCAAAGCTTGATGAAAAGAAATTAAAAAAATGACCAAGGTCTTCCTTCATAGTTCCATTCATGTCTGTGTTTGTAAATGTAGACTGTGTACAAGATCTCAGATGCACATACGCCTTTTATATGTACTTCTTTCTCTCACTCTCTTTTTGTATGTCTCATTCTTTCACTCTCCTTACATTTAAAAATACCCATCAGTCCAGCAAATATTTTATATATGAACTCTAACACATTTAGATATATTCAAATGACTGTCAAAAATAAAACAAATGTACAAGATATGTCTCTTTAGAACATTCGAGCACTCCTTATATAATGTAATAAGTTCTCTAAAGTATGAATTCAAACCTATGCAAAATGATACAAAATCACTTTAAAATGTCGTCAGATTGATTAAAATAAGTAAACAAACGTATGGATTCAATGATACAATATCTAGCATGTTCGATCCCAAGAACCTATTGGCTATTCCTCCCCCCCCCCCCCCAACCACCACACACACACTTTACAATTTAGAGCCTGCAGACAATCTTGTCTGAAAGTTTTGAGGTACCGTAAAAAGATGAAAGAAAAACATTTTTTTTTCTTTTTGCAGAAGTTTCAATATTGATCATTTGCCTCAATAGGTCATTTTTATGTCCTCAAAGTGATGTCATATGTCAAGACCATCTCCATGGTTAACAATGCTATGTGTGGTATCTATTTTCGTTGAACTGTTTATCATATTGTATACCTCCTCCAGTCAGGGCAGATTTCAAGGCTTGAAATTCAAGCTGGTCTCCCCAGGGAGTGTGCATCAATGCCACAAGAGCAACGCCAGCGCACCCTATTATTTTTTTCATTTCCTCTTTGCAAATGTATTCGTTTCCTTGCGATAGTTGCTTTTTAGTCAGGAATTTTTGCCAGGGACAAGTCATGGGTGGTTATTCGTAACACTCAGACAACTGTTGTTGTGTCATATGAGCAAAAATGCGTTGTGCTGCTGTCAAGCGCATGACAGTTCAGGCCCCGCATATCCAACTTCTGTCTATGGGTTCTTAGACTGCTAAATGTGTGTCGCAAATGGGACCTCGGTTTACCATCTCGTCCCCCCAAAATTAGCACCCAGACCCTAATATAAAGGGCTTGTGGATGGGGGAAAGTTTGGGTTCAAAAGGAGGATCGAACCTATGACTATTTGCTTTCTATGCAGGCCAGGCACGGTACCTCTAGACCATCAATTCACCTGTATTCATATTCTGTCTATTGATAGTCATGCCTGCAATTTCTTTTGTAAATATTGTACTTAAGAAAAAGACCAGTATCAAGATATCTTTAATTGGCATTTTTCTACAGTTATGTTTTAAAACGCACATTCGTTGGATTTTAATGTCCGTATGTATATCAACGGTTACAGGTTAAGTCATAAGATTTAACATGTCACAGCCAAATAGATGCAGAGTAGTAATAAAAACCATTATATAAGTGCTTAGCGCTTTCATCTTTGCACAACAAAGAGTAAAGATGAAGATCATCCAAGTTCAGCAAGATCATGTCATTCTCCAACGATTTAAATTCATTTATAATCATTTGTTGTCATATATATATTTGGTCGTTTCAAGTCGGCATGATTTCTTGCGACATTTTGATTTTAATTTTGCACAAAAAAACAAACAAAAAATTCAGAAAAAATCCAGATTACAGAATAATTAAACAGGCACATGTCAACATTTCATTTTGAATTTAATGTTCCAAGGGCACAGAACTATATATATTAATATACATGATATGCATAACAAGTGATATTTTTAATGTACAAAAACAGGAATTAAAGTTCCATAAGTCGACGACTGTTTCCATGAATAAAGCAAAAATAAAACTTATTACAATGTGTGTGTGCAGTTCTGAATAAACGGTTACCTTTTACAAAAAAAGCATAAAGGCTTTAGTATGAAAACTAAACTTAACTGTATAATAAGCGTTCGTAAATTAAAACAAATGTGAAATGAAACAGTAGAGCACTGCATTCATACGATGATAATCCGTTTTAATAAAAGCACAATGACTTTCATATGTATGTAATGTAAGCGTGGTGGAAACAGCCCTAAGGTTAACTGTATATTACATGAATAGCCAGCAGTGTGGTTGGCGTCCTTTGTACAGAGAAGTACGTTGAGTTGATTCGAAATCGGTACTCTACGCATTAAAATCCACATGTTCTAAGAAAATAAAGTTGTACTAGAGATCAATCATTTCATACATGTTTTAGCTTCAAGGGGTATTTGTGTCATTTTCTGTTGGGTACCTTCGCATGTGGGGTTCTTACCAAATGAGTGGGCTGACAGAGCTGCAAAGAGAGGTGCAAAGCATGGAGAGAATTCTGTAGAACTACATGTTCCATTATCTTTACAAGAGGGCTATCATTTACTCGAAGAGGCATTGTGGAGCAGGGCTAAAGAAAGCTTATTATCAAAAGGAGCACCTTTTAGACAGATCTTTAATCACTGACCCTGTTTTAAGGGGTATTGATCAGTCTGAAACCTACACAAGTTTGGTCACGGCAAGAAAGGCTAGCGCTTTATTTTTTCGGATAAAACTGGTTTAATCACCAAATACAGCAAAAATATAAAATATTTGTGTAGTGAGAAAATTACTAGCATTCATAATTTTTTTAATGTAAGAGTCAAAAACCATTCTTACCTTCTTTTTCTGAAAAATCCTTGGATAAGATACCAAAAAATACTAATTTGGCATTTCGTATAACAAAATCTTTAATGAACAGTCCTTTAGTACATCTGTTATAGTTATAAGTAGTATAAGCATTTCTTATGTATTTATTTATTGTTATCATTGCTTAGCCTTTTTCTGTATACTGCCTTCCATATTTAGCAACAGATAAAGAATTTCACAGCACACAACCATCAACATCAATACTCCCTCCCCTTCCCATCGTCTAATATCACTTTGAGTGAACAGACGTAAAATCGAAGCAGCAACAACAACAACAACAACAACAGAGAAGTCCATGCGAAACAAGTCCATGTCTCTTGCAATTCTTCCTCGCTGCTGCTCATATAATCAGAAACACTCTTCACTTGTTTTCCATAATCATGAACAAGGGTGGTAAACACTGAATGATCACACGGGGCTCGTCATTTTATTTTATTCTTTTATTTCGAGAATAATGGAATAAGCACTCGGTGTGCTTTAATTTTTTTTAAACATCCAGTCCTTGTGTGTGCAGTTTTGTTAATTCTGTCATTGGTAAGTAGCCATGTTCACCTCCAGCTATTGCCAACAACTGCCTGATTGGTAGGCTAGCCCACCAACAATAGTTGTACCAGTGTGTAAACGATTGTGTAAACAATTGAGCATTATAATACCCAGGCCCTCTGCTGTGTGCCCTGTGTAAAATTTAAATGATGACCTCAAAGCATCCAGCAAACTTCGGCTCCACTCCGAAAATGACGTCACACTGGAAGTGACCATACAGTGTGCAGAAGCAAGCATTAACTTTTGCCAAGAAGAAACGGAAGTACGTAAGATGAGCTGCCTCATTATACAGGCCAATGATTGGTTCAGTCAGTCAGAGAGGCATTGTGGGATATGGCTGTGGACTGGTTTCTGTAGTTTTGGAGAAGAGTGAATTTACTTTTTTAAAATAAAAAATTCTTTTATTTCGAGGATGATGGAATAAGCACTCATGTGATTTTATTTTAAACATCCAGTACCGGTGTGTGTGTGTGTGTGTGTGTGTGTGTGTGCGCACGCGCAGGTCGTTAAATTTTGTGCTCCGTTCCTACCGGCACGCAATGACCCACTCTTCTGAAATATGAGTGAGGGAGTGTGGGAGGTGGGTGGGTGGGGGGGGGGGGGGGGGGGGGGGTAGGGGTTAGGGAGGGGGGATCTCCCTCCTGGTCAGTCGGCCTTCCTTGGCACAGCTTTGATGAGAAGCTGGGAGGCACTGGTCAGCAACTGGGCCATGCCTGCTTTGTACTGCATCATGTCCTGAACACGTAGTAATAACATTGTTATCATATCATCATCATCATTATTATTATTATTATAATTATCATTATTATCATAATGCAGACATACATACACACGCGGATATGATGCATGCAACATTCACACATTATTATCATTATCATCATCATTATTATGAGTATTATTATTATTATTATTATCATTATGATGCCGACATGCATACACACGCGGTTATGATGCATGCAACATTCACACATTCAAGTTCAACCCAGCAAAGCCATAATGATAATGCACAGAAGCAAGTCTGCATAGGTACAGACACACAGTTACAGACAGACGGAGAGACACATGGTCGCATGCGCGAACGTAGGCACGCACGCACACACGCACGCACGCACGCACGCACACACACACACACACACACACACACACACACACGGACGCCTCATTTTCTAGGCAGGTGCGTTACCTCTAGACCACCGATCTTCCAGTTAGTGGATGAGTGGTCTAGAGATAACGCACCTACCTAGAAAGTGAAATGTCCAGGTTGAATCCCGATCCGGGTTCGATTCCCGTTTCTGGCCGAAACTTTCTCCCCATCCTCTAGACCGTGGGAGGTGGTCTGGGTAGTAGTCTTTCGGGTGAGGCGATAAACCGAGGTCCTGTGGACAACATGCATTAAGTGCACGTAAAAGAACCCACAGCAACAAAAGAGTCATCCCTGGAAAAATTATGTACAAAAAGCCACTCTGGTATGGAAACAAATACCGTAGCAGACAGGAAAAGACACACAAAAATTAATGGGTGGCGCTGCTCTTGTGGCGACGCGCTCTCCCCGGGGAGAGCAGCCCGAATTTCACGCAGATAAATCTGCCGTGACTTATAGTTGTAGAATATAATTACAAATAAAAAGGTAAGGTAAAGGTAAAGGAGTCCCATAACCTATAAGGTCGTAGGGGAGCGAGGCGTCAGAGACCTCACTTCTCTAGGGCCAGCATATTGAGGGCGGCGCCCATCTCCTCTCCCTCGCTGCTTTACCTTCCCTGACCCTAAAGAGGGCAGGTACCCATTTACAGCTGGGTGAACGGGGGAGGGGGGGTGCAGAGGGGGGAGGAGGAGGAGGCTGTACAGAATCCATGGTGCGCAAACAAACGGTCACCCATCCACTTTGGTAACCACGCTGGATGCTGCTAAACTTTAGCTTGGGGAAAGCGAGTGCTCTGACCACTGAACTATCCCATCCCCACACCGATACTGACAAACACTATCTTCACCTATCCCGAAGTCCCTTCGACCGTGGGGGCACCAATGAAGATTTTGCAACCAGCTTCCTCCACTCCCTGTGGTCTTCTGCTTTCCGTATCAATTCGTTCCAATTCAAGGCCAGTCCTCCACTCTCTGATGTTGTCTTCCCTTTGTCTTCTCTGTCTGCCTCTTCTTCGTCTCCCTCCTTGTATTGTTCCCTGTAGGACAGTCTTGGCCAGTCCAGATGTTCGTGTAACGTGCCCGTACGTACCACTTCAGTTTGCGTTTTTGCCCACTGAAGTCAGGAGCTCTTCGTATGGTCCTATGGCGTTTATAATTCTGGTTTTCACTTCCTCATTAGTGATGTGATCTCGGTATCAGATACCAAGGAGTTTGCGAAAGCACCTCGTCTCCATTGCCTGTATCCTTCTTTCAATGTCTGCTGTAATGGTTCACGTTTCACAAGAGTACACAAAATATGGACGTGATGAGGGAATGCATCGGTCTGATCTTAAAGCTGATGGCGACGTGATACTGACCAACACGCTAGTGACCAACACGCTACTGACCGACACGCTAGTGACCAACACGCTACTGACCAACACGCTACTGACCGACACGCTAGTGACCAACACGCTACTGACCGACACGCTAGTGACCAACACGCTACTGACCAACACGATAGTGACCAACACGCTAGTGACCAACACGATAGTGACCAACACGCTAGTGACCAACACGCTAGTGACCAACACGCTAGTGACCAACACGCTACTGACCAACACGCTACTGACCGACACGCTACTGACCAACACGATAGTGACCAACACGCTACTGACCAACACGCTACTGACCAACACGATAGTGACCAACACGCTACTGACCAACACGCTACTGACCAACACGATAGTGACCAACACGCTACTGACCGGTAAATCCGGGGTGCGGACAAAGCACAGCTCTCTGAGGACGTGCACCATGGCGATCTTCATCTCCAGCAGGGCCAGTTTACTGCCGATGCACATCCGCGGCCCAAAGCCGAAAGCCAGGAAGGTGATGGGCTCCATGCCTGATTTGTCACTGAATCTGGAACAATAATGATACTGTGATGAGGATGAGGAGGAGGATGGCGTGGTGATGACGATGATTATGATGATGGTGGTGATGGTAATGATGGTGATTATAACGACGACGACGATGATGATGATGGTGTTGATGATGATGAAAACAACAATAGCAATAACGCTGCTACTACTACTGCTACTGCTGCAGCTGCTGCTACCACTACTGCTACTGCTGCTGCTACTACTACTGCTACTGCTGCTGCTACTGCTGCTACTACTACTGCTGCTGCTGCTGCTGCTGCTACTACTACTGCTACTGCTGCTACTACTACTACTACTACTGCTACTGCTCTGCTACTGCTACCACTACTGCTACTGCTGCTGCTGCTGCTGCTGCTGCTGCTACTACTACTACTACTACTGCTGCTACTGCTGCTGCTACTACTGCTGCTGCTGCTGCTGCTGCTGCTGCTGCTGCTGCTACTGCTGCTACTACTACTGCTACTGCTGCTGCTACCACTACTCCTGCTGCTGCTACTACTACTGCTGCTACTGCTGCTGCTGATGCTACTGCTGCTGCTACTACTACTACTACTGCTGAAACACCAACATCATCCATCATCTCATCCTCATCATTACTACCACCACCACCACACTACAACTCTGCTGTGTGCATCGACTATGTCTTGACTATCTGACATGAAGATCCTACACAAATAAATATAAAACACTACATCTGCACCATGCCACCCCACCACCCCCTCCCATCTACCCCACAGGACTAACAAGTAAACCGTGAAGTTGTGGCTTCGATTCCCAGCCTCGCCCTTTTTTTCCCAGTTTGACCCCCGAAAAGTCGAACTAAATGTCAAAGTCTTCGGGATGAGACTACAAACCGAGGCACTGTGTGCGAACGCACGCAGAATATTTTACACACACTTTGAAAACCCGTTCCGCCTTTAAGAAAAGTAGGCCATTATGTGCCGGTAGGAACGGATGACAACATTTAAAAAAACAACACACGCATGCACACACACACACACAGATGTCGTGTTTAGTACACCAACCCCGATGTCGGAATACGGCTACCTAAATCGTAGTGGGTTAAAAATTCCACCAAAAAAAATCTCACCATTAGTGAAACTCAGAGCTCTAAGCCCAGGAACGAAAAAAAACCAAAACCAACAACAACCAACAACAAACAACAACCCCATTATATCTATTACTCTGCGGCGACTTGACCTGACCTGACCTGTCAGGGTCAAAGCGTTGCGGGTCAGGGAAGTGGTCAGGGTTCCACATGACCTCGGACACAGGAACCAGCACTCCGAATCCTTTGGGAATGGTCACTCCTTTGATGGTCACCGTCTCCGAAGCAATGCGACTGATCCTGAACAGGCAACATCTCTATATATATTATATTTATTTTATTTTATTTTATTTTATTTTTATTTATTTATTTATTTTTATTAATTTATATATATATATATTTATATATATCTATATATATATATCTATACCACTTTCAGTCACGAGATTTCTCTGCGTGAAATTCAGGCTGTGCTCTCCCCCGGGGGAGAGCGCGTCGCCACAAGAGCAGCGCCACCCTTTTTTTTGTTGTGGTCTGCATCTGTATTTGTTTCCCTGTCAGAGTGGCTTTTTTTTCTAAGAAATTTTGCCAAGGGACAACTCTCTTGTTGCCGTGGGTTCTTTTACGTGCGCTGAAAATTTTGTGTGTAACACACACCACAGACCTCGGTTTATCGTCTCATCCGAAAAAGACTAGCGCCCAGAACACCACCACTCATGGTCTAATGGATGGGGGGAAAAGTTTCGGGCCCAAACGGGATTCGAACCACCGCACACTTCTGACCCGGACTTTTCGCTTTCTAGACAGGCGCGTTACCTCTAGACCACCGATCCACACATACCTTGCTCATGTCAACGACCCGAAAGGTCTGGAAAAAGGGGAGGCATCATCATCATCATCATCATCATCATCATCATCATCATCATCATCGTCGTCGTCGTCTCGTCGTCGTCGTCGTCTAAGCAACTACTGCGGACATCGCTATTTCTTTCTTTCTTTCTTTCTTCCTCCTCGTCCCCCTTATCACTAATCATCATCATCGTCGTCGTCGTTGTCATCGTCACTGACATCATTATTGTCGTCTAGGAAGCGAAAAGTCCGGGGTCGGAAGTGTGCGGTGGTTCGAATCCCGTTTGGGCCCGAAACTTTCTTCCCCCCCCCCCCCCCCCCTATCTATCCATTACACCATGAGTGGTGGTTTGGGCGCTAGCCTTTCAGATGAGACGATAAACCGAGGTCCCGCGTGTTACACAAAATTATTCAGCGCACGTAAAAGAACCCACGGCAACAAGAGAGTTGTCCCTGGCAAAATTCTGTAGAAAAAAGCCACTCTGATAGGGAAACAAATACAGTTACAGACCCCCCCCCCAAAAAAGGTGGAGCTGCTCTTGTGGTGACGTACTCTCCCCGGGGAGAGCAGCCCGAATTTCACGCAGAGAGATCTCGTGACCTAAAGTGGTATAAATGAATAAATGAAAATAAATAAATAAATAAAATAAATCGTCGTCATCATCATGATCATCATCAACTTATTCTGCTTCTTCCTCCTCCTCTTCTTCCTCCTCCTTCTCCTTATTCCTCAAAATTCATCACCCAGACCTGCCAGTCTTGCTACTATCAATTACGGCGCATAAGTGCGATTCGCAAGTATCTGTCCACTGATGCAACTTCCAAGCTTGTGACATCTCTCATTCTTTCACGTTTAGACTACTGTAATTCTCTTTTGGCTGGCCTACCAGCATCATCTATCCACTCTCTTCAACGCATACAAAACTCTGCAGCTCGACTGGTCCTAAGAAAGAAAAAATCTGAACACATCACTCCTCTTCTGCGATCTCTTCACTGGCTGCCTGTCTCACAAATACTGGAGTATAAAATCAATACCCTCTGTTTCAAATGTCTCCACAAATCTGCACCCCTTATCTCTGTAACTGTCTTCATCTGTACACTCCATCCCGTTCCCTTCGTTCAGCCGCAGATAATTTGTGCTTTCGAACACCCAGATTCAAACAAACCACTGTTGGCCGTCGCTCCTTCTGTTTCTGGTCCATCCACCTGGAATGACCTCCCTCTTTCACTTCGACAAAAGCCTTCACTTGATACCTTCAAATCCAGCCCCAAAACACACTTATTTCCTACCTGAGACTTTCCCCCCCAAATATCTGTCCCTAATTTTCAACAGCATTTTTCACCTTCTAAGTGTTGTTCCGTGTGTGTGTGTGTGTGTGTGTGTGTGTGTGTGTGTGTGTGTGTGTGTGTGTGTGTGTGCGTGTGTGTGCGTGTGTGTGCGTGCATGCGTGCATACGTGCGCGCGCATGGTTTTGAAATCTGTTGTTCATTATGTTTAAGGAGAGTTGCATGCCTGTAAATGACTGAGTGCAAGCGCTTCGATTTGTTTTTTTTGTTTTTTTTACAAGATTCAGCGCTATATAAATTCCATATATTATTATTATTATTATCATTATTATTATTATTCCTACCATCATCATCGTCGTCATTGTCGTAGTCAAAATCATCATCTTTCGTCATCGTCATTTTTATCATCACGATCATCATCGCCTTATTCTGCTTCCTCCCTCCTCATCCTCCTCTCTTTTCTTCCCCCCCCCCCTCCTCTCCCTCATTCCCCTCCTCTTTGCCTCCCCTTCCCTCCATAGCGACTTAGGACTCGATACAGAATCGTTCACGTTTAAATCCGCTTCAAGTTCAGAATCAATATTTCCTCATCTCCTCAAACTCAAACATTTAACATCATAATCTTGAACATAAATCACCTTAGATGACATAGTACCTTCATTTTAGTTCATTCCTCGAGTGCTAACAAAACCAGGCTGTGCTGAGGACGCCGGCCATTTCTCTCAATTTATCATCCCAAGATTACAACAACAACAAAGCGTTAACAATAATAATCGTTTCAAAGTAATAATATAAAAAAGACATGGAATGCCATGTAGGGCAAGTACCACTGCAGAACAGACATCCTGTGCCCACCCCCCCAGGGTTTATATAGTTTCACTACATGGTTGTTGTTGTTGTTGACTTCAATTTTAAGTCTGTTCACTTTTAGTGATATTAGGCGTCTACCTGGTTGTCTGATGGAGCAAAACACTTGTCGTTTTTTTCTCTCTCTCTCTCTTCTTCTTTCAAGCCAAAAAGAAAAGAAAAACATTGCCATTCCCTTCTTGTAATGCAGCATACGGGTTTTTGTGTGTGACTTGATGAGAGAGAGAGAGAAAGAGAGAGAGAGAGAGAGTGTGAGAGAGAGAGAGAGAGAGAGAGAGAGAGAGAGAGAGAGAGAAGAGAAGAGAGAGAGAGAGAAAGAGAGAGAGAGAGAGAGAGAGAGAGAGAGAGAGAAGAGAGAGAGAGAGAGAGAGAGAGAGAGAGAGAGAGAGAGAGAGAGAGAGAGAGAGAGAGAGACTAATTCCTTTAAAAAAAAGGAGCAGGCGCACATTCTTTAGGCCTAGTTTATTTTTGCTTTTGTTTTTTTAATAAAAATTGCAGTCGCCTTAAACAGACAGACAGACACCCCCGGACAGTCAGAGGTGGACAGACAGATCGACTGACCAACAAATAGACAGACCAACGGACAGACCAACAGACAGACAGACTGACCAACACACAGACAAACAAACGAACAACAGGTGGACAAAAAACACGAAAAGTCTTAGGTTCAATTCCACCCCAAAACACACACACACACACTCTCTCTCTTATATATATCCCTAAGGGCGGGGACTGATTGTAAAAAAAAAAGCACATGGGTGCTCATTCGTTATCCTCGAAATAAAAGAATTTGTCAGTCATTGTCATTGTCATTGTCATGTACACATACGTACACTGGTGTGGGCGGATGCAGGCGCAGAGTTTCGTAAATCGTCTGCTCCAGATACTTCAGCTTGGACACATTGTCGCTGGTGGGTGTCTCCTGTACAAAAAGGTCAAGGTCAAGCTGTCCCATAACCTACGAGGTCGTCGGGGAGCGAGGCATCAGAGACCTCACTTCTCTAGGGGCCAGCATAACTATTGAGGGCAGCGGCGCCCATCTCCTCTCCTCTCCCTCGCTGCTTTACCTTTTCCTGACCCTAAAGAAGGCAGGTAGAGAGGCACCGTGGTCGAGTGGTTTAGGCGGTCAACTCGTGATCCAGAGGTCGCGGGTTCGATCCCCGCTCGGCTCGGTGTTGTGTCCTTGGGAAAGACACTTTACTCCTATTTTCCTCACTCCACCCAGGTGTACAAGTGGGTACCAGCTCTGCTGGGGAAGTATCTGGCGACAGACTAGCGTCCTGTCACAGGGGTGGTGAAAAACCATCAGTTCGCTTAGCGCTACAGAAACCGGGATAAGCTCCGGCTCTATGGGCCTTCTGGCTCGAAAGAACATACTTTTTTTTTTATTTTTTAAAGAAGGCAGGTACCTATTTTACAGCTGGGTGAACGAACTGGGGGTAGGACTGTACTGAAGCCAAGGCGCGTAAACGGTCACCACCACCCATCCAAGTGGTAACCACGCTCGATGCTGCTTAACCTTAGCTTGGGGGAAAGCGAGTGCTCTGACCACTGAGCTATCCCCGTCCCTCTGTTTCCTTGCACACACACACACACACGCGCACCGCGCACACACCGCACGCCACACACATACACACACACACACACACATACACACACACACACACACACACACACACACAATACACACACACACACAAACACACACACACACCACACACACACTAAAACACACACACACACTTTTATTTTTCATTCCTCGGCTAAAGCTCTGAGGTTGACCATTGGTGAGATTTTTGCGTATGCGACAGTCCCCCCCCCCTTCCCCCCCCCCCCCCCCCCTCCTCAACCATTCAGGTAGCCGCATTCCGACTTCGGGGATGGTGTCTAAACACGACACCTGACTGTACGCATGCGGGGATTTTCGGTTTTTTATTTTTTTGTTGTCATCCGTTCCTACTGGCACACAATGGCCTACTCTTCCGAAAGGCAAGAAGGGGGCTGGGGCGGGATAGCTTAGTGGTTAGAACATTGCGCTCGCAATCTGACGACCCCGGTTCGATTCCCGTTCAAGGGGGATATTTTCATTTCCCCCCCCTGGAGTTAACATCAGTGCAAGACTCCACTCTCCTCAAAAGTCCTTCGGATGAGACTATAAACCGAGGCCCCGTGTGTGCGAACGCACGTAGAACATCTTACGCACACGTTAAATCCTGTTCCGCTTTTCGTAAGAGTAGGCGGCCATTGTGTGCCGGTGGGGGAAGAGATGACAAAATTTACAAAACCGCATTCACACGGGGACTGGATGCAAAAAAGCACATAAGTGCTTATTCCATTATCCTCGATTTAAAACAATAAAATAAAAATAAATAAATAATAAAATAAAAGGCATAAATACGGGGTCTGGATGTAAAAAGCCAACATGCGTGCTTATTCCACAATCCTCGAAATAAAAGAGTAAATAAATGAATAAATAAAATATTTTAAAAAGGGCGGAACGGGTTTTTAACGTGTGTGAAAGATGATGTTCTGCGTGCGTTCGCACACGAGGCTTCGTTTTATAGTCTGATCATCCAAAAGCCTTTGACATTCAGTTCCATTTTTTTCTCTCGTCAAACTGAGAAGAAAAAAAAAAGGGGCGAGGCTGGGGATCGAACCCCATGGTTTACTTGTTAGGCAGGCGAACGTCTTAACCATCCTGCCACCTTCCTTACTTGTGCGCGCACACATTGCACACCATCCTTTAGCACTGAAGCGCTGGTCTGATGACACCAGTAGAAATCGTAGCAGAGCGTTTCAGAAATTATTTATTCATTTATTTATTATTTTTCATGTCGACGATAATGGAATAAACGCTGACGTGCTTTTCTCTTTTACATCGAGTCCCCGTGTGTATGCGGTTTTGTAAATTTTCTCATCCGTTCCCACCCCGGGCACACAATGGCCTACTCTTCCGAAAAGCGGAACAGGATTTAACGTGTGCGCAGAGATGTCCTACGTGCGTTCGCACACGGGGACT
This sequence comes from Rapana venosa, assembly GCA_028751875.1. Classification (NCBI taxonomy): domain Eukaryota; kingdom Metazoa; phylum Mollusca; class Gastropoda; order Neogastropoda; family Muricidae; genus Rapana; species Rapana venosa. The sequence continues at coordinate 16,232,282 of CM054166.1, forward strand.
CGGTTTATAGTCTCATCCGAAGGACTTGTTTGATTATTCCAGACGACGGACACTGCTGTAGCCGAGTGGTTCAGACAGTTCGACTTCAACCCCATGGGTTCATAAAGTTGTGGGTTCGAATCTTCTGTGGCGTCTGGTGGTTTTTTATATATATAAAAAAACCATGTCCCAGATCAACTTCAAGTGCAGACCTGCCAGTGCTTCGATTCTCTCTCTATGTGTGTGTGTGTGTGTGTGTGTGTGTGTGTGTGTGTGTGTGTGTGTGTGTGCGTGTGTTTGTGTGTGTATACGTATATGTATATATGTGTGTATATATTATACATACACACATACATACATGCATATATATATACATTATATATATATATATAATATATTATTACAATACATACACACACAACACACACACCACACACACACACACACACACACAACAACCAACACACAGAGTACAGAAGTAGCCTGACTTGTTTGTCAGGCGCTTAACTTAACTTAACTTAACTTAACTAAACAGCAAACGCAACGCATTTTCCGCTCCTACAACAAACACATCAGAGGCACCGTGGTCGAGTGGTTTAGGCGGTCAATTCGTGATCCAGAGGTCGCGGGTTCGATCCCCGCTCGGCTCGGTGTTGTGTCCTTGGGAAAGACACTTTACTCCTATTTTCCTCACTCCACCCAGGTGTACAAGTGGGTACCAGCTCTGCTGGGGAAGTATCTGGCGACAGACTAAGCGTCCTGTCAAGGGTGGGGTGAAAACGATCCAGTTCGCTTAACGCTACAGAAACCGGATAAGCTCGGCTCTATGGGACTTCTGGTCGAAAGAACTTACTTTTTTTTTTTACTATACTACAAACACACAAACCGGCACAAGATGCTTGTCTGACGTTAAACAACACAACGACTACAAATACTACTCACTCTACTACTACTACTTACATAACTATACTATTTATCTTACTTCTATACTACTACAACTAACTATACTACACACCACGTACTACTACTAACTATACTACTACTACTACACTACTACTACTACTACTACTCTACTTCTACTACTACTACTACTACTACTACTACTACTACTACTACTACTACTACTACTACTACTACTACTACGACACTACTACTACTACTACTACTACTACTACTACTACTACTACTACTAACTACACTCTACTACTACACTACTACTACTACTACACTACTACTACTACTACTACTTCTACTACTACTACTACTACTACTACTACTACTACTACTACTAACTACTACTACTTCTACTTACTACTACTACTACTATTACTCTACTACTCTACTAACTACTACTTCTACTACTACTACTACCTACTACTCACTACTACTACTACTACACGACGACGACGACGACGACTACTACTACTACTGCTACTGCTACTACTACTACTACTACTTCTACACTACTACTACTACTACGACTACGACTACTACTACTACCACTACCACTACTACTACTACTTCTACTACTACACTATACTACTACCACTACTACTACTACTACTACTACGACTACTACTACTACTACGACTACTACTACTACTACTACTACTACTACTACGACTACTACTACTACTACGACAACGATAACAACAACGACGACTTAAGACAAAAAAGAATCTGCTGCGACCAGCGGAAGGCACTGACTGACCTCTCCCAGCTCTAGCTGCATCTCCGTCACGATGCGTTGCTGCACGTCAGGCCGCATGGCCAGGTTGTAGGTCAGGAATTGCAGCGTGGTCCACATGGTCTCGTAGCCAGCGTAGAAAAAGATGAGCATCTGACTGACAATCTCCTCCTTCGTCAGGTCTGTAAAGTGAGGAGGAGGAGGATGGTGATGGTGGTGAGGGTGATGGTGAGGGTGGTGGTGGTGGTGAAGGTGGTGATGGTGAGGGTGGTGGTGGTGGTGGTGGTGATGGTGGTGATGGTGGTGGGGGTGAAGATGAGGAGGAGGAGGAAGAGAAGGATGGTGATGGTGGTGGTGGTGAGGGTGGTGGAGGTGGTGAGGGTGGTGGATGGTGGTGGTGGTGGTGATGGTGGTGAAGGTGGTGGTGGTGATGGTGGTGAGGGGTGGTGGATGGATGGTGGTGGTGAGGTGGTGGTGGATGGTGGTGGTGAGGGTGGTGGATGGTGGTGATGGTGGTGGTGGTGGTGATGGTGATGATGATGATGAGGAGGAGGAGGAGGAAGATGGTGATGGTGGTGGTGATAGGTGGTGTATGGTGAGGGTGGTGGTGGTGATGGTGAGGGTGGTGGTGGTGATGGTGAGGGTGGTGGTGGTGATGGTGGTGATGGTGAGGGGTGGTGGTGGTGGTGGTGAGGGTGGTGGTGATGTTGATGATGATGATGAGAAGGAGGAGGAGGAAGAGGATGATGATGGTGGTGATGATGATGGTGGTGATGATGAGGGTGGTGATGATGATGAGAGGAGGAGAAGGATGGTGATGGTGGTGGTAGTGGTGTTGATGGTGATGGTAGTGGTGGTGTAGATGATGGTGATGATAATGATGTGTGATGATGATGATGAGGATGGTGGTGGTGATGATGGTGGTCGCGGTGATGATGATGAGGAGGAGGATGGTGATTGGGAGATGAGGGGTAGGAGAAGGATGGTGATGGTGGTGGTCATGGTGATGATGATGATATGAGAGGAGGAGGAGGAAGAGGAGAAGGATGGTGATGGTGATGATTATGATGGTGGTGGTGGTGATGGCGGTGGTGATGGTGATTGTTGTGAGGGTGGTGGTGATGATGATGATGATGAGAGGAGGAGGAGGAAGAGGAGAAGGATGGTGATGGTGATGATTATGATGGTGGTGGTGGTGATGGCGGTGGTGATGGTGATTGTGGTGAGGGTGGTGGTGATGATGATGATGATGATGAGGAGGAGGAGGAGGAGGAAGAGGAAGAGGAGAAGGATGGTGATGGTGATGATTATGATGGTGGTGGTGGTGATGGCGGTGGTGATGGTGATTGTTGTGAGGTGGTGGTGGTGATGTGATGGATGAGAGAAGGAGGAGGAGGAGAGGAGAAGGATGGTGATGGTGATGATTATGATGTGGGTGGTGATGGCGGTGATGAGGTGATTGTGGTGAGGTGTGGTGTGATGATGATGATGATGATGATGAGGAGGAGGAGAGGAGAAGAGGAAGAGGAGAAGGATGGTGATGGTGGTGATTATGATGGCGGTGGTGATGGCGGTGATGAGGTGATTGTGGTGAGGGTGGTGGTGATGATGGTGATGAGAGATGAGGAGGAGGAGGAAGAGGAGAAGGATGGTGATGGGGGATTATGATGGCGGTGGTGATGGCGGTGATGATGGTGATGTGGTGAGTGGTGTGTGTGATGATGATGATGAGGAGGAGGAGGAGGAGGAGAGGAGAAGGATGGTGAGGTGATTATGATGGCGGTGTGATGGTGATTGTGGTGAGGGTGTGGTGATGTGATGATGATGATGATGAGGAGGAGGAGGAGGAGGAAGAGGAGAGGATGGGTGATTATGATGGCGGTGATGATGGTGATTGTGGTGAGGGTGTTGGTGATGATGATGATGATGATGATGAGGAGGAGGAGGAGGAAGAGGAGAAGGATGGTGATGGTGGTGATTATGATGGCGGTGGTGATGGTGGCGGTGATGATGGCGGTGATGATGATGATGGTTGTGGTGAGGGTGTTGATGATGATTGATGATGGTGGTGGTGATGATGGTGGTGCCGCCGATGATAGTGGTGGTGATGATGGTTGTCGTGGTGGCGATGATGGTTGTGGTGGTGGTGATGATGGTTGTGGTGGTGGTGATGATGGTTGTGGTGGTGGTGATGATGATGATGAGGAGGAGGAGGAGGAAGAGGAGAAGGATGGTGATGGTGGTGATGATGATGTGGTGATGATATTGATGGTGATGATGGTAATGATGATGGTGGTGATGACAATGGGGATGATGAATGAATGATGACGATAATGATTAATCAACACCGTCGCCACCACCACCACCATCATCATCATCATCATCATCAGGGGGGCGGGATAGCCTAGTGGGTAGAACGTTGCGCTAACGATCTGACGGGTCCGGGTTCGAGCCACTCCCAAGGCACTCGTTCAAGAGGATTTTGTCTCCCCTAAACATCAGTGCAGACTCCACTCCCCCCAAAAGTCCTTTGCATGAGACTATAAACCCGAGGCCCCGTGTGCGAACGCACGCGGAACATTTTGCCCTGCACGTTTAAAGCCTGTTCTGCCTTTCGGAGGAGTAGGCCATTTGTTTCGGTTGGAACGGATGTGTCAAAACCGCATGTACACGGGGACTGGATGTAAACAAAAAACCCTGGCTTATGCCATTATCTTCGAAAGAAAAGAAAGACTACTACTACTACTACTCCTAACTACTACTACTCC
>CM054166.1:16241715-16291715 GCA_028751875.1 Rapana venosa
TTCTGAATTGTTTGCCTTTTTGTGTCTAATGTCACTAAGTGTGAATAGACGTTAAATTGAAGAACAACACGCAAATCCAAATCTCTAACGACAGACGCTATAGCCGAGTGGTTAAGACCGTTTGACTTCAATTCCATGGGTCCACGAAGTCGTGGGTTCGAATCTAGGTGTTGGCGTCGGGTGAATTAAAGGGTGAGGGATATTTTACGATATTCCAGGTCAACTTCAAGTGCAGACCTGCTAGTGCCTGAATTCTGTTCGTGTGTATACGTACATGCAGAAGATCGAAAGTATGCATGGTCAGAGTCCAGTCCAATCCAATCCAATACGATACGATACGATATGTTACAAGACAATACCATACGACACAATGTTATGCTAGCCTAGACTAGACTATACTATACTGTACAATTCTATACTATACTATAATACTATACTATACTATACTGCACTGTACTGTACTGTACTGTACTATACTATATACTATATAATACTATACATACTATACTATATACTATACTATACTACTATACTATACTATACTATACTATACGACTACACAACGAACTACAACTACACTAATTGCACAGACACTACACTACACTGCACTGCACAATGCAAAATAATACAATATCACACATACAATGCAATAACTGCAGCGCTGAAACCCCTCCCTCCCTCCCTCTCCCTCCCCACCCCCTCCCCCATATCCAAAACTGTTCAACCAAAAGAACAAACACCTGATTCAACCTAACGTTTTCTAACTCGCCCACATTCTACATAAACACACAGCCAGACTAAAGTAGCCATTACCGTGAGAGAATAATATTATCATGACCCCCCCAAAGCATTCCAACGAAATACTTACACACGTGTGCATATGTGCGCGCGTATGTGTGAGTGAGTGTGAGTGTGTGTATATGTGTGTGTGTGTGTGTGTGTGTGTGTGTACTCGCGCGTGTGTGCGTGCGTGCGTGCTTGCTTGCAACACACACCCTCAACCCCCCCCCCACCCCCCAACATTCTCCCTCCCCCTCCTACACACACACACTCCCTCCCCCTCCCCTCACCCCACACTCCTCTCCCCCCCCCCCCACCCCCCATCCCACACACGCATACACGCACAACAACCTCAATCAACCGCATACACACGGGGACTGGATGTAAAAAAGCACACGAGTGCTTATTCCATTATCCTCGATATAAAAGAATAAATTAAAAAAATTAAAAAAATAAATAAATAAACAAACGAGACTCACCCATCAGCGCGTTGAAAATCTGGAATCGTTTGAGGGTGCCCAAAAAGTGGTTGAGGTTGTTGAGGTAAGGGTCACCGACATCCGTCTGAGAGTTCACCTTCAGGCCGAACAAGGTTCCGAGATCACGTCCAGAAGGTAAGCTCTGAAGTAACTGCCACAGCCCAGCCCCAGCACATAGTGGAGAGAGGGGGAAAGGTAATAATGATAATAATAATGATAATAATCATAATCATCATCATAATCATCATCATCATCATCAGGTGGATCGGTGGTCTAGAGGTAACGCGCCTGTCTAGAAAGCGAAAAGTCCGGGTGTGAAGTGTGCGGCGGTTCGTACCCCGTTTGGACCGGAAATTTTTCCCCCCCATCCATTAGACCATGAGTGGTGGTCTGGGCGCTAGTCTTTCGGATGAGACGATAAACCGAGGTCCCGTGTGTTACACGTAATTATTTAGCGCACGTAAAAAAACCCACGGCAACAAGAGAGTTGTCCCTGGCAAAATTCTTAGAAAAAAGCCACTCTGATAGGGAAACAAATACAGTTGCAGACATGAAAAAAAAAAAAAAAAGGGTGAAAAGGGTGGCGCAGCGCTAAGTGGCGACGCGTTCTCCCGCTCTCCCCGGGGAGAGCAGCCCGAATTTCACGGAGAGAAATCTGCCGTGACTTAAAGTGGTATGAAATAAAATCTGAGCGCTTTGATTTGTTGCTTTACAAGATTCAGCGCTATATAAATTCCATACATTATTATTATTATTATTATTATTGTTGTGTTGTTGTGCGTTCCCCAGCTTTACATTCTGGGGGTCACCCAGAACGTGCCACACTCTGACTCACTCACTCATCCCACTTACTGGGAATCACTGTGAGATAGGAAGTACACACTGGATGAGAAGTTTGCGTGTATGTGACTCTTTTCAAGTACCTCGCCAAATTGGCAGCCAGACTCCGACTTCAGAGGATTTTTTTTTCTCCTTTAAAAGAAGAGCGCAGGTTGTTATGTTAAGAGCTTGTCATGGCTGAAGGCAATCTCAACACAACGTTTTACAACATAACAACGTTTTAATGTAGGCCTTGGCAATTAGCTGACATCAATAAATAACTGACACAGCCTTTGACCTGGGCCAATGAGAGAGGGATGGTAATAATGATAATAATAATAATAATAATAAATCATACACCCTGAGAAAGCCAGCCAGCAACATCACAAGGCAGGCAACTATCATGGAACCCCCAGGGAAAACGAAAAACAGGAAGGCCAAGAAACACCTGGCGACGCGACCTTGAGGCAGAAACCAGGAAGATGGGATATACCTGGAGACAGCTGGAGAGAATAGCCCAGGACAGAGGACTCTGGCGGACTGTTGTCGGCGGCCTATGCTCCAGGGGGAGTGATGGGCCTAAGTAAGTAAGTAAGTAATATTTTGCACCCCCCCCCCACCCAAAAAAACCCCACCCAAATCAAAGCGCTTTCATTCCTCCTAGTCTTTCACATGCAGCCAGTTATAATTAATAAATTTTTACAAAATCGAATGTAAACACACTCACGCGCCCCCCACCCCCCTTCCCCTCACACACAAAGGTTGTACACTCCGGCAGGGTGATGGTGGGGTGGGGGTGGGGAGTTGGTTGTTGATGGCAAGGACAGAAATGAGATGAAACAAGAGGGGATAATCTTAGGTTTCAAATAAATGTGTCTTGAGGCTGGATTTAAAAGTATCATAAGTAGGCTTTTGGCGGAGAGAGAGGGAGGTAATTCCAGATCGATGGACCAGAAACAGAGAAAGAGCGACGGCCAACAGTGGACTGGTTGAATCTACGTATTCTTAAGCACAAGGTATCTGCAGCAGAGCGGAGGGAACGAGAAGAAGTGTACAAGTGAAGACATTCACAGAGGTAGGAAGGTGCTGTTTGGTGGAGACATTTGAAACAGAGGGTACAGAGGAGGAGGAGGAGGAGAAGGAGGAGGAGGAGAAGGAGGAGGAGGAGGAGGAGGAGAAGGAGGAGGAGGAGGAGGAAGAGGAGGAGGAGGAGAGGAGAAGGAGGAGGAGGAGGAGAAGGAGGAGGAGGAGGAGAAGGAGGAGGAGAAGGAGGAAGAGGAGGAGAAGGAGGAGGAGAAGGAGACGAGGAGGAGGAGAATGAGGACGAGGAGGAGGAGGAGAATGAGGAGGAGAAGGAGAAGGAGGAGGAGAGGAGGAGAGAGAAGGAGGAGGAGGAGGAGAAGAGGAGGAGGAGGAGGAGGAGGAGACTGACTTCAATCCCATGGATCCATGAAATGGTGGGTTCCAATCTGGGTGGTAGCGTCTGGTGAATTAATTAAGGGAGGGGATTTTTTTTTTAACGATCTTCCGGGTCAACTTCAAGTCCAGACCTCACAGTGCCTTAGTTCTCTTCCTGCGTATTAATTATACACATGCAGAAGATCAGATAATGCATGTCAAAAGATCCAGCAATTCATGCCAGCGTTCGGCGGGTTACGGAAACACGGACATACCCAGCATGCAGCCTGTCCAATGAACTGAGCTGCTCTGAAGTCGGAACGTGTCGGCTGAGGCCAGCAGGCAGACCTCCTTGCCAAAATAATGACAAGCACAGAAGAAGACCAGGCACTACGCACTCTACCCTGTAAGAGAATACAGAGAAGAGAGGAGAAGAGAAGAGAAGAGAAGAGAGGAGAAGAGAGGAGAAGAGAAGAGAAGAGAAGAGAAGAGAAGAGAAGAGAGGAGAGGAGAGGAGAGGAGAGGAGAGGAGAGGAGAGGGAAAGGAGAGGAGAGGAGAGGAGAGGAGAAGAGAAGAGAATACAGATAAGGCAAAACAATACAATGCAATACAACACAAGACAAATCAAGACAAGGCAACTCAATACAAGGCAACACAACACAACGCAACGCAACTCACAGCAACCCAACACTACACAACCCAGTCCAGTACAACTCATACCAGTACAACAGCAGATTCACTCACTGTTTGACATCGATCTTCTCGTCATGCTGGGCCTTCTCCATCAGGTTGGCTGTCAGCTGCTGACTGCAGCGGTTGATATGGGGCTCCATCTGAACACCACACAATAATTACAGCAAACCCTACATCTGCCGCTTACTGGGCGGGTGGGTGGGTGAGGGGAGCGGGGAGATAAGGGGAACAAAATGATGGGAAGAACTGGCTTTTGGATTTGGAAGGTTGATATTTTAGTTTGTTGTTTGTTTGTTTTTGGATTTTTTTTTGGGGGGTGGGGTTCGTTCTTTATGTTTTTTTCTTTCTTCTTTTGAGGTGGGGACGGGAGGAGGGGGTGGAGGTGGGAAAGGAGGGGTAGGGGGTGGGTAGGTTGCAGACCTGCGAGTGTTCAAGAATATAATTTCTTTGGAGCTGAGATCAGGAGTGGTGTGAATACCTTCTACAGTTTACAGGTAAAAAAAAAAAAGAAAAGAAAAAAGTTTTTTTGGGGGGTTAAAACCGAATATATTTCCTCTGTGTGGAATTTCTCTACTCTCTCATCTCTCTCTCTCTCTCCACACACACACACACACACACACACCACACACACACAAACACACACACACACACACACACACACACACACACACCACACATACTTTACAAAACTGCACACACACACACACACGGGCTGTATGTAAACATTTTTAAAAAAGCACATGAGCGCTTAACTGAATTCAGAGAAACGATCCTATCAATTTACCCACTGGGCTCACAGCTTCCTTTATTCCTTTCCTCTTACCCTCCCTCCTTCCTTCCTTCCCTCCTTCCTTTCCTCCTTCCTTCCCTCCCTCCTTCCTTTCTTCCCTCCTTCCTTTCTTCCCTCCTTCCTTTCTTCCCTCCTTCCTTTCTTCCCTCCTTCCTTTCTTCCCTCCTTCCTTTCTTCCCTCCTCCCTTCCCTCCTTACTCCTTCCTTCCCTCCCTCCTTCCCTCCATCCTTCCTTCCTTTTCCCCTTCCTTCCTTCCCTCTTTCCTTCCCTCCCTCCCTCCTTCCTTCCCCCCATCCCTTTCTCCTTCCTTCCCTCCCTCCCTCCCTTTCTCCTTCCTTCCCTCCCCCCCTCCTTACTTCCCTCCCTCCTTCCTTTCTTCCCTCCCTTCCTTCCTTCCTACCTTTCCTTCCTTCCATCCCCCTTCCTTCCTTCCCTCCTTCCTTCCCTCCTTCCTTCCTTCCTGTTATCTAACCCAGACTCTCTATCCTTTCACTTGGTACATAAAGAAATTTCGGGTTCGGATTCTTTCTTACCAAAGAAAAAGGACAACATATGAAATGGCCGTTGACAAGATTTATTGACGTTCGTGTCTTAGAAAAAAAAAATCTAATGGTGGTACTACAAAAAGACAAAATGTCCCACATCAAAACTCCTCCAAAATCACAACAACAGCATTTCTAGGTTTCATGGTGTTTCGTGCTCTCTGCACACATTTCCAAATTATACGAACCATTTGTAAGCATTACAAGATACAAGAAAATCGCTTATAGTGAAATATTTTCCCAACTTTAACCAACACACAATCCTTCTTTCCTTCCTTCTTTCCCTCCCTCCTTCCTCCCTCCTTCTTTCCCTCCCTCCCTTCTTTCCTTCCCTCCCTCCTCCCTTCCTTCCCTCCCTCCCTCCCTTCCGTCCCTCCTTCCTTCCTACATTCCCCCCTTCCTTCCTTCCTTCCCTTCCCTTCTCTCCTACCATTCTGAGTTTGCTGCCACTGAAGGCAGGGGTGATGATGCCTCGGATGCGTTTCCAATCCAACACACAATCCTTCTTTCCTTCCTTCCTTCCCTCCCTCCTTCCCTTCCCTCCTTCCTTCCTTCCCTCCTTCCTTCCTTCCCTCCCTCCCTCTTTCCCTCCCTCCCTCCTTCCTTCCCTCCCTTCCCTCCTTCCTTCCTTCCCTCCCTTCCTTCCCTTCCTTCCTCCCTTCTCTCCTACCATTCTGAGTTTGCTGCCACTGAAGGCAGGGGTGAGGATGCCACGGATACGTTTCCAGTCAGGCCCCCGAGCAGCGTTGACCGAGTTGTAGAAGCACTTGGCCAGAGATTCGCGATTCAGGATCTGGATATATCACATCACACAGACACACAGACAGACACATGCATGCACACACGTGTACGCACGCACGCACGCACGCACGTACACACACGCACGCACGCGCGGGCGCGTGCGCTCGCTCAGACACACGCACGCACAGAAATATAGTAGAAAAGACGTTAAATGAAAGAAGAACACGACACGTAGAGAGACACACAGAGAGACACACTCTCCACGCACGCACGCATACACGCGCGCGCGCTCGCCGCACACACACTCACACAAAAGACATACACAGACACACATACAGACACACTCACACAGACACACACACACACACCAACGCACAGAGGCACATACACACACATGGCCACACATACACGCACGCACACAGACATACACACACAAACACACACAGACACAGAAACACACTCACACACATATGTACGCGCGCATACACGTGCAGACAACTGTATAATTAATTATAAATGCATAATGTTTGTAAAACGCTTAGAGTTTTCATAAGAAACACACACACACACACACACACACACACACACACACCACACACACACACACACACACACGCACACAACACACACACACACACACCCTCTCTCTCTCTCTCATTCGCTTTTGCAGAGAATTGTATTATCATTGTGAATGTATAATGTTTGTAAGCGCTTACACCTTTCATGCGAAAGATGAGGCGCAAATAATTATCCTTACTTACCTACTTAAACTGTTATAGCACACACACACACACACACACACACACACACACACCACACACACACACACACACACACACACTCTCTCTCTCTCTCTCTCTCTAATTTCACGTAATGTGAAAAGACGTTAAATTAAAGAACACACACACACAGATAGATAGATAGATAGATAGATAGATAGATAGATACATACATACATACATACATCCCTTCCTCCCACCCTTATCCATCCATCCATCCAAACATCCATCCATCCAAATATCCAAACATCCATCCATCCACCCATCCATCCATCCACCCATCCAAATATCCACCCATCCAAACATCCACCCATCCATCCACCCATCCAAACATCCACCCAAACATCCATCCATATTATACGCGGGTACAATAAAAAGACATATTCTCCTCCATCTTGTCATTCCCTCCATCTTTACTTTACCCATATGTCGGAGAAATGAGCAAAGTCCTTGACCAGCACAGTCTTCAGCATGTCAAGGTCACTGATGACCACCAGCGGCTGACGTCCCATGTACATCCTGCGTGTCCACAGAGCCAGTGACCACCACATTAAATTAGTGCTGTGTTGTGATGTGTTGTGTTGTGATGTCATGTGTTGTGTTGTGCTGTGGTGTGTTGTGCTGTGCTATGTTGTCATGTGCTGTGCTGTGTTATTTTTTTAAATTTTTAAAAAATTCATTCTTTTATCTATTCTTTTATATCGAGGATAATGGAATAAGCACTCGTGTGCTTTTTTTTTTTTAAACATCTAGTCCCCGTGTGTATGTGGTTTTGTAAATTTTGTCATCTGTTTCCACCGGCACACCATGGCCTACTCTTTCGAAAAGCGAAACAGGATTTAACGTGTGCGCAAGATGTTCCGAGTGCGTTCGAACACGAGGCCTTGGTTTATAGTCTCATCCGAAGGATTTTGACATTCAGTTCGATTTTTTTGGTCAAACTGGGAAGAAAGGGCGAGGCTTGGAATCGAACCCAGAACCTCACGGTTGTGCTGTGCTGTGCTGTCATGTGCTGTGTTGTCATGTGCTGTGTTGTGTTGTGCTGTGTTGTCATGTGCTGTGTTGTGCTGTCATGTGCTGTGTTGTGCTGTCATGTGCTGTGTTGTCATGTGCTGTGTTGTGCTGTCATGTGCTGTGTTGTGCTGTCATGTGCTGTGTTGTGCTGTCATGTGCTGTGTTGTGCTGTCATGTGCTGTGTTGTGCTGTCATGTGCTGTGTTGTGTTGTCATGTGCTGTGTGCTGTGGTTGTCATGTGCTGTGTTGTCATGTGCTGTGTTGTGCTGTCATGTGCTGTGTTGTGTTGTCATGTGCTGTGTTGTGTTGTCATGTGATGTGCTGTCATGTGCTGTGTTGTGTTGTCATGTGATGTGCTGTCATGTGCTGTGTTGTCATGTTCTGTGCTGTGTTGTGTTGTCATGTGCTGTGCTGTGTTGTGTTTTCATGTGCTGTGCTGTGTTGTGTTTTCATGTGCTGTGCTGTGTTGTGTTTTCATGTGCTGTGTTGTGTTTTCATGTGCTGTGTTGTGTTTTCATGTGCTGTGTTGTCATGTGCTGTGTTGTCATGTGTTGTGCTGTGTTGTCATGTGCTGTGTTGTGTTGTCATGTGTTGTTGTTGTCATGTGCTGTGTTGTCATGTGTTGTGCTGCCATGTGTTGTGTTGTGATGTGTTGTGTCTGTCATGTGTTTGTGTTATGTTGTCATGTGCTGTGTTGTCATGTGTTGTGCTGCCATGTGTTGTGTTGTGCTGTCATGTGCTGTCATGTGCTGTGTTGTAATGTGTTGTGCTGCCATGTTTGTGTTGTGTTGTGTTGTCATGTGTTGTGTTTGTCATGTGTTGTGTTGTCATGTGCTGTTGTTGTGTTGTCATGTGTTGTGTTGTATTGTGCTGTGTTATGTTGTCATGTGCTGTGCTGTGTTGTCATGTGCTGTGTTGTGTTTGTCATGTGCTGTGTTGTCATGTGCTGTGTTGTGTTTGTCATGTGCTGTGTTGTCATGTGCTGTGTTGTGTTGTCATGTGCTGCGTTGTCATGTTTGTTGTCATTGTTGTGTTGTCATGTGCTGTGTTGTGTTGTCATGTGCTGTGTTGTGTTGTCATGTGCTGTGTTGTGTTGTCATGTGTTGTGTTATGTTGTCATGTGCTGTGCTGTGTTGTCATGTGCTGTGTTGTGTTGTCATGTGCTGTGTTGTGTTGTCATGTGCTGTGTTGTGTTGTCATGTGCTGTGCTGGGTTGTCATGTGCTGTGTTGTGCTGTGCGGTGTTGTGTTGTCATGTGCTGTGCTGTGTTGTCATGTGCTGTGCTGTGCTGTGCTGTGCTGTCATGTGCTGTACTGTGTTGTGCTGTGATGTTATGTGCTGTGTTGTCATGTGCTGTGTTGTGTTGTCATGTGCTGTGCTGTATTGTGCTATGCTCTGCTGTGCTCAAATCTCTTGTGTTAAGAATATCACCCGAAATCTCTGTATTGAAAAAACAACAACAACTGGTAGTGGCGCAAAACAAGTTTAGGTAAGCAACTACAACTTCTCCATCGTTTTAAAAATGATTTATCAAAGATTCAATTGGTTCAAACAAACTTATTTTATCATGAGTTCAGAAACATTCACTGATTTGGTTCTTTACTTATGTTAACAAAAGATTCAGAAGTGGATCAAGAATGTAATGTACCCGAGTCCATTTCTTTCGAGTATCATTCCCTGTTGAATTGATGAGAAAACAAGCAGGTAGAAAGACGGGCCATTATGCTTATTGTAAACCACCACTAACAACAGTAATAACAACATTCTCAGTTGAAGAAAGATGAGAGTCTTATAGAGAATTATTAACAAAGTGTTTAACACACACACACACACACCACACACTCACATACCCACACACACAAACACTCACACACTCAAACACAAACACACGCACACACACTCAAACACATCAACACACACACAAACACACATACCAAAACACATACACACGCACACTCAAACACATACACACACACACACACTCAAACACACATACCAAAACACACACTCACACACACTCAAACACACACACACACACTCTCTCTCTCTCTCTCACACACACACACACACACACACACACACACACACACACACACACACACACACACACACACACACACACACTTACCCAAAGACGCTCCCATATTGTTTTGTCCACTCCTTCAAGGCGTAGACTGGACTCTGCAAGCAGAATGGAAAACTTGAACGTCTTTTTGTTCTATCTTTCTATCTTTCTTTTTTTCCTCCATTGTTTCCTTTTCTTTCCTTCTTTCTTTCTTTCCTTGTTTCTTTCTTTCTTTCTTTCCTTGTTTGTTTATTTGTTTTCTTATCTGTTTGTTTTGTTTCTGTATGGCTGTCTGCCTTCCTTCCTTTCCCTCCTGCCTGCCTTGCCTGTCTGCCTCGTCTGCCCGTCCTGCTGCCTGTGCTCTGTCTGCTGTCTCTGTCTGCCTGCCTGTCTCTGTCTGCCTGCCCGTCTGTCTGCCTGCCTGTCTCTGTCTGCCTGCCTGTCGTCTGTCTGTCTGTCTTTCTTTCTTTCAATGGCCTGCCTGCCTGCCCGTCTGTCTGTCTGTCTGTCTTTCAATGGCCTGCCGGCCTGTCTGTCTGTCTTGTATGTCTGTCTGTCTGCCTGCCTGTCTGTCTGCCTGCCCGTCTGTCTGTCTGTCTGTATTTCTTTCAATGGCCTGCCTGTCTGTCTGCCTGCCCGTCTGTCTGTCTGTCTTTCTTTCAATGGCCTGCCTGCCTGTCTGTCTGTCTTGTATGTCTGTCTGTCTGTCTGTCTGTCTGTCTGCCTGCCTGCCTGTCTGTGTGTCTTTCTTTCAATGGTGGGTAAAAATGGTCGCATACGCAAAATCTCACCATTGGAGAGCCTCGGAGCTCTAGCCAAACAAAAACAACAACCAAAACCACAACAAAACCCAAACAAAAAGAAACAACAACACCAATCAAATCAATCAAATGAACATATCCCTAAAAGATGATGAGATGATGATGATGATGATGATTTTTTTTTGTCTCTCACCTTGAACATCATCTGACGCAGATTGCCGACGAAGGGCTGTGGCGGAGGACCAGAAATGCCCAGTTTCTGGAAAGCGCTGAAGGGCCAGGTGGCATAACTGTAAAACACCCACCCCACCATTCTGTCAGCCATTTGTCTCGCCAGCTCGCGCGCTCTTTTCCTCCCCTTCCCCCTCTCGTATATTATTTTATAGCTATATACTGGATTCATGTCTCGAGACAATGACAATGATGATGATAATGGTTTATCGTGTAAAGCGATTTCGCTAATTCACAAGGAGACAGTGAGATGGGAACTGCGCGAGTGCACACATACACACAAATCAAATCAAATCAAATCAAACCAAGAGTATTATCAATAACACCCTAAAATTATGAACATGGTATGGTTTGTATGCCATAGTTCTAGGCATTGGTAATTAGCAAAACTATTCGTGATATCTATATCTATCTATCTATCTATCTGTCTGTCTGTCTGTCTGTCTGTCTGTCTATCTATCTATCTATCTATACATACATACACATATCTATCTATCTATCTATTATATATATATATATATATATATATATATATATATATATATATATATATATATATATATATATACAGAGAGACAGACAGACAGAGAGAGAGAGACAAAGAGAGAAACATAGAGACAGAGATAGAGACAGAGAGAGACTATTTGATTTCTCTCTGTTATGAGCTGTGCAGACGAACGATCCATAAAAGATGTGCTAAAAGCAGTTTTCTCTGACCAACATACATATAATCATAATTTATGCATGTACATGTACTTTCATGCATATGCAAATGCCACGGAACTGCAACTATGCTGATCTTAACAAATGAAAAAAAAAGTGTCATGTTTACGAATGTGTGCATGAATACAAACGAGCTGACTTTTTCTTGCAAGATTTAGCGCTGTGTAAGCCTTATGCATTAAAATTATTAAAACATTATCATTACGAAGAAGGAGAAGAAGAAGAAGAAGAAGAAGAAGAAGAAGAAGAAGAAGAACAAGAAGAAGAAGAAGAAGAAGAGGAGGAGGAGGAGGAGGAGGAGGAGAAAAAGAAGAGGAATAAGCAGCAGCAGCAGCAGCAGTAGTAGCAGTAGTAGTAGTAGTGGTAGCAGTAGTAGTAATAGTAGTAGTAGTAGTAGTAGTAACGGCAGCAGCAGTAGTAGAAGTGGTGGTGGTTGCAGTAGTATAGTAGTAGCAGTAGTAGCAGAAGTAGAAGTAGCAGTAGTAGTAGCAGTAGTAGCAGAAGTAGAAGTAGCAGTAGTAGTAGCAGTAGTAGCAGAAGTAGAAGTAGCAGTAGTAGTAGCAGTAGTAGAAGTAGCAGTAGTAGTAGCAGTAGTAGCAGAAGTAGAAGTAGCAGTAGTAGTAGCAGTAGTAGCAGAAGTAGAAGTAGCAGTAGTAGTAGCAGTAGTAGCAGAAGTAGAAGTAGCAGTAGTAGTAGCAGTAGTAGAAGTAGCAGTAGTAGTAGCAGTAGTAGTAGTAGTAGTAGTAGTAGTAGTAGTAGTAGCAGTAGTAGTAGTAGTAGTAGAAGAAGAAGAATGATATAATAATAATAACAATAATAATAATAATAATAATAATAAAAATGATAAAAGCAAGAAGAATAAACAGAAATTTTTTGGGGGGTAAAACTATAAACATCCATTGAAAACAAACTCCCCCAAAACAAAATTCAGTAATCGGAATTTCCTCTTTTCTATCCCCCTCTATCTTTCCGCCTCGTTCCTCTCACCTCCTTCTTGTCTATTTATCTGCCTTCTTGGTCCAGTCTCCTGGCCCTCCCCCCCCCCCCTTCACCTTTTTTTTTCTTCCACAAGACTTAAAATCAGATGTGCTGGGACCGGACTTGTCAGGCGCTCAACGGCAGCACAGCGCAACGTAACGTAACGCATTTTTGCTCATATGACAGACAACAAACAATAGTTGCTGTCTGAGTGTTGGGCGACGATGAAGATGAAGTACTAAAAAATAAATTTCGGAAAATTATCTACCAAAATTTTAAAAAAAACCCAAACCCAAAGAACAATTACAGCAGCAGCAGCAGCAGCAGCAGCACCAGCAGCAGCAGCAAGCAGCACAGCAGCAGCGCAGCAGCAGCTACACGCCACGCCACACCCACCACCACCACCACAACCACACAACCACCACCACCACCACCACCCACCCACCACCAACCACAACCCCACCACCACCACCACCCCACAACCACCCCACCACACAACCCACCACCATCACAACCCCACCACCATCACAACCACCACCATCCACCCACCACCACACAACCCACCACCAACCACAACCTACCACCACCACAACCCACCATCACCACAACCCACCATCACCACCACCACCACCACCCGCCACCACCACCCGCCACCACCACCACCACCACAACCACCACCACCAACAACAACCACAAAAAAGCCTCAGACACCTACACATAGATCAGCAGAGCTGCCAGAGGCAGAAGGAGGCACCAGAGCGGAAGGTCAAGGCCGAATAACAGCTCCATGATGGACAGCGACGACGACGACGACGACGACAACGACAAGACACGGTTACCTCCACCACCCCTTGTTCCTTCCTCTCCACGGAACAACACTGGTCACAGAGGCAGCCGCACTGCTGATTCTGAGTCCTCTCCACTGCAAGCTGTTCAGACACAAGGGATGGAATATGTGAGGATGATGATGGTGGAGGTGATGGTGGTGGTTGTGGTGAAGGTTGTGGTGATGGCTGTTGTGATGATGGTTGTGGTGATAATGGTGGTGATGGTTGTGGTGATGGTTGTGATGGTGATGGTGGTGGTGGTGATGGTGGTGGTGGTGATGATGATGGTGGTGATGGTGATGATGGTGGTGGTGTAAATGAAGGTGGTGATTATGGTGGTGGTGGTGATGGTTGTGGTGGTGGTGGTGTAAATGAAGGTGGTGGTAGTAGTAGTAGTAGAAGTAGTAGTGGTGGTGGTGGTGGTGATGATGGTGGTGGTGGTGATGATGGTGGTGGTGGTGATGATGATGGTGCTGGTGTAAATGAAGGTGGTGGTAGTAGTAGTAGTAGAAGTAGTAGTGGTGGTGGTGGTGGTGATGATGGTGGTGGTGATGGTGATGATGGTGGTGGTGATGGTGGTGGTGATGATGGTGGTGGTGGTGGTGTAAATGAAGGCGGTGGTAGTAGTAGTAGAAGTAGTAGTAGCGGTAGAAGTAGTAGTAGTAGTGGTAGTAGTAGTATAAAGTACTAGTAGCAGTAGTAGTAGTTGTTGTGGTAGTAGTAGTAGTATAGTAGTAGAAGTAGTAGTAGTGGTAGAAGTAGTAGTAGTAGTACTAGTAGCAGCAGCAGCAGCAGCAGCAGCAGCAGTAGTAGTAGTAGTAGTATAGTAGTAGTATAGTAGTAGTGTAGTAGTAGTAGTAGTACTAGTAGCAGCAGCAGCAGCAGCAGCAGTAGTAGTAGTAGTAGTAGTAGTAGTAGTAGTAGTAGTAGTAGTAGAAGTAGTAGTAGTAGTAGAAGTAGTGGAAGTAGTGGTAGTAGTAGTAGTAGAAGTAGTGGTAGTAGTAGTAGTAGTAGTAGTGGTAGTAGTAGTAGTAGTGGTGGTGGTGGTGGTGGTGGTGGTGGTGGTGATGCTGATTGTAATGATGGTGGTGATGATGGTGACGGTGATGATGATGGTGGTGGTCGTGATTGTGATGATGGTGGTGGTGTTTTGATGATGGTCGTGATGATGATGGTGTTCGTGGTGATGATGATGGTGATAATGATGATGATGATGGTGGTGATGGTGATGGTGATGATGATGGTGGTGGTAACGGTGACAATTAGGATAATGGAGAAAGTGATGATGAAGGAGGCGGTGATGATGATGATGACGACGACGATGGTGATAACGATGGTGACGACGACAATGGTGATAATAACAACGACGACGACGATGATGATGGCGGTGTGATAGTGGTGATGATGATTATAATGATGGTGGTGATGATGGTGGTGGTGGTGGTGATGACAATGAAAACCCCCTCCCTCCCCCATCCTCTAGATCGTGAGTGGTTGTCGGGGTGCTAGTCTTTCGGATGAGACAATAAACCGAAGTCCCGTGCGCAACGTATAAAGAACCCAGGGCAACAATTTCTGTAGAGAAAAGCCATTCTGATAGGGGAAACGAAGACAGTTGCAGACAGGACAAGAAAAAAGAAATAATGGGTGGCGCTGCTCTTGTGGCGACGCGCTCTTCCTTCCGAGAGCAGCCTGAATTTCATGTAGCTAGAGATCTTCTGTGACCTAAAGTCGTGTATACATGTTAGGGGGGAGGGGGAGGGGGGATGGAGGGGGGGGAGGGGGGGTGTTGGAGGGAGAGCCGGGGGGGGGGGGGGGGTTGAAGTACTACAACAATACTTTTTTTCCCTTGCTAAAAAATGTATACCTTTATTCCAATATCGCACGCGCATGCACACTCACACACACATGCACTCTCTCTCTCTCTCACACACAAAGTCACTCACAGATACACACACTCTCTCTCTCCCACTCTCTCTCTCTCACATACACACGCACGCATGGACGCGCGCGCACACACACACACACACGCACACACACACGCATGGACGCACGCACACACACACACGCACGCACGCACACGAGTGCAAGAACACACTGTAGAAAGTTCTAGATACCAATATAGTACTTGTCGAGATGAAGTGAGTTTCTGGTTTCTCTGAATTTACATTTCAGTTTACATTTCAGTACTTGATACATCCGACCTCAGAAAGTTGGGTTTTGTTTTCTTAAATCCACTACCCCCCCCCCCCCCCTCCACCCATTTCTCGGCTAGAACAAGTCAAAGTCAAACTTTTATTTTCAGATGGTACATTGAATAAGCAGTGCAGTTGTTTTTTTAAAGTTTTTTTTCATCAAGCCATCAATCTAAAGAAGAAAAAGATAATAATGATTATATATATATATATATATATATAATATATATATATATATATATATATATATAATATATATGCATACATAGAATAAAAAAGCAAACAACCTAAACAATGACAGACCAAACAATTCAAAACGAAAGAAAATAATGATAAATGCGTACATAGAATAATATAAAAAAAACCTAACCAATGTTAAACCATACAAATCAAACAAAGAAAAAAATATTGTAAAAAATAAAACTCCCAGGTTTACGCCTACAGATGGTGAGATTTTGCGTACGCGATCTTTTTTTGCCGCCCCCCCCCCCCCCCCCCCCCCCCCCCCCACACACACACACACACACAGGGAGACGAGATAGCCTGGTGGTTAGAGTGATGTATTCGTGATCTGTTGACCCAGGTTCGATTGTGGTTCAAAAGGATTTTTCCTCTGGAGTTAACGTAGGCCGACCCCTCCAACCCCCCCCCCCCCCCCCCCCAAAGTCTTTCGAATGAGACTATACACCAAGGTCCCGTGTGCGAAAGCACGCAGAACATCTTGCGCACACGTTAAAACCCGTCCCGCTTTCGGAAGAGTAGGCCATTGTGTGCCGGTGGGAACGGATGACAAAATTGACATAACTGCATACACACGGGACTAGATGGAAAAAAAAGCACGTGAATGCTTATTCCATTATTTATCCTCGAAATAAAAGAATAAAATAAAAAAAATAAATAAAAATAAACACACACACATATAATATATACATATATATGCTTGCTTGCTCGTTCGTTTCTTCTCTCTATCACTCTCTTCGTGTCTTTTTTTCCCCTTTTTGTCTCCTCTTCCTTCCTCTTCCTTCTCAGTATTCCCTTTATACTACAGAATGTATTACTTTATATGAAAGTTTAGTTTATAGATTTTGTGATGCCTTGTTGTTCGCTGTCCTAAATACATGCAAACTTCTTTTCCTTCCTCGTTAGTACATGATGCCTTTGGAAAATGGTTTGAGTTTGAATTATAGCAAGTTTTGTCTAACATTTGTTTGGCAGTTTTGTTGCTGATTTGGTTGTATTTTTTTAAATTATTTGTTTTATATTAGGCTTTGGCCACATTGTGACTTCATATTATGTCTCATTGACCATAATGTCTTGAAGAAGGGTTTCGTGTGGGTGTGTTTTGTCATACTTTATTTTCTTGGTTTGTCTTTGATATTGATGTAGCCTGAAGATGCCCCCCCCCCCCACTCTCTCTCTCTCTCGTGTTATTCGGTTGTCCCCTCTCCCCTTGTTGTTGTTGCTGCTTTTATTTTGCTCTTAGTTTCTTTGGTATTTGTTGTTGTTTCTGCGGGCTTTTTTTGATTTTGTGTTGCTCTGTTTTGCTTTCTTTTATTATTTGTTGTTGCCTCTCTCTCTCTCTCTCTCTCTCTCTCGGTGGTTTTATGGGGATTTTGTGTGTTTGTGTATCCCCCCCCCCCCCCCGTTTACTGTGTGGGTGTATTAGTATTGGGCTTATTTTTTATTTAATCATCGTATATATCCCTAAGAGCGGGGACTAGGATGTAAAAAAGCACATGAGTGCTTATTCATTATCCTCGAAATAAAAGAATTTGTCATTGTCATCTCTCTCTCTCTCTCTCTCTCCTCTCTCTCTCTCTCTCTCTCTCTCTCTCTCTCTCTCTCTCTCTCTCTCTCTCTCGGCTTCCCTTGCTTGGCTGCCAGCAAGAAGCTTTTGAGTGAGCTGTGTGTAAAGTGTTCTTGTTTTCTCCTTTTTGTGCATCAAAATGCCAGTCACAGGACTCCCAGTGATGTTGGAGTGTATGCTGAACACTGCACTTCAAGAGCAGACACTGTCCTCCTTCAAAGTGGACGGCAGAGGTGACCAGACTGTTGTTATTTTGCGATTCACAAAGAAAGCCGACAGCCATTTCCCTGTCACCCCAGGTCAAATGTCATACCGCAAGAAATGTTTTAGCCAGGTATCCCGTGACAGAAAACGAGCAGAAGCTACAGAGCAAACCCTGATGAAAAGTGAAGGAACAGGTTCCTTCTCCCTACGGATTATTTTTACCCACCCCGCCCAGTCTGCTGCAAACCGTGCAGAGAGTGATGCTCCCACTGATGTGTTTATGTACGATTCTTGCCCTCCATCTTCCAATAGCTGTTATGATAATCAGCAGATTGACTTGACACAACATGACATAGACAGACAGACAGTGACAGTCAACTTTGACGATATAGAAAGTGATCAGTTGTGTGGTGAAGTCGGGAATGGAGCGAAAGAATGTGATAACCATGAAATGAGTGTAGAAGTCAGTGTGGAAGATGTGTGTGAGAGAGAACAAGTGGACAGGGAGGAAGAAGTGAGCGTGTCTGGTTCTGAATGTGTGGAGGGTGTGGCAGAATATTCAGGTGAATGTCTGGAAGGGCAGATGTGTGAGAGATCAGAAATTACGACCTGGGATATTATGAACAGCTTAAAAGAGTTCCATGACCAATTTAAAAATAACATGGACAATCTCTGCAGTGATCTAAAAGAAATGACAACAACTGGCCAGACTGCTGGAGAACAATCTGTTTGTAGAATTGTGTCCTAGTTACTCCTGTAATGACTGATGACAGCGTGAAGTTGTTTCATGAGAGACTGTTGTCTAGGATAAGCATAAAACATAAGCAATTGAATTGATGATAGTTTGTATCACAGGTATATTATTCATACTGTTCAATTACTACAAACCCATGTTGTGGATTTCCATGCCATGTTGTCTATTTGGGCTGTTGTTGACTGTATTTTCCCCCCACTTTATGTGTGCTGTGCCCAGTCCCCACCCCTCTGTCCCCTTGTGAATGGGCGCAAAGCTTATCACAAATAAATAAATAAATTTTCTCTCTCTCTCTCTCTCTCTCTCTCTCTCTCTCTCTCTCTCTCTCTCTCTCTCTCTTATGCATCTGTTGATATCCGTGTGTGTGTATTTTCATATGCATCATAAGTATGTTTGTTTTTCTTGCAGCTTTTTCTTTTCTTTTCATTTTGAGGGCTGGATGAAAAAAAAAGTCTTGTTGCTTAATCCATTACCCTCGTGAAATAAAATTGCGTTTGCGTCTCTCTCTCTCTCTCTCTCTCTCTCTCTCTCTCTCTCTCTCTCTCTCTCTCTCTCTCTCTTTTGTTTGTTTTGGTTGGGGGGGGGGGTGGTGGTGGTGGGGGTTGGGGGGTGTTTTTGGGGTTTTCTTTTATTTGTTTGTTTATGGGGTGTTTTTTTTGGGGGGGGGGGGCTGTTTTGAAAAGGGTTATTTCCCATTGTTTCTACTGTTAGTATAAGTGTTGGGTTATTATTAAGATGTATCCCTACGGGCGGGGACTGGATGTAAAAAAAGCACATGAGTGCTTATTCATTATCCTCGAAATAAAAGAATTTGTCATTGTCATTGTCATTGTCTCTCCCCAACCTTAGATCCAATGTGAATGTTGAAAACAGTCGTCATTATGTCGGGCAAGGTCTCTTACGACTGAGTACTCAAACAACAATCTAATCTATAGCCTACAGCTAGTGGAAGTTTACTTGCAACACATTAATGTTGTGTGTGTGTGTGTTGTGTGTGTGTGTGTGTGTGTTAACTGTGTGTGTGACTGTGTGCGTGCGTGTTGTGTATGTGTGTGACTGTGCGTGCGTGTGACTGTGTTGCGCCGCGCGTTTTCATTTTTTCATTTTCTTTATTCTTTTATATCGAGATAAGGAAATAAGTAAAATCGTTATTACATCCAGTCCCCCTGAGTTAAATTAGTTTAGTAAATCTAGTCATTTCATCCGCACACAAATGGCCTACTTGTACGAAAAGCGGAACAGGATTTACGTGTCGCAAGATGTTCTGCGGTGCGTTCGACACGTGGACTCCGGTTTATAGTCTTCTCGAGGACGCGTGCGTGCGTGTGTGTGATGTGTCGTGCGCGCGCGCGCGTGTGTGTGTGTGCGCGCGCCTTTTACAGTATTCATGAAGCAACAGAGTTGATCAATGTGCATGCACCTTAAGCGCACAATTTTGTGTCATAACAAAAATAAAAATGTATCTCAAATCTTATTTATCGATTACTTTGAGTACTCGCAAAAAGCGAATATTCCCAGAATGCGCGAAACGTTTATTCTCAGCCAGTGAACTTTAAATAGTATTCTTCTTCAGAGACACAATCCTAAATAATGTATAATATTATAAAGAATCTGACACTGAAATTCGGGACAAAACGAAATCAGCTCAATACAACACAAGTTGTTCCTAGACAGGAAGTAACTAACTGGTTCAGTTGGAGTGGTATGTACCTAATGCTGTTCTAGCAACGTGTGCCTATGTCGGTTCCCCTTTATCCTCTTCTTCGTTTTTAGTTTTTGGTGCGTTTAATGTTCAGTCTAATAATTATATATCACTACGTGTGATAAGCCTACAAAACAAACAAACAACAACAACAACGACGAACGACGACGTACATTCGACTCACCTCCAAGCTGGTTGCTCGATCTGTCTCGACGAAAACAGCTTGACAGCGATTTAGGCTGCACTGTGCAACTGTGCATACAGCACAAAGGCAGAGTTGATATTTTATACCGCCGTCCTCTCTCCTCTCTCCCTTACGGAACCCCCCACCCCGTCCTCCTCCTCCATTCAGTTTTGTAGCCGGGTAATTCGGTAGTGTTCAGCTTGAACAAACAACGTTGAGTATGCAACGCAATACAGTTAATGGTTTTATTCCAGAGGGGTTTTGTAAGGTAATTCTGCACATACGAGTAGGAGAACATGCATGATGGATAGCGGCTTAGTTTACATGACTTTTTTTTTTATATTCAAGAATCTTAAGTTGCAGTATAATCCCGTTTGGACCCGAAACTTTTCCCCCATCCATTAGACCATGAGTGGTGGTCTGGGCGCTAGTCTTTCGGATGAGACGATAAACCGAGGTCCTGTGTGTTATAAAAAAATTATTTAGCGCACGTAAAAGAAGAGAGTTGTCCCTGGCGAAATTCTGTAGAAAAAAGCCACTCTGATAGGGAAAAAAATGCAGTTGCAGACCAAAAAAAAAAGAAAAAAAAGGGTGGCGCTGCTCTGTGGCGACGCGCTCTCCCCGGGGAGAGCAGCCCGAATTTCACGCAGAGAAATCTGACGTGACTTAAAGTGGTATAAAATAATAAATAAATAATCCAACTGGAATAATCAAAATATTGATACTGATTCAGATCAGAGAATGAGAGCAGAAAACATTCTTAACTATGAGCGAGAAATAATTTTTTTGGTTTCTAAGTTTCAATAGCTCTATAATGTACAACAGTAAATCTGGAAACTTATTTCTCTGTGTTGTGGTGTTACATAATAACTGTCACTCAAGATCTGATGGGAAACGATAGTGACGTGATTGTATCAACTTTAAATGAAGAGTAACATATTTTGGGGACAGACCAGACTGGAACGACACAGATCTTCAATACATAGTTTGTGGGATGACATTGCTTACAGAGGGAATCTTTCGTTTGTAGGTTTGGGTGGATCAAAGCTATTCAGAGGCGATTTGTTGCACCTCAGGAAACACAACACTGAGGAGTTCACGTCAATGTAACTTAGTTAATCTGTTATTTCGAGGATAATGGAATAAGCACTCCTGTGCTTGTGTTTATTCATCCAGTCCCCGTGTGTATGCAGTTTTGTCAATTTTGTCATCTGACCCCACCAGCACACAATGGCCTACTCTTCCAAAAAGCGGAACGGGTTTTAACGTGTGCGCAAGGTGTTCTGCGTGCGTTCTTACACGGAACCTCGGTGTATAGTCTCATCCGAAGGACTTTAAGGGGGGAGTGAAGTCGGCACTGATGTTAACTCCAGAGAAAAAAATCCTCTTGAACGAAAATCGAACCTGGGTCAGCAGATCACGAATGCATCACTCTAACCACCAGGCCATCCCGTCTTCCGCCCCCTGACTTATCTAGTTAGTTCTCATTACATTTGTGTGATGTGTGGAGTAATCAGAATAATTATGATAAAAGGGAATCTTCATGCTACTTTTTGTGGCCAAAACTGTCCTTAAGTCGTTTAAATTCAGACGAGAAGCAAAATTGCATAAAAAAAAAAGAGCAAGATTGCAAATCAAAGATTATTCAGTCTCTCTCTCTCTCTCTCTCTCTGATAGTAACTGGGGGTGGGCACATCCCTTTGGCATTGTAGACTTCCAAGTCCTATTTCTACCTCTTCATGGTGCCACCTGGGTAACACTAACAGTAAAAGGGCTTTAATCAAAAGGCAATGGCAAACCACTGATGAACGTGCCAAAAACCTCCACATGACAAAACCTAGTAAGGTAAGGTAAAGGTAAAGGAGTCCCATAACCTATAAGGTCGTAGGGGAGCGAGGCGTCAGAGACCTCACTTCTCTAGGGCCAGCATATTGAGGGCGGCGCCCATCTCCTCTCCCTCGCTGCTTTACCTTCCCTGACCCTAAAGAGGGCAGGTACCCATTTACAGCTGGGTGAACTGGGGGAACTGTACTGAAGCCAAGGCGCGCAAACGTCACCCATCCAACTGGTAACCACACTCGACGCTGCTTAACTTGGCTGGGGGAAAGCGAGTGCTCCGACCACTGAGCTATCCCGTCCCCGACAAAACCTAGTGCAACAGGAAATTCCAACATGGCTGTATTGTGACTGATCCATTGACGACTGTCAACACTGTGAACAATCGGGGATGTAACACTTAACTGGCCATTCCCTGTGCTGAACATGAGTGTTATGTTATGCATCATTCCATGATGTGGTAACCATGTCATGATGATCATTGCCTTACATGTGCCGTTTAAAAGTTGCTGAATTATCGTTTATTTTCAGACTGCTTTTCCCCCCCTCCCTGAGCTTCTGTCCCTCATGTGAAAGGAATTAGCTTAAAACCTACAGCATTTAAAATAAAAACATTGTCTGCTACTGACGTGTTTTCACGTCCAGGTTTTTGCGTCACAGTTGGGGGGTGGGGGTTGTGGATGACGTAAATTTTCAGTGACTTTCGAGTACACACTGTTTATACAGCTTTAGGCCTGACAGCAATACCTTTTTGTTCATGATGTTTTGTGTATAATGATTTAAGAATTAAATTTTTAAGGGATTGTGTTGATACACCTTTGCATGATCTACTTAAAGCAGAAAACAGTAGTAAAAATCACTGCCTGTCTAGATATATATTCCACGCCATCAATAAGAGAAAAAGTTTGTTGTATTAGGATATTTACATCGCAAACGAAGATATGGTATCGTCTTGTTATGATTTTGAAAAACTATATATGTATATTGATTTTATCCAGACATAAGGAAGATACATTTAGATCAAAATAGTGAATTGTGTTTGATACATATGGATTTTTTATATTTGTGCTTGTCCTTCATTAGATTCTTTCACTGAAAGTGAGCTTGGTATTGGTGTATGTTAGTCCGGTTTTTGCCCACTCATGTGGCATTTTCAATTCCTTCGTTACGGCAACATGTTTATGGCCTAAGGCTGAGATCCCCATATACCATTTCTGATTTCTCTCTCTCTCTCTCTCTCTCTCTCTCTCTCTCTCTCTCTCTCTGTGCCTTGAATAACATTATTTATCATAGATTACAATATCTGTGTTTGTTGAAGCTGTTTAATTATCATGATATGGTTTCCACGGTGTGAGGATAATGTGGGTTGTTGTGAATTGTTATTTATTTCCTCTTGGTTAAATGGTTAGATCTAGATCTATGTGTTTTTGTACCCAATCTCCTTTTCACTGTCCCCTTGTGACTGGGCCTACTAACAGCTTACCACAATAAACTATTCTCTCTCTCTCTCTCCTCTCTCTCTCTCTCTCTCTCTCTCTCTCTCTCTCTTTTATGGAGGTTTTGCTTTGTTTGGTTCTGTTTTGTGGTTGGGGGAGGGGGGGGGGGGGGGGGTTGGAGGGGGGACTATTCGTTGTGCCCTCTCCTTGTTGTTGTTGCCGCTTTTGTTTTGCTCTTGGTTTCTTGCTATTTTTTCGGTTGTTTCTGTGTTTTCTGTTTTGCTTTCTTTCTTACTTGTTGCTACCTTTTTTTTCTCCCCCTCTCTCTCTTCGGTGATTTTTGTGGGGATTTTTGTGTATATAATTTTTCCGTATACTGTGTAAGTATAATTATTGCTATGGGCTTTATTTTATTTTATTATCATATATATCCCTAAGGGCGGGGACTGGATGTAAAAAAGCACATGGGTGCTTATTCATTATCCTCGAAATAAAAGAATTTGTCATTTGTCATTTCTCTCTCT
The DNA here is from genome assembly GCA_028751875.1 of Rapana venosa. Classification (NCBI taxonomy): domain Eukaryota; kingdom Metazoa; phylum Mollusca; class Gastropoda; order Neogastropoda; family Muricidae; genus Rapana; species Rapana venosa. Next base: position 16,265,980 of record CM054166.1, read on the forward strand.
CTCTCTCTCTCAGAACTCAGAACTCAGAACATAGAGCTTTAATGTATCTCGGCCTTTGGCCATAATACATGGTTGGCATAGGAGAAATTGACAATGCCACAAAGTGGGCAAAAACTGGATAACATACACAATACCAAGCTCACTTTTAGTGAAAGAAATAATGAAGACAATGCACAAATGCATAAAAGATACATTAAATTTCTGAGTTCTGAGTTCTCTCTCTCTCTCTCTCTCTCTCTCTCTCTCTCTCTCTCTCTCTCTCTCCCCCTCTCTCTCTCTCTCTGTCTCTCTGTGTTTACTGTTGACTATCAGTTTGACGTGACTTCTCCCTTAACCCCTTGAAGAGTCGTTGGGGGCACTGCACTGTATGTTTGTCCGTCTGCTTGTCTGCATGTCTGTCTGCTTGTTTGCTTGTCTGTCTGCTTGTTTGTTTGCTTGTTTGTATGTAAGCGGTGTGTGTTATAAGCAAGTTGAGCCCTGGCGAAATCTTGTTCCTCCCCCTTAGACCTGTGTCTATCTATCTATCTATCTATCTATCTATCTATCTATCTATCTATCTATCTATCTATCTATCTATCTATCTATCTATCTATCTATCTGTCCCGTAGTCTGACGACCGTGGGGACACCCTCAAAGACTCAACAACCAGTTCCCTCCATTCCTCTCTCTCTCTGTTCTGCCTTTCTCAGGGTTTTGTGTTGAGTTCTAGGCCTGTCCATTCGCTGATGTTATCCTCCCAGCTCTTCCTTGGTCTGCCTCTTCTTCTTCCTCCTTGGACAGTGCCTTGTAAAATAAGGCTGTGTAGGCGATCGTAAACTTGTCATCTATCCCCGAAGTCGGAATGCGGCTACCTTACTGTTGGGTTATTAAAAACGGTCGCATACGCAACATTTGACCAATTTGGTGAATCCCGCAGCTGTAGCTGATGAACAAAACAAAAACACCCCCCTCCCCCAAAAAACCCCAACCCAACAAACAACCACAAACACCCCACCAAAACACCCCGACAAAAAAATAAATAACAACAAAACAATCCCACCAAACCCCCAAAAAACAAACCCCCCCCAAAAAACCACAACCAAACAATACCAAAACAAACAGAGAAAAAACAAAATAACAACAGCAGCAGCAGCAGCAACAACAACAACAACAAAAAACAACTATACAAAACCCAATAATCTGTTGTCTGCAGTTGAACGCAGCCCCCAAAACAGTTTGAGAACAGATTGTCTGTCACACAGTAGTTGTATTTATTTTATTTTATTTATTGATTTATTTATTCGTTTATTTATTTATTTATGTTTTCGTTCCTCGGCTAGAGCTCCAAGGTTCACCAATGGTTAGATTTTCGCATATGCAAGTAGTTTGGTTTTTTTTGGGGGGTGGGTGGTGGTGTGGGGGAGGGGGGGGGGGGGTTGCCACCATGAAGGTAGCCACATTTCAATTTCGGGGGAATGTATGCTGGGGTATATTCGCGTTTCTGTAACCCACCGGAACCACTGATACGATATCAGAGGATCTTTAACGTACGTGCATATCTGATCTTCTGCATGTGTATATATGCACGGAAGGGATTAAGGCACTGGCAGGCCTGCAACTGAAGTTGACCTGGGAGATAGTAAAAAAAAAAAAATAATAATAAAAAATTCCCCACCCTTAATTCACCAGACGCCGCCGAGATTCGAACCCGCGACTTGTTCATGGACCCAAGGGATTGAAGTCCGAAGGTCTTAACCACTCGGCTATAGCGTCCGTCTCACACACAATTTTAAGTAAGCATTATGTTCTAATCCTGCTGAAGTCAGGCTTGTATGACGTCACTTGCAGTTCTCACATTTCTTTTTTTCCCCCATGTCCATATAAAAAGGCTGTCCACATCTTAGGTAAAAACGTGAGCTATGTATGTATGTATGTTAACTTTTTCAGTAAATACACCCCTCCCCCTCCCCCTCCCACCCAACTCTTTAAAAAAAAAAAAAAAGAGAAAATAGAAAAAAATAACAGAAAGAAAAAAGTATATGTTTTGTAGGTGACGTCATAGTAACTCGACTTTAAAAAAAAGGACTGAATATAATTATATCTCGTATTTTTCAGTAGGCCTACCCCCTACCTTTCCTCCCCCCCCCCCCCCCCCTGCGCCCTCCGCCCCCCCCCCCCCCCCCCCCTGCTATCCACTCCCCACGCCCTTCCCCTCACCTGCCTTTCCCAGGGACAGCCTGGTGGTTAGAACGATCTATTCGTGATCTGCTGACCCGGGTTCCAATCTCGTTCAAGAGGATTTTTCCTCTGGAGTTAACATCAGTGCAGAATCCACTCTCTCCCCCCCCCAAAAAGTTCTTCGGATGAGACTAGAAACCGAGGCCCCGTGTGCGAACGCGCGCAGAACATCTTGCGCGCACGTTAAAACCCGTTCCGCTTTTCGGAAGAGTAGGCCATTGTGTGCCCAGGGTGGGAAGGGATGACAAAATTGACAAAACTGCAAACACCCCCCCCCCCCCCAAAAAAAAAAAAAAAAAAAAAAAAAGCACAAGGAGGTGCTTATTCCATTGTTCTCGAAAGAATAAAATAAAGATAAACCACACACACACACACACACACACACACATCATAATATATATATATATATATATATATATATATATATATATATATATATATATAATATTATATATATATATATACACACACACACACACAAAGTCTCCTGATGTCATACTGGAGTGCTTATTCCATTATCCTCGAAATAGAAGAATAAAATAAAGATTAAAAAAAAAAAAAAAAAAAAGTCTCCTGATGTCATACAGCGATGTCACGGATCCCCAGGGAAACTAGGTCAGTAGTGTTACACGCTGAGGGATGGTGGTTTAGGGGAGGGGGGAGGGTAATGAACTTTCTAGTCACAGCCACGCTGAAGTAAAACGATTACATCCCTGAAGTCGGAATGCCCTACCTTCATGGTGGGTTAATTTAATCTCCCCCCCCCCCCCCCAAATCCCCCCCAAAAAAAACCAACAACCAACAACAACAAAAAAAACAAAAAACAAACCCAACCAAACAAAACCCCCCCAATAAAACAACCCCCTTCCCCTAAAGAAACAAAAACAAACAAACAAACAACAAACACCAACAACAACAAAACCGGTCGCATATTGAAAATCTCTAACCGTTGGTGAACCTCGGAGCTCTAGCTGAGAAACGAAGGAATAATAATAATAATAATAACAATCATCATCATCATCATCATCATCATCAAAATAATAAATAAATGAAAAGGATTCGTGTTGTTGTTGTTGTTGTTGTCATAGTTGTTATTATTCTTGTTGTTGTTGAGTTGGTGATATTAGACTATAGAGAAAGAACATAAGTGGGGGGGGGGGGGGGGGGGGGGGGGGGGGGGGTGGGGGGGGGGGGGGGGGGGGGGGGAGGGGGGGGGGGGTCGGACAAAACAAAACAAAGAACAGATACACCTCTCTCTCTCTCTCTCTCTCTCTCTCTCTCTCTCCTCCTCTCACACCACACACACACACACACACACACTTCTTCACAGTCCGGTTGGTATCTACCCTTTGATTCACCTTTTAAAGCTGCTATGTGACGTTAAGGTTTATGTTGTATTAATTGTTAGTTAGTATGTTAAACTAGTTATGTTATGCAAGTAATGTTCTGCTTTTTTTTTCGGGGGGTGGGGGTGGGGGGGGTGGGGAGTGAGGGGGTTCCTCTTGAGGGTTTTTTCCCCCCTCACCACACACATATGCTCTCTCTCTCTCTCTCTCTGACTCTAATGATGCACTGGAACTTACACATGCTCATTCGTATATACACACACTTCTCCCCTTTTTTTAATACATATCTCAAAATTCTTTTTCCCTATGGTTTAATATCACTTTAAGTGGAAGGACCTTAAAGCGAAGAACAACAACAACAACAACACACACACACACACGCACGCACGCACGCACGCACGCACGCACACACACACACACACACATACACACGGCAACAACAACAACAACAAAGAAGAAGAAAACAAACAGACAACAAAAACAAAAAATTGAAGCGGAAGACCAACCACAAAATAGTTATTATTACAGCACACCCGGGAAACAAGGCTGGAAAAAGATTCCTTTCGTGTAATGTACGTATGTAATGGAAGGCACCTCTGCCTAGAAAGCGAGATGCCCGGGTTCAAAGTGTGTGGTGACATTATCCCCGTTTGTGCCCGAAACCTTTTCCCCCCATCCACAAGACCGTGTGTGGTGATCTGGGCGCTAATCTTTCGGATGAGACAATAAACCGGGCTCTCTTATGCAACACACATTCATCCTACGTTAAAAAAAACACACGAAAACACACACACACACACACAAAACCAAACCCAACAGCAGCAAGAGAATTGTCCCTGGCAAATTTCTGTAATTAAAAAAAATAAGTCACTCTGATAGGGAAACAAATACACATGCAGAAAGACCAACTCCCCCCCAAAAAACCCCAAACAAAACAAAACAAAACAAAACAAAAAACAAAACAAAACAAAAAACCCAAAACAAAACAACAACAAACAAACAACCCAAACAAAAACAACAAACAAACAAAACACAACAACAAAACCCCCCAAACCAAAACAACAAACTCCACAACCCCCCCCCCCCCCCCCCCCCCCCTCCCCTCACCCCAACAAATAATGGGTGGCGCTGCCTTTTATTGCGAGGTTCTTAAAAAAACAGTGTACTACACGGCAAACTTCTCGTTCAGTAGTGTGCATATTTCAATCTTCACAGTGATTCTCAGGTGGGATGATGAGCGAGTCAAGAGTGCACATTCTGGGTAACCCAAGCAGTGTTAAGCTAGGGAACGCACAACGGAAACAACAACACAATCCAAGACCCCCGGGTTTGCAAACTGTACGTGTAGCAGGCATCCTATGTAGGCCTACACATTATAGTACAATCTATCACCAGCCTTAGAAATAAGATTCCCTGTTTGGGCCGATGGTATGGGTGGCCAAGAAGACAAGAAGAATGCAGTCTGTGTTCTCTCCTAATATTTATTTATTTATTTATACCACTTTAAGTCACGCAGATTTCTCTGCGTGAAATTCGGGCTGCTCTCCCCGGGGAGAGCACGTCGCCACAAGAGCAGCGCCACCCTTTTTTTTTCTTTCTTTTTTTCCTGTCTGCAACAGTATTTTGTTTCCCTATCAGAGTGGCTTTTTTCTACATAATTTTGCCAGGGACAACTCTCTTGTTGCCGTGGGTTCTTTCACGTGCGCTAAATAATTATGTGCAACACACGGGACCTCGGTGTATCGTCTCATCCGAAAGACTAGCGCCCAGACCACCACTCATGATCTAATGGATGGGGAAAAAGTTTCAGGTCCAAACGGATACCAACCACCGCACACTTCCGACCCGGACTTTTGGCTTTCTAGACAGGCGCGTTATCCCTAGACCACCGGTATTATGCTGATTATGACGTGAATGACGGACCCTATAGCCGAGTGGTTAAAGACCCTTCAACTTCAATCCCATGGGTCCATGAAGTCGTGGGTTCGAATCTCGGCTGTGTCTGGTGAATTAAGGGTGGGGTTTTTCAAAATATTTTTTTTTAACGATCTCCTAGGTCAACTTCAAGTGCAGCCCTGCCAGTATCTTAATTCCCCTCGTGTATACAGGCATGCAGAAGATTTAAAATGTGCATGTTAAAGTTTCTGTCATTCATGTCAGCGTTTGGTGGGTTACATAAACACGAACCTACCTTGCACGGGAATGCCTTCATGGTGGGCAAAACCAGTCGCATAGGCAAAAATCTCACGATTGGTGAACATTGGAGGCTTAGCCGGGGACCGAAATAAAAATAAATATCATCATCTCCTCTCATCTGCTCTGGTAACCCCCTCCAGGGGTCGTAGGGGCGCTGCAATGGTGTGTGTGTGTGTGTGTACAAGTACAGAAATCTTTGCCTGCATGGTGTGTGTGTGTGTGTGTGTGTGGTTATGTGTATATGTGTGCACACGTGCGCTTGCACGTGAGTGTGCATATCTTATCCCATTAATTTTTCTTGCTATCTGTATGAATACAATACAAACCTTGACAAATTTAAAAAAAAAGAAAAGAAAAGCAAATCTAAAACAAAATAGGGCATCTTGCATTTAATCAAAGGTATGACTTGCAACAGGTATCAGGTGGGTCTTTTTTAATTTGCGCCTGCAGGAACACACACATACATGCGCGGGCGCGCGCGCGAGCGCGTGTGTGTGTGTGTAAAAAAAAGTTATCTTGGAATGTTCATACCAATTTGAAATGTTGTTTTCTTGTGTCTTCGAGATAATCATACATAATCAGTGTGCCTGTCAGTATTGTAAGTGCCCTTCCTGGGATGATTAAAGTGTTTTTGACTTGACTTGACTTGACACACATACATACAGGGGGATGGGATAGCTTAGAGGTTAGAACATTGAGCTCACAATCTGATGACCCCGGTTCGAATCCCGTTCATGGGGATTTTCCCCCCTGGAGTTAACATCAGTGCCGACTCCATTCCTCTCCGCCCACCACCCCCCACACACATAAGTCCTTCAGATGAGACTATAAACCGAGGCCCCCAGTGCAAACCCTCACAGAACATCTTGGCACCCCTTAAATCCTGTTCTGCTTTTCGAAAGAGTAGGCCTTTGTGTGCTGGTGGGAACAGATGACATTTACAAAACCACAAACACTGGGGGACTGGATGTAACAAAAAAAGCACATGAGGGCTTTTTCCATTATCCTTGATATAAAATACAAAAATGAATAAAATAAACACACATGTACACACCACACACATAAGCACGCACACTTGTGTACACACACACAACACACCCAAACACAACACACACACACACACACCCAAACACACACACCCAAACACACACATCCAAACACACACACAACAACAAACACCCACCCAAACACAACACACACATACCCAAACACACACACACTCACACCCAAACACACACACACAAACACACACTCAAACACACACAACCAAACACCCAAACACACTCACATACCCAAACACACACAAAACACAAACACCCAAACACAACACACACACACCCATCCAAACACACCACACACCCTCACTCACTCACACACAAACTCACACAACACACTAACCCTACTGTCACCCAACCCACTTGTGGAAAGCAAACACAATCAAAATGGATGAAACAAAGCCACACAAGGTTTTGCACACACACACACACACAACACACACACCCAAACACAACACAACACCCAAAACACCCAAACACAACACAACACACCCAAACACAACACACACACACAAACACAACACACACACCCAAACACAACACACCCACCACAAAACACACACACAAACACTAACCCTACTGTCATCCAACCCACCAGCCAAAAGCAAACACAATCAAAATGGATGAAACACAAAGCCACACACACACCCAAGGCTTTGCTAAGTATAGGAGAGAAAACAAAACCAAAACAACAACAAAAAAAAGCCAATTCTCCATCCACCACACCAGCAACTGCAGCTGTGCATAACAGTACATTACAGCCCACTGTTCACACCCCTTTCCTTGTAACCCCCCCCCCCCCCCCCCCCCCCCCCATATTGTGCACTGCTAATTTTATTCCTTCGGTACTCATGCACTCCACACTACTAAGGTACATGATGGCCTAATTACGAGACATTGACCCCTGGTTTGTTGTTGTTGGTTTTTTTTTGGGTGGTCTTATTATTTAAAAAAAAAATTTTATTTTATTTTTTAAAACCACCTATTTTTAACATTTTTATTAAAGAAACTTAATGTACTTTATTTTCAAGAAAGTTGTAAAAAAATAATCTTGTGCATGTGAGCTGGGGTTGGGGATTTTTGTGGTGTTTTTTTTTTTTCCAGTTTGGCTTCACGGTGCTGTAATGTGATCCTCCTGTTCTGTCACTGAAAGGCTCTCACTCAGCATGTCACACACTTCATCTTCTTCCTTGAACACTCAGACAGCAACTATCTTCTTCTTCCTTTTTTGTCATGTTTCTCCCAGGGGAGGTTTGACATTGATGAGCCTTCTCCATATCTCTCTGTTAGTGTACTGTTTTGAGAATTATACATTTGATACCATCTCTGAAACACACACACACACACACTCTCTCTCTGTCTCACCTTTTATCATTTTGCTTATATAGTGTATCCTGATGAAGGATTCATACTTTATATTTTCAATACTTTATTGGGCTTCAGCTGTACTTAAGTTTTCATGAATGCCCTATTTCAATATCTTATTGTTATATGTAACAAGTATGTGTACCATTTGACAATGTGTAGATGTTTATTTTTATGACTTATTAAGTTTGGTTGTTGTTATTTTTCTTGGTTTTGTTGTTATTCTTGTTGTTGTTTTTCTCTTTTCTTCTTTTTGTTGGTTTGTTTTTCTTTCTTTTGTTTGTTTGTTTTGGTTGGGGGATTTTTTTTGGGGGGCTGGTGGTGGTGGAGGGGGTGTGTTTTTAGGGGTTTCTTTTCTTTGTTTCTTTGTTGTTGTTGTTGGTTGTTTTTTTTTTTTTTGGGGGGGGGGGGGTTGTTTTGTTTTGAAAAGGATTATTTCCCTTTGTTTCTACTGTGTGAGAGTAGAAGTATTGGATTATTATTAAGATGTATCCCTACGGGCGGGGACTGGATGTAAAAAAGCACACGAGTGCTTATTCATTATCCTCGAAATAAAAGAATTTGTCATTGTCATTGTCTGTTTTGAGCTTCCTCCTTATTTATGGCCCTTTCTCTAGGATCATCTGCAATACAGGCAGCCCAGGTTTTGCTAGGTCTTCCCTTTGGTCTTTTTCCATCCACTACCAAGTTCATTGCTCTTTTTATGATGTGGTGGTCTGCTTTCCGTTGAACGTGCCCAAACCAGTGCAGTCTATTGGTACTAGCTACAGACTTCAGATCATCAACTTTGCACATTCTCCATAGTTCTTTATTCGTGATCTTGTCTATACTAGCTACAGACTTCAGATCATCAACTTTGAACATTGTCCATAGTTCTTTATTCATGATCCTGTCTATACTAGCAACAGACTTCAGATCATCAACTTTGCACATTCTCCATAGTTCTTTATTCGTGATCTTGTCTTTCCATTTGATCTTTGTCATGTAGCGCATTCGGTTTTCACAGCTCTTCAACATCACACACTGATTAACACTTTTTTCAACACATTTATTCTGATTGTTGTGATAATCTAAAAGACGTTATGAAAGATATGCATTTATTATATAATACATTTTAAAAAAATCAACCTGTAAGATACACAGTTAAGAAGATAGAAAGTCTGGGACCAAAACAAAATTAAAATGCATGCACAAAATGATCAAAACAGACTTACAGACAGACAAACAGAAAAACAGCCATACTATACACCATTGTGGCAATTTGTGAGTGTGTGTGTGTGTGTGTGTGTGTAATCACCCCTCCAAAAATAAGAACAATATACCACCCCCCCCCCCCCCCCCCCCTAAAAAAAAGAGCAGACACACAAGTAGGGTCCTCTCCTACAAAAAGTCGATTTGCTTATACATCATAATATTAATAATAATAATAATGATGATGATAATAATAATAACAACAACAATAATAATTTTTTAAAAAGATGATGATGATGATAATAATAATAATAATAATAATAGCAACAATAATATGTGGAATTTACATGAGCGCTTTCTCTTGTAAAAACAAACCCAAGCGCTTGCATTCAGCCTATTCTTACACATTGTATTAAAACAATCTCAAATAGTTTTGACAAATTCAAATTTACACACACACACACACACACACACACACACACACACACACACACACACACACACACACACATATATAAATGCAATTTATTTTGGTTGGGTAATGGGGATTTCAGCAAGTTTTTTCTTTGTCTTTTACAGACAATGGTTTATCATGTACACTGATGTACACTGACATCACTGTCTAATATCTTATACACTGACATAACTGTTTTAAATATACACTGAGATTACTATTTAAATATACACACGGACATTACTGTTTTAAACTAAAACAACATTCGTTAAAACAAACCATAAAACACTGTTCAGAACATAACCGTACAACATACATATATACAGGTACAGAACATTGTTAAAAAATACACACTGTTCAGAATAGGTGACACTGTTTAGAATACAGAGCACTGCCCAGATCAGAGCAGACAACATCGTCCAAAATACACACGGATAGGAACACTCTGATCCAATCTTGTTGTCTATAGCCCCACGCTCTGATCCAATCTTGTTGTCTATAACCCCACACTCTGATCCAATCTTATTGTCTATAGCCCCACACTCTGATCCAATCTTATTGTCTATAGCCCCACACTCTGATCCAATCTTATTGTTTATAGCCCCACACTCTGATCCAATCTTGTTGTCTATAGCCCCACGCTCTGATCCAATCTTGTTGTCTATAGCTCCACAATCTTGTTGTCTATAGCCCCACAATCTTGTTGTCTATAGCCCCACAATCTTGTTGTCTATAGCCCCACACTCTGATCCAATCTTATTGTCTATAGCCCCACACTCTGATCCAATCTTGTTGTCTATAGCCCCACGCTCTGATCCAATCTTGTTGTCTATAGCTCCACGCTCTGATCCAATCTTCTTGTCTATAGCCCCACAATCTTGTTGTCTATAGCCCCACAATCCTGTTGTCTATAGCCCCACAATCTTGTTGTCTATAGCCCCACAATCTTGTTGTCTATAGCCCCACAATCTTGTTGCCTATAGCCCCACAATCTGATCCAATCTTGTTGTCTATGGCCCCATGCTTTGATCCAATCTTGTTGTCTATAGCCCCACAATCTTGTTGTCTATAACCCCACACTCTGATCCAATCTTATTGTCTATAGCCCCACACTCTGATCCAATCTTATTGTCTATAGCCCCACACTCTGATCCAATCTTATTGTCTATAGCCCCACACTCTGATCCAATCTTATTGTCTATAGCCCCACACTCTGATCCAATCTTATTGTCTATAGCTCCACACTCTGATCCAATCTTGTTGTCTATAGCCCCACACTCTGATCCAATCTTGTTGTCTATAGCCCCCACAATCTTGATGTCTATAGCCCCACAATCTTGTTGTCTATAGCCCCACAATCTTGTTGTCTATAGCCCCACAATCTTGTTGTCTATAGCCCCACACTCTGATCCAATCTTGTTGTCTATAGCCCCACAATCTTGTTGTCTATAGCCCCACAATCTTGTTGTCTATAGCCCCACGCTCTGATCCAATCTTGTTGTCTATGGCTCCACGCTCTTGTTGTCTATAGCCCCACAATCTTGTTGTCTATAGCCCCACAATCTTGTTGTCTATAGCCCCACGCTCTGATCCAATCTTGTTGTCTATGGCTCCACGCTCTTGTTGTCTATAGCCCCACAATCTTGTTGTCTATAGCCCCACAATCTTGTTGTCTATAGCCCCACACTCTGATCCAATCTTGTTGTCTATAGCCCCACAATCTTGTGGTCTATAGCCCCACAATCTTGTTGTCTATGGCCCCACAATCTTGTTGTCTATAGCCCCACAATCTTGTTGTCTATAGCCCCACAATCTTGTTGTCTATAGCCCCACAATCTTGTCGTCTATAGCCCCACAATCTTGATGTCTATAGCCCCACAATCTTGTTGTCTATAGCCCCACAATCTTGTCGTCTATAGCCCCACAATCTTGTTGTCTATAGCCCCACGCTCTGATCCAATCTTATTGTCTATAGCCCCACAATCTTGTTGTCTATAGCCCCACAATCTTGTTGTCTATAGCTCCACAATCTTGTTGTCTATAGCCCCCACAATCTTGTTGTCTATAGCTCCACAATCTTGTTGTCTATAGCCCCCACAATCTTGTGGTCTATAGCCCCACAATCTTGATGTCTATAGCCCCACAATCTTGTTGTCTATAGCCCCACAATCTTGATGTCTATAGCCCCACAATCTTGATGTCTATAGCCCCACAATCTTGTTGTCTATAGCCCCACAATCTTGTTGTCTATAGCCCCATGCTCTGATCCAATCTTGTTGTCTATAGCCCCACAATCTTGTCTATAGCCCCACAATCTTGTTGTCTATAGCCCCACAATCTTGTTGTCTATAGCCCCACAATTTTGTTGTCTATAGCCCCACAATCTTGTTGTCTATAGCCCCACGCTCTGATCCAATCTTATTGTCTATAGCCCCACAATCTTGTTGTCTATAGCCCCACGCTCTGATCCAATCTTATTGTCTATAGCCCCACAATCTTGTTGTCTATAGCCCCACGCTCTGATCCAATCTTATTGTCTATAGCCCCACAATCTTGTTGTCTATAGCCCCACGCTCTGATCCAATCTTATTGTCTATAGCCCCACAATCTTGTTGTCTATAGCCCCACAATCTTGTTGTCTATAGCCCCACAATCTTGTTGTCTATAGCCCCACAATCTTGTTGTCTATAATCCCCACAATCTTGTTGTCTATAGCCCCACAATCTTGATGTCTATAGCCCCACAATCTTGTTGTCTATAGCCCCACAATCTTGCTGTCTATACCCCACTGACCACAAAGGCCATAAAGGAGCCGTAAACACGCAGTATTATTCAGAACACACAACATCGCTAAAACAATACTGCTCACAACAACAAAAAGTGTTCAGAAAACAAACTACTGTTACGACATTCTTCAAAATACACAACAACGTTGGTTCCGATGTCGTTCGCGTCGCTTTGCAATTTATACAGTCATGTACACACATACATTCGTTGTCTGGTTACACTCGAGTCTGGTTAAAAGACAGGTTAATGATACTCGAGTTTCCTGTGTTTGGATGAGAGTGTTGATTGCCCAGGACGCTAACAGGTCTCTTGTTTACACCATGAATACAGCCTGGATTGCATGCTGGGTATCATATCATCCATACCATCGGTCTTTGCTGGCCTACTCTTGTAAGAAAGATGGATGGACTTTTTTTTAAATGTGCGCACATATATAGATATATATATATATGTATATATCTGTCTATATCTATATATATACAGAGAGATAGAAAAAGACAGATAGACAGAGACAGACAGAGATCAGTGTGCGTTTGCTACTACAGAACTATCTGTGTAACTGGAGCGAGAGAGAGAGCGAGAGAGACAGAGACAGACACACAGACAGAGACAGACACACAGAGACAGACACACAGACAGAGATCAGTGTGTGTTTGCTACTACAGAACCATCTGTGTAACTGGAGCGAGAGTCAGAGAGAGAGAGACAGAGAGAGAGACAGAGAGTCAGAGAGAGAGAGACAGTCAGACAGAGAGTCAGAGAGAGACAGACAGACAGACAGAAAGAAAGAATGGAAAGAGAAACAGAGAAAGGGATAGATATTTCATAGCAATCTGAAAGGACTTCTCCCCATAACCTCCCTGAGGTATCCTGGGGGGGGGGGGGGGGGCCCTAAGGTGGAGTTTCCATGCAGCAGGAAAGCAAAACCCTGACAGAACCTCATCCCTCTCCCCTCAAGCAAGCAAAACCCCTGACAGAACCTCGTCCCTCTCCTGATAGCAGAATACTTGCTTGTTGAGTATATATCATTCCAGTCTTCTCATCCCCCCCCCCCCCCCCCCCCCCCCCCCCTCTGCAGTGGGAAAGCAAAACCCTGACAGAACCTCATCGCTCTCCAAATAGCTGGATACTTGCTTGTTGAGTATATTATTATTCCAGTCCTCCTCCATGCTCCTTCTCTCCCCCCCCCCCCCCCCCCCCACCTCCCCTCCCAATGCAGCAAGCAAGCAAAAACCCTGACAGAACCTCATCCCTATCCAAAAAGCAGAATACTTGCTTGTGGGGTATATTGCAGTCACCCATACCCCCCTCTCCTCCACCACCACCCTCCCACCCTTTTCAGTGCGAAATCAGGGGGCTTTGCCGCACTATTCCTGTCTCAATTTGAGAAGAGAGTTCGGAAATTTGAGTGTGTTGAGTACTGACATTTTTTTAGCGAAGAAATTGTGGTGCTTTGCCACTTCTCAATTCACTGTCTCAATTCCGGAAGTGAGTATTGAGTTTTGAGTGTTGAGTGTGGATGAGGAGGAGGCAGATGTGCGTGTATGTGTGTGTGTGGGGGTGGGGGGTGGGGGTGGGGGGAATGTGTGTGTGCAGTGTGTATGTATGTGTATTTGTGTGTATTGTGTGTGTGTGTGTGTATGTGTGTGTGATGTGTGAGTGCAGTGTGTATGTGAGTGTATGTGTGTGTTTGCATGTGTATGTGTGTGTGTGGTTTGTGTGTGTGTGTCCGTGAGTGTATAGGTGTGATGTGAGTGTATGTGTGTTGTTTGCGTGTGTGTGTGTGTGGTGTGAAAGTGTGGTGTGTGTATGTGTGTGTGTGTGTGTGTGAAAGTGTGTGTGTGTGTGTGGGTGTGAGAGTGTGTTGTGTGCGTATGTGGGTGTGTGGGTGTGGTGGGGGTGTGTGTATGTGTGTGTGTGTGTGTGTGTGTGTGTGTGAGAGAGAGAGAGAGAGAGTATGTGTGTGTGTGTGGGGGGGGGGTGGGGTGTGGGGGATGTGGGTGTGTGGGTGGGTGGTGGTCACTGGGTGGTCAATCTACTGGGGGGCAGGGAGTCGAGGCTCCACCTTGATGAGAATGGGGGAGGCACTGGTCAGTATGCTGCCCATCCCTGTCACGTACTGTATCCTTTCCTGTAACCATAAATGTAATGATGATGATGATTAGTAAGCACACACAACACACACAACACACGCACAGACACACACACACACACACACAGACAACACACACAACACAGACACACACAAACACACAGACAACACAAACACACACCACAAACACACAACACACACAGACACAACACACAACACACACACACACAACAGACACACACACTCTCTCTCTCTGTCTATCTCTCTCTCTTATATATCCCTAAGGGCGGGGACTGGATGTAAAAAAAAGCACATGGGTGCTTATCCATTATCCTCGAAATAAAAGAATTTTTCACTGTCATTGTCACTGACACACAAAAATGCCAGGGCTAGATGTTTATTGCATAGTCCACTCGATTATTTATTGTAGTTACATTATTGTTATTTCATTTTTCTACGTTGTTGAGTCTAAAGTTTGCTCCTGTTTAAGAGTATTATTATTATTACTTTTCTAGGTGTGTTGTTGGGTTTTGTTGTTGTTGCTATTATCATTATTTTTTCTTTTTCTAAAAAAAACAAACAAACAAAAAAAACACCCAACACGGATGCTATTTCTTACTCCTTTCTCCTTCCACTCCTTCTTCTCCCTTCTTTAAACTCCTTTACACTTTCTACTTCCCTCGTCTAATATCACTTAGAGTGAGGTAAAGGTAAAGGTAAAGGAGTCCCATAACCAATAAGGTCGTAGGGGGAGCGAGGCATCAGAGACCTCAACTTCTCTAGGGGCCAGCATATTGAGAACGGCGCCCATCTCCTCTCCCTCACTGCTTTTACCTTCCCTGACCCTAAAGAGGGCAGGTACCCATTTACAGCTGGGTGAACTGGGGGGGGGGGGGAACTGTACTGAAGCCAAGGCGCGCAAACAGTCACCCATCCAACTGGTAACCACGCTCGACGCTGCTTAACTTGGCTGGGGGGAAAGCGAGTGCTCCGACCACTGAGCTATCCCGTCCCCTTAGAGTGAACAGACGTTAAATTGAAGACAACAACAACATCAACAAAAATGCCAAAGGACTCACGGGCAGGTCAGGGGTGCGAACGAACCGCAGCTTTCTCAGCATGTGCACCACAGCCATCTTGATCTCCAGCAGAGCCAGCCGAGTTCCTATGCACGACCTGGGTCCGAACCCAAAGGCCAGGAAACTGACGGACTCCATCTCTCCCTTGACGCTGAACCTGCCACAGTTCACCGCCTGGTCAGCTCTGTGTGTGTGTGTGTGTGTAACTGAAGTATCAAAACTATAAGAGTCCTAATAACAATAATAATAATCATCATCATCATCATCATCATCATCATCATAATGTATGGAATTTATATAGCGCTGAATCTTGTAAAGCAACAAATCAAAGTGCTCAGATGACTTAAATTTTTTTTTTATATCGAGGATAATGAAAATAAGCACTCATGTACTTTTTTTTTACATCCAGTGCCCTGTGTGTGTATGCGGGTTTGTCAATTTTGTCATCTGTTCCCGCTGGCACACAATGGCCTACTCTTTTGAAAAGCGAAACAGGATTTAACGTGTGCACAAAATGTTCTGCGTGCGTTGGCACACGGGGCCTCGGTTTATAGTCTCATCCGAATCTGAAAGAGTCAATGATCCCTGGAGTCGGAAAGGGGCAGCCTTCATTTATTTATTTATTTATTTATTTATTTATACCACTTAAAGTCACGCAGATTTCTCTGCGTGAAATTCGGGCTGCTCTCCCTGGGGAGAGCGCGTCGCCACAAGAGCAGCGCCACCCATTTTTTTTCTTTTTTCCTGTCTGCAGCTGTATTTGTTTCCCTATCAGAGTGGCTTTTTTCTACAGAATTTTGCCAGGGACAACTCTCTTGTTGCCGTGGGTTCTTTTACGTATGCTAAATAACTATGTGTAACACACGGGACCTCGGTTTATCGTCTCATCCGAAAGACTAGCGCCCAGACCACCACTCATGATCTAATGGATAGGGGAAAAATTTCGGGTCCAAACGGGAGAGGAGGGGAGAGGAGAAAGAGCCCTAGCTACCTCCCCACCTTGCTGACTCTTGTAATAACTAACTCGAAGTGTAATAAACACATTAATAAAAATATATATATATATATATCAGCCTTGTCACTTGACGTAATAACAATCAAAACACACATCTGATATCAGCCTTATCACTTGTCGGGATAGCCTAGTGGTCAGAACATTGCGCTCGCAATCTGACAACCCAGGTTCGATTCCCGTGTTAGGGGGATATTTTCCCCTGGAGTTAACATTAGTGCAGACTCCACTCTCCCCAAAAGTCCTTCGGATGAGACTATAAACCGAGGCCCCGTGTGCCAACGCATGCAGAACATCTTGTGCACACGTTAAATCCTGTTCCACTTTTCATAAGAGTAGGCCATTGTGTGCCGGTGGGAACAGATGACAGAATTTACAAAACAGCATACACATGGGGACTGGATGTAAAAAAGCACATAAGTGCTTATTCCATTATCCTCGATATAAAAGAATAAATAAAAATAAATAATAAATGTAATAACAATCAAAACACACATTTGATATCAGCCCTGTCACTTGACGTAAGAACAATCAAAGCACACATCTGATATCAGCCCTGTCACTTGATGTAATAACAATCACAACACACATCTGATATCAGCCCTGTCACTTGAGGAATAACAATCAAAACATTTAGACGACTGCACTACATGACGAGCGCATCCTTCAGAGGGGCACGCTATTCAGCGACCGGAGGAAAGATTGTGTGGCTGACGGAGAGAGATAACCCTGTAAACTAAAGCTGTACGGCCCATGAGAGGAGCTGGAAAGGACTTAAAGCCACTATGTCTCCCAAACACATCTGACGGTGTAAAAAGCGAACCAGAGAAGATGAAGAAGACTACACTGCACTCCACTTCACTCCACTAGAACAAGTCAGGTTGCCTGTATGTAGCAAGACAGGAATGACTGGAATGGAATTTATTTATTTATTTATTTATTTTTTATTTCGAGGATAATGGAATAAGCACTCATGTGCCTTTTTACATCCAGTTCCCCCCTGTGTGTATGAGCTTTTGTAAATTTTGTCATCCGTTTCCACCGGCACACAATGGCCTACTCTTCCGAAAAGCGGAACAGGATTTAACGTGTGCGCAAGATGTTATGCATGCGTTCGCACACGGGGCCTCGGTTTATAGTCTCATCCGAAGGAATAATGACTGCAGCACAAAAACTCTACAAAAAACCAAGAGCCCCCCCCCCCCCTCCCCCCCAAAATAGAAACTCCCAAGCCTCACCTGTCAGGGTCAAAGCTCTCAGGGTCTGGGAAAAGCTCCGGATCCCTCATAATCTGGTAGACAGGGACCAGCACTCCGAACCCTTTGGGAATGGTCACCCCTTTGATGGTCACCGTCTCCGAAGCCATGCGACTGATCCTGCACATTCATCATAAGACAAGAGTTAAAAACCGCGTCTTCTTCGGTATACATCCGTGGGAACAAATCACGAATGTTTAAATTTTTGGGGCACATAAACAGAGCTGATGGAATAGAAAAGCAAATATTGTGTGGAAAGATTTGTGGTACCAAAGACAAGAGGAAGACAACGCACAAAATACACAGACAGTCTGAACAGCTAGCTACGCAACGAGGAAAGAATCCCCCAACAATGAACTAACTCATCAGGAGAACTGACAACAGAGAGGAATGGAAGGCCATGATCGCCGATGTCTGCAACAGACCTGGCACATGAAGAAGAAGAAGAATGATGATGATGATGATAATGATAACAATAATATGCATAGTGACAATGATGTTTAATGTCATTTTTCCCTTTCTTCTTTTTTCCCCCCTTGTTTCTTGGCTAGAGAGAACTCCTAGTCTTCTAGTTTATCCATCCCTTCCCAGCCCAACTCAGTTGGTGCAATGGTGAGATTTTTGCATATGCAACCATTTCCAACTCCCCCCCCCCCCCCTCCCCCCCCACTCCCCGCCAACCACCACTAAGAGAGAGAGAGAGAGAGAGAGAGAGAGAGAGAGAGAGAGAGAGAGAGAGAGAGAGAGAGAGAGAGAGAGAAAGAGAGAGAGAGAGAGAGAGAGAGAGAGAGAGAGAGAGAGAGAGAGAGAGAGAGAGAGAGAGCAAATTCTTTTATTTCGAGGATAATGAATAAGCACTCGCGTTATTTTTTTTTTTACATCCAG
Source organism: Rapana venosa (assembly GCA_028751875.1). Lineage (NCBI taxonomy): Eukaryota > Metazoa > Mollusca > Gastropoda > Neogastropoda > Muricidae > Rapana > Rapana venosa. Next base: position 16,284,915 of record CM054166.1, read on the forward strand.
TCCCCATCCTTATCAGGGACACACCATGAAGAGAGTGAGAGAGAGACATAGGTAGATAGAGAAAGAGAGCTTAGAGAGAGAGAGAGAGAGAGAGAGAGAGAGAGAGAGAGAGAGTGCGGGAGAGAGAGAGAAGAGAGCGGGAGAGAGAGAGAGAGAGGAGGCGGGGGAGGAAGAGAGGAGAGAGAGAGAAGAAGAAGAGAGAGAGAGAGTGCTTATACACACACACATGGTTTGGGGGGGGGGAAGAACAGGAAAGCCTAGTGGTTAGAACATTGCGCTGGCAGTCTGACGACCTGGGTTTGAATCCTGTTCAAGGGGATTTTTCCCCTGGAGTTAACATCAGTGCAGACTCCTCTCTCCCCAAAAATCCTTCAGATGAGACTATAAACCGAGGCCATATGTGCAAACACACGCAGAACATCTTGTGCACACGTTAAATCCTGTTCCTCTTTTCAAAAGAGTAGGTGATTGTGTGCCGGTGGGAACAGATGACAAAATTTACAAATCTGCATACACCATGGGGACCAGATGTAAAAAAGCACATGAGTGCTTATTCCATTACCCTTGATATAAAAGAATAAATAAATAAAATAAATAAACACACAAACACACTCACTCACACACACACACAAGCACTCACGAAGAGATAGGTGGATGCAGGCGAAGAGTCTCATGAATCACCTGGTCCATGTATTTTAGCTTGGACACGTTGTCATATGTCGGTGTCTCCTGATGAACACACACACATAATGATAAAGACACGATAAAGACACACACACACACACACACGCACACACATAATGATAAAGACACACACCACACACAATGATAAAGACACACACATAATGATAAAGACACACCACACACAATGATAAACACACACCACACACAATGATAAAGACACACACACAATGATAAAGACACACACCACACACATAATGATAAAGACACACACCATGAAAAAGACACACACACAATGATAAAGACACACACCACACACAATGGTAAAGACACACACCACACACAATGATAAAGACACACACCACACACAATGATAAAGACACACACCACACACAATGATAAAGACATACACACAATGATAAAGACACACACACAATAATTAATACACAATGATAAAGACTCACACAATGATATACACACACACGCACATACACATACGCACACACACACAAAACAAACACACACACACACACACTGATAAACAGACAGGGATCCATCAATTGGGCACAGATGGTTTTGTTTCACCTTTGACCTCTCTGTGCATTGGCCACTGGCCACAATGCATACGGTAAGCAGGTCAAAAAAGGCAAGAGAAGGAAATGAAGGCTCCCCCCCCCCCCCCCCCCCCCTCCAAAAAAAAAAGAGATTGTCACAATTTCCATCCTATTTTTTATTTGAAATCTCCTGAAAGTTCTTCGGATGAGTCTAATCTTTACTCCTTGATCTCAGATGAACACTCCCTCCCCCCCCCCCCCCCCCCCCCCCCCCAGCTAAGGTTAAACAGCGTCGAGCGTGGTTACCAGTTGGATGGGTGATCGTTTGCACGCCTTGGCTTCAGTACAGCCCCCCCCAGTTCACCCAGCTGTAAATGGGCACCTGCCCTCTTTAGGGTCAGGGAAGGTTAAAGCAGCGAGGGAGAGGAGATGGGCGCCGCCCTCAATACGCTGGCCCCTAGAGAAGCTGAGGTCTCTGATGCCTCACTCCCCTATGACCACATAGGTTATGGTACACATTTACCTTTATTGATCTCAGAGACAAAATGGCTGACTGCATGTCTTCTTACCGCAACAAAGCCAAATGACAATACAAGAGACCAGTCTTACATTGCTCTACACTACAGGGCTGTGTTATTATTGCAAGACCACCAATCCACCGTCGACTTCTTCTTCATTGAACGCTCAGACAGTAAAACACTGTTGTCTGTCACATGAACGAAAATGCGTTCCGCTGCCGTTAAAAAACGCCTGACACATCGGGCCCAGCCCATACGACTTCGGCGTGGGAGAGAATTGTTATCTTTCAAATCTTTCTGGCAAAAACCCCCCCCCAAAAAAACAGGGGCAGGAGAATGGACCAAGAAGGCAGAGAAACAGACCAGAACGAGGTAAAGACAAGAAGAAAAAGAACCAGGCAGAAACAAAGATAGAAAGGAGGGAACTTCTAGCACAGAATTTCCAGAAGGCGGAGAAGCTGATTCATACTGACAGGACCAACAAAGAGAGGGATAGAAAAGAGGGAATTTCTAGCGCAGAATTTCCAGAAGATGCTAATTCATACTGGACAGGACCAACAAAGAGAAGGATAGAAAAGAGGGAATTTCTAGCACAGAATTTCCAGAAGATGCTAATTCATACTGGACAGGACCAACAAAGAGAGGGATAGAAAAGAGGGAATTTCTAGCGCAGAATTTCCAGAAGGTGGAGAAGCTAATTCATACTGACAGGACCAACAAAGAGAGGGATAGAAAAGAGGGAATTTCTAGCACAGAATTTCCAGAAGGTGCTAATTTATACTGACAGGAAGGACCCCAGCATCCCCACCGGAAAGGAAAGGGAAGGGAGGGGGTGGGGTGGTTGTGCAAAGGGGGGGTGGGGGATGGGGGGTGGGGGTGGGGGTGGGTCTGACGACTGACCTCTCCCAGCTCTCGCTCCATCTCCGTCACGACGCGTTGCTGCACGTCAGGGTGCTTGGCCAGGTTGTAGGCCAGGTAATTCAGGGTGGAGGCCGTCGTCTCGTAGCCGGCGAAGAAGAAGATGAGCATGTTGCTGATGACTTCATCCTTTGTCAGGTCTGTACAACAACAACAGCACACACACACACACACAAAAATAAGACGCCGGTCAGATTTGTACAACACACATACAGACGCTGGTCAGATCTGTACAACACACACACAAAGACACCAGTCAGATTTGCATTACAAGAGAGAGAGAGAGAGTGTGTGTGTTTTATTGTCCATTCAGCATTACAGCCCTGTAGACAAAGGGGGATAACAATGTCAGATTTGTGTAACATACTAGCAGTCTCCAAATATTCCCCTTGCTCCGCACTTACACATGTACACCTGAACAAGCCTGCTTGTCATGCACACATCTCAGAGAGAGACAGAGAGAAAGAGAGAGAGAGAGGAGAGAGAGGAGAGGAGAGAGACAGAGAGAGAGAGAGAGAGAGAGAGAGAGAGAGAGAGAGAGAGAGAGAGAGAGAGAGAGAGAGAGAGAGAGAGAGAGACAGAGAGAGAGAGAGGAGAGAGAGAGCGGAAGAGAGGAGAGAAAGAGGAAGAGAGACAGACAGACAGAAAGACAAAGAGATAGATAGAGACAGACAGACAGAAAGAGAGAGAGAGAGGAAGAGAGAGAGAGAGAGGAAGAGAGAGATAGAGAGACAGACAGACAGAAAGAGAGAGAAAGAGAGAGAGAGAGGAGAGAGAGAGAGAGGAGAGAGACAAAGAGAGAGATAGAGACAGACAAAGAGAGAGACAGAGAGAGAGAGACAGACAGACAGACAGAAAGATAGAGACAGAGAGAGAGCGACAGACAGACAAAGAGAGATACAGAAAGAGAAAGACAGACAGAAAGAGAGAGAGAGAGAGAGAGAGAGACAGACAGAGAGAGAGACAGACAGAGAGAGAGAGACAAAGAGACAGACAGAAAGAGAGAGAGAGATAGAGACAGAGAGAGAGACAGACAGAAAGAGAACAGAGACAGACAGACAAACATACAGACAGAGACAGACAGACATACAAGCAGACAGACAGACAGACTGACGTTTCTTGAGGTCTGTATCCTGCTCAGTGGCTTCAGCATTGATCAGTAGTTGCAGGAAATCCACAGGTTTCTGTAAACACACACACACACGCACATAATACACACTCACACACACACACACATACACACACATGCAGATACACACACATGCGCCACACACACATGCATACACACACATGCGCCACACACACATACACACACACACATGCACACACGCGCACGCATGCACACACACACATTGGGTTTTTGTTTTGTTATTGGCACATCTTATTGTTAACGGTTGTAATAATGTTGTAGTTAAATATCATTATTAAATATTTTTTGTTCCTAGATATCTATCTGGCTTGATGAAAAATAAGCAAACGCATTCAATGTACCATCTGGAAATAAAAATCTGACTTTACTTCACACCCACACACTAATTTTTTTTCTTGTGTTTGAATTGCATGGCTTATCATTGTTGAGGTTTTAAAAAAATTCTATGTGTATGCATATATTATTATTATTATTATTATTATTATTATTATTATTTAGATAGATGGCTTGATGAAGAAAAGGCAACTGCACTGCTTATTCAAAGTACCATCTGAAAATAAAATAAAGTTTGACTTTCACACACACACAAACATACACACACACAGGCACACAAACACACACACATTGATAAACACAAACACACACTGACCCTCTTGTTCCCTCAGTCATGATGGGATAGCCTAGTGGACAGAACACTGCGCTTGCAATCTGACGACCCGGGTTCGATTCACGTTCAAATGGATATTTTCCCCTGGAGTTAACATCAGTGCAGACTCCATCCACTCTCCCCAAAAGTCCTTTGGTTGAGACTATAAACCGAGGCCCCGTGTGCGAACACACGCAGAACATCTTGTGCACACGTTAAATCCTGTTCCGCTTTTCGTAAGAGTAGGCCATTGTGTGCCGGTGGGAACAGATGAGAAAATTTACAAAACCGCATACACACAGGGACTGGATGTAAAAAAGCACATAAGTGCTTATTCCATTATCCTCGATAAAAAAGAAAAAAAAAGAAAAGAAAAGAGAGGTTTTCTCCCCTGGAGTTAACAAAAGTACCGACTCCACTTCCCCCCAAAAGTCGTTGGGATGAGACTATAACCAGGGCTTGTGTATGATGAACTCGCGTAGAACATTTTGCGCACACACTAAAACCTGTTCCACGTTTTTACCCTGAAGAATAAGCCACTACATGCTGGTATGAAGAGACGACAATTTTTTTTTTTTTTAACGCTGTCCCTACGTTAAGGGAGGGAACCCCTCTCTCCCAGTAATAATAATGTATGGAATTTATATAGCGCTAAATCTTGTAAAGCAACAAATCAAAGCGCTCAGATGACATTTTAAAAATTAATTTTTTTTTTATATCGAGGATAATGGAATAAGCACTCGTGCTATTTTACATCCAGTCCCTGTGTGTATGCGGTTTTGTAAATTTTCTCATCTGTTCCCACCAGCACACAATGGCCTACTCTTCTAAAAAGCGGAACAGGATTTAGCGTGTGCGCAAGATGTTCTGCATGCGTTTGCACACGGGGCCTCGGTTTATAGTCTCATCCAAAGGACGAGACACGTGCACATTTGTATGTCACCATAACCCAGTGGTAGGTGATACGGAAGGGTTAGTAGATGGCTGGTTACCCTACAGCCGGTTACCTGTAGTGGAAAAGGTTAAAAACATGCACGCACACAGGTGTCGTGTTTAAAACATCATCCCTGCAGACTGAATGCAGCTACCTTGATAGTGTTTGGGGCAAATGGCCACAGACACGAATTTCATCAATGGTGAAAGCTTTGAGTTCTAGCCGAGGAACAAAATGTTTAAAAAGGTGATAAAACGGATACTTCTTCTTCATCATCGAACGCTCAGACAGCATCTATTGTTGTCAGTCTTATGAGCGAGAATGTGTTGCGCTGTGGTTAACACTATTCCTACGTAAATGGAAAGAACCCCTCTTTCCCAGTACACGTGCACTGTGTACATTTGTATGCTACCGTAACCCAGTAGTGGGTGATATGGAGGAAGGGTTAGTAGATGGTTGGTCACCCTGTAGCAGGTTACCCGTAGGGAAAAAAAGGTTAAGCACCTGACAAATCAGGCCTAGCACGTCCAAACTTAAACGAGGGAGAGAACCGTTATATTCTACATCTTTCTTGGAGAAAAAACAACAACAAAAAACAGGACAGGAAGGCAGAAAACAGACAAGAATGAGATAACAGGAAGTAAAGGAACTAAGCAGTTGTAAACAAAGTGAGGGATAAAAAAAGAAAAAAGAAGGAATTCCTAGCACAGAATTTCCTAGAAGGTTGGGGGATGCTGTTTATACTGACAAAGTGAGGGATAAACAAAAAATTCCTAGCCCAGAATTTCCAGAAGGTTGGGGGATACTGTTTATACTGACAAAGTGAGGGATAAACAAACAAAAAAAAGAGGGAATTCCTAGCACAGAATTTCCAGAAGGTGGGGATGCTGTTTATACTGACAAAGTGAGAGATATAAAAGAAAAGAAGAGAATATTCCTAGCACAGAATTTTCTAGAAAGGTGGGGATGCTGTGTATACTGACAAAGTGAGGGATCAAAAAAAAAAAAAAGAAGGGAATTCCTAGCACAGAATTTCCTAGAAGGTAGGGGAATGCTGTTTATACTGACAAAGTGAGAGATATGAAAGAAAAGAAGAGAATATTCCTAGCACAGAATTTTCTAGAAGGTGGGGATGCTGTTTATACTGACAAAGTGAGGGATTAAAAAAAAAAGATGGAATTCCTAGCACAGAATTTCCTAAAAGGTTGGGGGATGCTGTTTATACTGACAAAGTGAGGGATAAAAAAATTTAAAAAAGGGAAATCCTAGCACAGAATTTCCTAGAAGGTGGGGGATGCTGTTTATACTGACAAAGTGAGGGATATAAAAAAAAAAAGACATGGAATTCCTAGCACAGATTTTCCTAGAAAGGTGGGGATGCTGTTTATACTGACAAAGTG
>CM054166.1:16299215-16309215 GCA_028751875.1 Rapana venosa
ATTATCACCGTCATCATCATAATCCATCATCATTATCTATCATCATCATCCATCATTTTAATCATCCATCACCATCACCGTCACCATCATTACTTTTATTATTATCAGCATAGTTATTTCATCTCCATTATTTGATGTTATTTTTGTTATCATTACTGTTTTTCTTTGTCTTCTTGTTTTATCATCATCATCATCGGATGAGACTATAAACCGAGGTCCTGTGTGCGAACGCATGCAGAACATCTTGCGCACACGTTAAATCCTGTTCCGCTTTTCGAAAGAGTAGGCCATTCAGTGCCGGTGGGAACAGATGACAAAATTTACAAAACCGCATACACATGGGGACTGGATGTAAAAAAGCACATGAGTGCTTATTCCATTATCCTCGAGAGAAAAAAATTGTCATCTGAGCGCTTTGATTTGTTGCTTTACAAGATTCAGCGCTATATAAATTCCAGATATTATTATTATTATTATTATCATCATCACCATCATTATTACTATTAACTTCTTTTTTCCCCCCATTCCTCAGCTAGAGCTCCGAGGTTCACCAACAGTCAGATTTTGCGTATGCGAAGGTTTTTGCCCACCATGAAGGTAGCCATACTCCAACTTTGGGGATATTCCTTTTATCTAATTTTGATGTACATTGGTTTGTTGGTTTGTTTGTTTGGACTAGGTTTTTCATATTGCAATTCATTTTTTTCAACGGTATGTGAGCAGTATCAACTTTTTGAAAATGACACGCTCTTGTACTTTTTATCGGGATTGTTTGCCAACATTTTCCACAATGCAAGAAACAGTCTTCAAAATTATAGAAAATTGCATCTCCGGTTTTTGCCAACTCATACGGAAAATTGCATCTCAGGATTTTTGCCAAATTTTAACCAAAATTAAAACATGACTAGCAAGCAGAACAGAAAAAAAACACTCATCCAAGGAAGAGTTAATACTGTACTGAAGAACAATATTCTTAAAATTTCTTTTTTTAACTTTCTAATCTAACAAAAGACTCAAACCTTTTTTCATGAACTTTCTAAGTCACATACAGGTCTGACAAATTATTTTTTAGAGAATAATATTTAGAATTGTGAGTGTGCATGTGCGCGCACACACACACAAGCACACACAAACACGAAACCACCCATAAATAATGTAGTTAGATATTTATTGATCAAGTTGTTTTTTGTTCCTACATAGATGGCTTGATATAAAATAAAAGCAAATGCCATGCTTATTCAATCTACCATCTGGAAATAAAAATTTGATTTGACTTGACTTGACCCCCTCCTCTCTCCCTCACACACACACACACACACACACAAACACACACACACACACACACACACTCACTCACTCACTCACTCTCTCTCTTACACACACACATAACACACACTCACTCACTCTCTCTTACACACACACTCACACATAGTGACATACACACACACTCACATATACACACATACACTCACTCTCTCTTACACACACACACATACTCACTCTCTCTTACACACACACACACACACACATACACACTCACTCTCTCTTACACACAAACATACATACACACACTCACTCACTCTCTCTTACACACACCCACTCACTCTCTCTTACAAACACACCCACTCACTCACTCTTTCCTTACACACACACACTCACTCTCTCTTATACATACACACACACACACTCACTCTCTCTCTCTTACACACACACACACTCTCTCTCTCTCTCTTTTCTCTCTCTTACACACACACACACAATCACTCACTCTCTCTATTACACACACACACATACACACACACACACAAACCGTCTAATATCACTTAGAGTGAACAGATGTTAAATTGAAGACAACAGCAACAACAACACACACACACTCTCTCTCTCTCACTTTCTCTCTTACACACACACAACAACACACAAACACACACTCACTCTCTCTCTTACACACACACACACACACACACACACACACCACACACACACACACACACACACACACACACACACACACAACACGAACACACACACACACACAAACACGAACACACATACACACACAACACAAACACAACACTCACTCTCCCTTACACACACACAACACAAACACAACACACACACAGCTAGTTACCATCTTAAGCCGGCTGGCACTGAAAGTTGGAGTGATGATGGTGCGCACACGTTTCCAATCCGCGCCTGAGGAGTTGGGCAGACTGTTCTGAAAGACTGTGGCTTGGAATCTGGTGTGCATGCTCTGCCGTTACACACATTCGTTTATTAATGGATGGATGGATGGATGGATGGACGAATAAAGGAATGAATGAGTATAATGGATGGATGGATGGATGGATGGACGAATAAAGGAATGAATAAGTAAAGGAGTGCATGACTGAATATGTTTTTTATTTTATTCTTTTATATCCAGGATAATGGAATAAGCACATGTGCTTTTTTTTTACAGCCATTCCCCGTGTGTATGCGCTTTTGTAAATTCTGTCTACCGTTCCCACCAGCACACAATGGCCTACTCTTACGAAAAGCGGAGGAACAGGATTTAACATGTGCACAAGATGTTCTGCGTGCGTTCGCACATGAGGCCTCGGTTTATAGTCTCATCCGAAGGACTTTTGGGGAGAGTGGAGTCTGCACTGATGTTAACTCCGGGGGAAAATATCCCCTTGAAGAGGATTCGAACCCGGGTTGTCAGATTGCAAGCGCAATGTTCTAACAACTAGGCTATCCCGTCTCCTGAATGAATGAGCAAAGGAGTGAATAACTGACAGACTGAATGTATCACACTGTTTGGAATGTAGAGCACAATCTTTGCATAACTTACATCACACACACGATAATGAATGGATAAATGGATAGATGGTTGGATGGACGGACAAACACTGGCTTATTAGTATGTGGATGGATGGATGGATGTGTGAATGAATGAAACAAATGATTAATCAGTTATGCAGAATCCATCAACTGTAAGATAAAACAAGCATCTCCAAATTTATACATTCTGCTGCACACACACACACACACATGATTGCACACACACATACACACACAAATGTACACACACTACTCAACGCTGCATCAGTAAACATCTGTGTCTAACTTAGACATGTGTCTGTGCTTCCTATTTGCTTATCTCACCCACGGACCCATGTCACAGGCTGGTCTGTTACCCACTGCTGTCCCACCCACAGACCCATGTTACAGGTTAGTCTGTTGTTACCCAATGCTGTCCCACCCACTGACCCATGCTGATCCACTTTTGCACTAGGAGCCATTTTAGGCAGGTGGGGGTCAGGATTTCTATTTTGAGATGTTTTTTTTAATATTGATTATAAAACAATAGCCAATCTTCTACCTTGTAATGAAAATATCAAGGCATACTTTTGTCTCATTTTACTTTTGTTTCGAAAATACCCAAGCCCTCGTTCTTACCATCCGTTACAATGCTCAAAGTGGTCAGTGTCTCATTTTGTCTCGTCTTGCAGTGTACCATTTCAATTTGTAATAACTTTTCAAAGAATTGTCTGATTTTCCATCTGGGGGATTTTTGTGGGTTTTTTTTTTTGGCATTGAAGAGAGATGGAGAAGGCTCATCCATGTCAAACCTCCCCTGGGAGAAACATGACCAAAAAAAAAAGAAGAAGATTGAAGAGCCCTTTTTATTGCGGATTAACAACATGGCAATAACTGAAAATTGACCTGTGCTGCAATGCCACTCATCATGTGGTCTAGCATCACAATTTATATTATGGGTTATTGGTACAACGTGTGGATGATTTAGACCGACGGGTTATTTTTACATTCACAGTTGATGGTATAAGCCCAGTGGGTGGGATAGAGATGGGTCAAGGGTGGGTAAGATCTACCCATTGGTTTATATACGACTATTGTCCATAGCCTGATCTTACCCAGCGGTCAATGAAATGAGCCGAGTCCTTGACCAGCACGGACTTGAGAATGTCAAGGTCACTGATGACGAACAGTGGGTCACGTCCCATGTATATCCTGAAAAACAGCAACACAAACACATACGTGAGCGCACGTACAGACACATGCATGCAAGCGCGTCAGCACACACACACACACACACCATCTAATATCACAACTTATGAAAAGATGTTAAATGAATTTGGACACACACACACACATACACACACCATCTAATATCACAACTTGTGAAAAGATGTTAAATGAATTTGGACACACACACACACCATCTAATATCACAACTTGTGAAAAACTGTTAAATGAATTTGGACACACACACCATCTAATATCACAACTTGTGAAAAGATGTTAAATGAATTTGGACACACACACACACACACTGGCCCACACGAGTAAATATCCACACTGGCACAAACACATGTACACATGCCACCCCCCCCCCCCCCCCCCCCCCCCACACACACAAACATTCTCTCTCTGTCTCTGTCTGTCTGTCTCTCTCTAGTTGATCCATACATTTCAATCATGAAGGAACACCAAAACTACAACACCAATCCAATCCAATCTTGTTGTTTATAGCCCCGCCGACCACAGAGGCCATAATTACCCGCTATATAAATTCCATACATTATTATTATTATTATTAATAATTATTGGGGCTTTATTGACCATCACTTGCACATTACATAAACATACCCATAAACATGTCCATACTTGTCTGCCCATTCCTTCAAGACATACACTGAACTCTGGAAAAACAACAACAAACAAATTAAACAAAACAGATCATATATTTGTTTAGTCAAAAAAAAAAAAAAAGTAAACTTGTGTATGATAAAGTAGTTTTGTCAAAAAATGTAAACTTTTGTATTCTTCTTTTTCTTCATCAAATGCTCAGACAGCAACTATTGTTGTCTGTTATATGAGTGAAAATGCGTCAGCCTGCTGTTAAGCACCTGACAAGTTAGATCCAGCGCATGTTTGATAAAGTAGTTTTGTCAAAGATGTAAACTTGTGTATGATAAAGTAGTTTTGTCAAAATTGTAAACTTGTGTATGATAAAGTAGTTTTGTCAAAAATGTAAGCTTGTGTATGATAAAGTAGTTTTGTCAAAAATGTAAACTGTGTATGATAAAGTAGTTTTGTCAAAAATGTAAACTTGTGTATGATAAAGTAGTTTTGTCAAAAATGTAAACTTGTGTATGATAAAGTTGATTTGTCAAAAATGTAAACTTGTGTATGATAAAGTAGTTTTGTCAAAAACGTAAACTTGTGTATGATAAAGTAGTTTTGTCAAAAATGCAAACTTGTGTATGATAAAGTAGTTTTGTCAAAAATGTAAACTTGCGTATGATAAAGTAGTTTTGTCAAAAATGTAAACTTGTGAATGATAAAGTACTTTTGTCAAAAATAGAAACTTGTGTATGATAAAGTAGTTTTGTCAAAAATGGAAACTTGTGTATGATAAAGTCAGCAACTTTGAGCATGCTGCAGTTTGTGAAAAGGAGCCAGACACCCTAAAACACACACACACACCATGCTTCACTTCACTGGAAACATCCCATCTACCTGAGGGACCCTATAGTCGAGTGGTTAAGACCGTTCAACTTTAATTTCAAGGGTCCATGAAGTCATGGGCTCTCTCATCTCTGCAGCGTCTGGTGAATTAAGGGTGAGGGATTTTTACGATCACCCAGGTCAACTTCAAGTGCAGACCTGCCAGACTTTAATTCCCTTTGTATATATATATATACACATACTTTCGGATGAGACTATAAACCGAGGCCACCTGTGCGAACGCATGCAGAACATCTTGGGCACACGTTAAATCCTGTTCCGCTTTTCGAAAGAGTAGGCCATTGTGTGCCAGTGGGAACAGATGACAAAATTTACAAAACCGCATACACACGGGGACTGGATGTAAAAAAGCACACAAATGCTTATTCTATTATCCTTGATATAAAAATAACTAATTTTTTAAAAATGCATAATAAAGATCCCATAATTCATGTCAGCATTCAGTGGGTTATTGAAACATGAAACATACTCTACATAAATCCCTGAAGTCGGAATGCAGCAACCTTCATGGTGGGCAAAAAAGGGAAGAAGACCTAGCAAAACCTGGGCTGCCTGATTTGCAGATGATCTTAGAGAAAGGGGCATAAATTTATAAGGAGGAAGCTCAAAACAGAGAGAGATGGAGAAGGCTCATCAATGTCAAACTTCCCCTGGGAGAAACATGACAAAAAAGGGAAGAAGAAGAAGAATGGTGGGCAAAAAATGGTTGCATACACAAAATCTCACCAATGGTGAAGCTCAGAGATCTAGCTGCGGCATGAAAAAAAATCAACATAATCACATACCCAACTGTTAAAGTAGTGGTACTCTCTCACCTTGGCAAAAAATTCTTTTTGGTTGCCAAAAAAGGGCTGTGGCGGAGGACCAGAAATGCCAAGTTTCTGGAAGGCACTGTAGGGCCAGGTGGCATAACTGTAAAACACCCGTCCCCACAACTGGGTTAGTTAGTTGTCCAGGTTATTATGTCCAACATTATTTGTTTGTAAACACATTCCTGACTTTGTCTTATATTGACTACTCTGACTCATTATCATTTGATATGTTCCTTTCTGTTCTTACATACACCATTTCGCTGGGCTAGTCTTTTCAGAGACACTTTAATTTAAAAAAAAAAAATCAACAATAATAACAAGCACATCATCTTTTTTCTTCTTCTTTTTGTTGTTGTTGTTGGGTTTGTTTTGTTTTGTTGTTGTTGGTTTTTTGTTTTGTTCCCCTAGCTTTGTACACCTTGGGGGGTCAGTCACCCAGAACATGCACTCTTGATTCAATCATCATAACCTGGGAATGAATCACTGTGAGATTGGGAAGCACATTGGATGAGAAGTTTGCCTGTTTGACCATTTAGGAGTATCTGACCACACAGGCAGCCACACTCCAACTTCAGAGATTTTTTTGTTTCTCTCCTTAAATTACAGGAGCCAACAGGTTGTTAACGTTTTTAAAGAGCTAGTCACGACTGTAGACAATCTCAGCATAACAAGTCCTTCGGATGAGATTGTAAACCGAGGTCCAGTGTGAGAACGCACGCAGAACAGCTAGCGCACACGAACAAACCTGTTCCGCTTTTCACAAGAGTAGGCCGGCCATCGTGTGCTGGTAGGAACAGATCACAAAATTGACAAAACCCTATACACACCGGGATTGGATGTTTTTTTTTTATAAAAAAAGAGCACATTTTATTTATTTTATTTTATTCTTTTGTATTGAGGATAATGGAATAAGCACTTATGTGCTTTTTTACATCCAGTCCCCGTGTGTATGCGGTTTTGTAAATTCTGTCATCTGTTCCCACCGGCACACAATGGCCTACTCTAACCAAAAGCGGAACAGGATTTAAGGTGTGCGCAAGATGAATGTTTATTCCACTATCCTCGAAATAATAGAATAATACATTTATAAATAAACAAATAAATAAATATATACTATATAGATAGATAAATAAATATTTTTTACAACACCTTTTTTTTTTTCAATGCTGGCCTCAGTACTCCCAAGATGACATAAAATGATAAATAAGCCACTACAGCTTTTTGTCCTGGGCCATGAAATATTTATTGTCTCATAATTATAATCCCAAACCTCCAGATCACACAAAAAATATATTTTAAAAAACCCAAACAAAAAAACAAACAAAATAAAAATCCCCAAACCAAACCCCCCAAAAAAGCCTCAGACACCTACACATAGATCAGCAGAGCTGCCAGAGGCAGAAGGATGCACCAGAGCGGAAGGTCAAGGCCGAACAACAGCTCCATGGTGGAAAACACCCCTGGGCTTCCTCTCCACAGACAACAAGAACAACCTGCTGATTCCGAGTCCTCTCTAGTAGGGCTAGCTGTCAGAACACAACACAAGAATTGTAACGGTTGTGATGGCAGTGGATCAGTTTTTGTGTATTCTTGTGGGTTTTTTTCTGTTTTTACTTTATATAAAAATTTAAAAAAGATACTAGTGGTCTCACTCTTACTTTTTAATACTGTACTTGACCTAAAGTTCATGACCTTAACACGCTCAGCCAATCAGAGCCGATATAGGCGGCTATATTTAGAGTCACGACGCGGGGAGAATTAATTTCACAGCATAGAAGAGGGTTCAAGGCCAAATATCAGCTAGGCTATAGCCTAAAGCAGGCGGGGCCCTGTTCGGGGGAACAGACTTCTTATTGAAAATGATTTCTCACATTATTTTAATTTCACGTCTAACAGGAATAGCAGCCACAAGCCTCTTCAATGGAATTTGAAAGATAACGACAAAATAAATAGATTACAATGATAACAAGCCCCCGCGACGCCGAAGGGCACCAGCGGCAGATGAAAGAAGAAGAAGAAGAAAGAATGATAACAAGCACACATTTCTATAACATCTGACTGCCGTGGCAGATTCATTACACTAACCTGGTAAAGTTACAACTACACTCCTCCTGGGTACCAAACTTCATCAATTTTCTAAAATACCACAACCGTATCTTGAAACAGTGAAATGATACAGAATAAGGAAAACTAAAGCCATGATGCACTACCACAGGCTATACGCACGCATGCTTGCCTACCTTTCTTGCCTAACACAGTAAATAACTGAATATAATCTTGGCGGCAGCAGACGTGTGCTTACGCTTTAGTAGGCCTAGTACCTCCACTGCAGTCTGTCTGTACCCATCTGCCAGCCTTGGACTAGGCCTAGCCTACGGCTGGGCGAACAGCCAGTGCAAAGTTTGACCTAGGCCACGGGCCAGCCTATGGAGTCTTTTTTTAAATATATTTTTTAATTCTTTTATATCCAGGAAAATAGAATAAGCACTTATGTGCTTTTTTTTTTTTTACATCCAGTCCCCGTGTGTATACGGTTTTGTGAATTCTGTCATCCCTTCCCACCAGCACACAATGGCCTACTCTTACGAGGGGAACAGGATTTAACGTGTGGGCAAGATGTTCTGCACGAGGGGCCTCGGTTTATAGTCTCATCCAAAGGGCTTTTGGGGAGAGTGGAGTCGGCTATGATGTTAACTCCAGGGGAAAATATCCCCTTGAAGAGGAATCAGATTGTTGTCAGATTGTCAGATTGGGAGCCCAATGTTCTAATCACTAGGCTATCCGGTCTCCCCCTACAACACCTGTTGCAGGGAATAGCTGTGTACTGGTCCTTCATAGCAATTAAAACAATATATCACAACCCAACACAAACACACACACACACACACACACACACACACACACACATTCATACACATACTCAGCACATACACACGCGCACATTAATTTTGTCGTCTAATATCACTTTAAGTGAACAGACGTAAAATTGAAGACACACATTAATTTTGTACTCTACTCAGATTTCTTGGCACATTAATTTTGTACTCTACTCAGATTTCTTGGCACTTTAGTTGGCTGGGGTACTATCATCCAAGAACAAGATTGATAATAGGACCACAGTCATAGCAAAATTTATACTTCCAATTCTGCTACACTATTTTGTTGTTGTTATTGTTGTTGTTGTTGCTACTCTTATCTTAGTCAAAGAAAATGGGAGACTGAAAACCTATACCTGTTACACACATTGAATCCTGTCCACTGATCTTTGAGTAGCCTATGTGCATCCTCCCCTTTTTTTTTTTTTTTTTGCTCCTTCTTTTCTTTCTTTTTTTTCTCTCTTTCTTTCTATTGTTTCCATTTTCTTTCTATTTTTTTCTTTTCTTTCTTTTTTCCCTTTTCTTTCTTTTCCCCCGCTTTTTCCTTTTTATTTATTTATTTTTTTAAAAACAGCTTTATACAGATGAGCAGCTATTTCTCCTCTGTTTTGATGATGATGATGATGATGATGGTGGTGGTGGTATGATGGTGGTGATGGTGGTGATGGTAGTGGTGATGGTGATGGTAGTAGTGGTGATGATAATGATGATGATAGTGGTGACCACGATGATGATGATGATGATGATGATGGTGATGATGACTTTATTACAAGT
>CM054166.1:16314215-16356715 GCA_028751875.1 Rapana venosa
GCTGGCAGACTAGCCAAGAGAGAATTGCAATAGTCCAGACTGACAGAATGAGAGACATGACTAGTTTGGATGTCGCATTGGTGGACAGGTACTTTCAAATTGCAATAATACGCGGTAATTGATAGTAGCACGACTGACAGGTCTGGGTGATGAATTGTTGCATCCAGAGTGTGTTGTGGATAACAACACCTAGATACTTCACAGCAGTGGATAGAGGGACTGATGTATTGCCGAGTTCTATTGAAGCTGTTGTAATGGAAGAGAGTTTGTGTTTGGTCCCTACGAGCAAGGCTTTGTTTTTATCCGCATTTAGCTGTAACTTGTTCTGTATCATCCAGTTTTGAATATCTTAAAAGCAGCAGGGCCATATTTGTTAAGAGAGATGGCAGAACTTGAACTTAAACAGCCGAGGAAGTGTAATCTACATAGGGAAACAAAGCTACTGCTGTAAACATGATTCTATAGGAAGATAGGTTCCGTCTTATAATGATATGAACAATTTCTTGAGAGCAGCAAAACACACGTCTACACAACACACACACACACACACACACACACACACACCACACACACACACACACACACACACACACACACACACACACACACACACACACACACACACACACACACACACACACACACACACACACACACACACACACATTCGTCTAATATCACTAGAAGTGAACAGACGTAAAATTGAAGTCAACAACAACACACACACACACACACACAAGCACATAAGTGCTCATTCCATTATCCTCGATATAAAAGAATAAAATAAAACAATTTAAAACAAGAGAGAGAGAGAGAGAGAGAGAGAGAGAGAGAGAGAGAGAGAGAGAGAGAGAGAGAGAGAGAGAGAATGTGTGTGTGTGTGTGTTTATATATCGGTCACACATTAACAAATTTGCTTAGTTACTTAGTAGAGACAGACAGAGAAAAAGACAGGTGGATTTTACGGAAAAGATGCGCGCGCAAGTGTGTGAGTGCGCGCGCGCGCGTGTTGTACCGGTAGTGGTGACATTGAAAGTTGTTGTTGTTGTGCGTTCCCCAGCTTTACACCCTGGGGGTCACCCAGAACATGCACTCTGACTCACTCATTCCACCTGGGAATCACTATGAGATAGGAGGTACACCGGGAGAGAAGTTTGCGTGTATGACTCTTTTCAAGTATCTCGCCACCTAGGCAGCCATACTCCGACTTCAGAGGATTTTTTCTCCCATAAAGGAGAGTGCAGGTTGTTATGTTAAGAGATTGTCATGGCTGAAGGCAATCTCAACACAACATTTTAAACATAACAACATTTTAATGTAGGCCTTGGCAATTAGCTGACATCAATAACTGACACAGCTTTTGGCCTGGGCCAACATTGAAAGTGATGTTGGTAGTAGTGATGGTAGTAGTGATTGTAGTGGTGGTGGTGGCAATGACAATTAATATAAGGGTGGTTATGAGGGTGGTGGTGGTGGGGGTGGTGGAGATGAGGAAAATAATGGTGGTTGTAGTGATGATGAATAATGGTTGTGATGGTGATGATGAAGAAGAGGAGGAGGTGAAGAAGTAGAAGGAAGAAGAGAAGAATGCGAAGAAGACGAATATAAAGAAGACTGCAAAGAAGAAGAAGACGAATATAAAGAAGACTGCAAAGAAGAAGAAGACGAATATAAAGAAGACTGCAAAGAAGAAGAAGACTGCAAAGAAGAAGACTGAAAAGAAAGAAGAAGAAGAAAGGGAAAAAGAAGAAGAAGAAGAAGAAGAAGAAGAAGAAGAAGAAGAAGAAGAAAAAGAAGAAGAAGAAAGAAGAAGAAGAAGAAGAGAAGAAGAAGAAGAAGAAGAAGAGACTGCAAAGAAGAAGAAGAAGAAGAAGAAAAAAGAAGAAGAAGAAAGAAGAAGAAGAGAAGAAGAAGAAAGAAGAAGAAGAAGAAGAAGAAGAGAAGAAAAAAGAAGAAGAAAAAGAAGAAGAAGAAGAAGAAGAAAACTGCACAGATGAAAAAAGAAAAAGAATGCAAAGAAGAAGAAGAAGGGTGCAAAGAAGAAGAAAGAAAAAAGAAGAAGAAGAAAGAAGAAAGAAGAAGAGAAGAAGAAGAAAAGAAGAAGAAGAAAGAAGGAGTGAGCGATCAATCGATCGGTCGATCAATCAATCAATCAATCAATCAATCAATCAATCAATCAAATTCTTTCATTTCGAGGATAATGAATAAGCACTCATGCACTTTTTTTTTTTTTACATCCAGTCCCTGCCCTTATCAGGGATATATCATGAAAATGGACAATAATAATGGGTTTTTTAAACCCACCCAAATACAAAAGCAAAAGAAAAACAACACCCCACCCCCAAACAAACCCAACATCTAAGTAATTAAATACAACACAACAACCCCCACCAAATACATAAACAACAGCCACAGCCAACAACAACAACAACAAAGAGGAGGAAAAACCCCAAATCCCACCCCCCCCCCCTCCCCCAAACTCCCCCCCCCCCCAAAACCCCCCCCCCCCCCCCCCCCCCCCCACAAAAAACCAACAACTCCCCCCCCCACATCCCCGGGGCCCCCCCCCCCCCCCACAAAACCGAAAAAAATAACACATAAACACATAGACAAACAAAATTTAATAATGTTTAATAATTTTTTAAAAACCCAACCACACACACACACAAACAAGCAAATAGCTAATAGTCAATCAGAAAAAACCCAAAACAAAACAAAACCCGAACAAAAAAGCCTAACAAACAAAAACAAAAACAAAACAAGACCAAAAAAACAACAAAAAAGCCCCAACAGCCAACTTATTCCACTAGAAACCCCCACACCATCACCATCAACCACAAAACCTATTTTTAAAGCTATCTTGGAATGTTTACAACAATCTGAAATGTATGTTTCTTGTGTCTTGTGTTGTAATTATAGGTATCAATGTGTCTGTCAGTATTGTAATTGCCCTTCATGGGATGATTAAAGTGTTTTTGACTTGACTTGACTTGAAACCAAACCAAGCAAACATTTACATTTCCAGAAAAGGAAATTACACTTAGCATTTAAAAAGAATAATACATTGCAAATTACACAGGACACACCACACACACACACACACACACACACACACCACACACACACACACACACACACACACACACACACACACACACACACACACACACACACACACACACACACACATTACCCATACGCCCAACAGCAGTTAACTACATGCTAATAAGAGAATATACTTTAAATTTGAGTATACCTATATTTATAAGTAACAGAAAACAAATCTAGTGAAGAGAGAGAGAGAGGAGAGAGAGAGAGAGAGAGAGAGAGAGAGAGAGAGAGAGAGAGGAGAGAGAGAGAAGAGAGAGGAGAGAGAGAGACTGAAACACTGACAAGTTTTATTGTACTTCGGCCTTAGGCCACTATACAAAACATGTTTTTGGCAGGGGGTAGGTATACATCATAGCAGAAAACATTGTTTCCATTTGGCATTCCCTCTTCTGCAAGCATACAGAATAGCACTTAATGTCTTCTAGTTATCATCATCCCCATCATCTTCTTCAGCATCTACATCATCATCGCCACATCATCATCATATTAAAATAAGGAAGATATAAATATGTGTGTGTGTTTGTGTGTGTGTGTTTGTGTGTGTGTGTGTGTGTGTTTGTGTGTTTTTTGCGTGTGTGTGTGTGTGTGTGTGTGTGTGTGTGTGTGTGTGTGTCTGTGTGTGTGTGTGTGTGTGTGTGTGTGTGTGAGAGAGAGAGAGAGAGAGAGAGAGAGAGAGAGAGAGACTGAAACACTGAGCGAGAGAGATAGAGAGAGAGAGCGAGGAGAGAGAGAGAGAGAGAGAGAGAGAGAGAGAGAGAGAGAGAGAGAGAGAGAGAGAGAGAGAGAGAGAGAGTGAGAGAGTGAGAGAGAGAGAGAGAGTGGAGAGAGAGAGAGAGAGAGAGAAATTCTTTTATTTCGAGGATAATGAATAAGCACCCATGTGCTCCTTTTTTTTTTTACATCCAGTCCCCGCCCTTAGGGATACATCATACCATACTAAAATAAACCCAATACCCATACACTCACACAGTAAAAGAAAGAAAAAAAAGCCACACCAATATTCACAAAAAAACCATCAAAAAAGAAAGAAAACAAGAACAACAAAAAGCAAACAACAACAACAACACCCCCACCCAAAAAAGCCCCAAACAAACAAAAAGCAAAGAAACCAAAAGCAAAATAAAAACAATAAAGGGAAGGGGAAAGGGGGGGGGGGGGGGGGGGAACCAAATACCCCCCCCCCCCCAAAAAAAAAAAAAAAACCCACAAAACCCCCCAATCCCTCCACATTATAAAGGAGAACAAACCATGTAAATAGTATTGTTTAGGCAAACGGGAAAATAAACGTCAACAAATTCGTTGTACTTTTTTTTTTTTTGGAGTGGGGGAAGCAACAGCAATAGTAAACTACACAAAAACAAATATTAGGAGATTACCAAAAGCACTTTACACCCCCATGCACGAGTGCGTACACGTACACACACACGCGCGTGCACACACACACACACACACACACACACACACACACACACACACACACACACACACACACACACACACACACACACACACACACACACACACAAACATGAATTCGAACTTTTAACAGATTTTAGAAGAAGAAAAAAAGCATTTAAAAATAAAAGAAAACGAAAACAAATGACGTAAGATAAGCTCCTTCATCCTCCAGATCAAATATGAAATCATATAACTACACGTTTGAGATTGGAAACAACAATATTAACTAACAAACAAGGGAGCAAAATTAAAATTAGGAAGATATAAATGTGTGTGTGTGTGTGTTGTGTGTGTGTGTGTGTGTGTGTGTGTGTGTGTGTGTGTGTGTGAGAGAGAGAGAGAGAGAGAGAGAGAGAGAGAGAGAGAGAGAGAGAAGAGAGAGAGAGAGAGAGAGAGAGGCGCGCGCCAGTGAATGTAATTAGCATTGTAATTGCCCTTCATGGGATGATTAAAGTGTTTCTGACTTTGACTTGACTTTGACTTTGACTATATTATGCGTCACCGGCCTGTGTCTATGTGTGTGTGTGTGTGTGTGTGTGTGTGTGTGTGTGTGTGTGTGTTTGCGTGCATGTATGTTTGTGCGGGTGTGCGCGCGCGTGTGTGTCTGTATGTGTGTGTGTGTTTATTTAGGTGTGTTTGTAAGCATGTGAGTAGATGTATATTTGCGAGCTAAGGTAGGGGTGTGCGTGCGTGCGTGCGCGCGCGCGCGTGTGTGTGTATGTGTGTGTGTGCATGCGTGCGTGCGTGGTGTGTGTGTGTGTGTGTGTGTGCGTGCGTGCGGGTGTGTGTGTGTGTGTGTGTGTGTGTGTGTGTTTACCTATTAGTGTCTGTGTACAAGATAAAAGAAAAAAAACAACAAACAAATTATGGGAGGGACGGGAGTGGGGTGGGGGACAGGGGCATTGAACAGTTTAAACTGCAGCAAGAACAGTTACAAAAGTTTGCCAACAGGGCTTCTAACTAAACAACTAACTATTTCCAACATACTCACATTATCGGCCAATAATTGTTCAAATGACATTTTTGAAATCTTATCTACAACTGTACCAGAAAAATATGGTCGAAGTACTTCACAATGAAAAATGACATGCTTAGCTGATAAGTCAGAACCACATAGACAAGTTATCTGTTTAAGAATTTAGTCCTAAATGCATCCAATCTGAATCTGTAGATCATACTTCCCACCAGTCTGTTATGAAAATGACACACTCTGACACTTAATGAATGTCCCCGTAAAGAATACTTTCGTTGGCTTTGACACGGTTCCAAGAAGCTTTTTTCAGCAGAAGTATGCCCTCCTGAAGATTGAGTGGAAGGTTCTGAGGTACTGTAACTTCAGAGTCCGTGTCCATGGCAACAGCTTTGGCTAACTGGTCAGCTTTCTGGTTGCTGTGGATTCCACAATGTGACGGAATCCAGCAAAAGGCAAGGGTAGTACCTCGTATGGAAAGAAAATGTATAAGGTGAAAAATTTCAATGATTAATTCCCCTCTTACCTTAGTATTAAACGCTTTTAATGCTTGCAAAACAGACTTAGAGTCAATACAAAACAACGCCTTAAATATATTGATATGCAGATTTAATATATAATAAATAAGGCCATTATATATAGCTATAAGTTCCAAAGTAAAGATGGAAAAATCTTTGCCTAAATAATAAGATTTTCTATCTTCAATGCAGGAACTACAAAAGCAGATCCAGAATTCCCACAGTCGACTACCGAACCATCAGTAAAAACTTTAAAATAACCACTATATGTTTCATCAATGTGAGCTCTAGCTATTGCAGCGACAGCGGGACTTTCTTCTTTTTTGATATTAGAATAATCAAACTCAGCCCTGTTTAATTCCCTCTTTGGAATTGTGGAGAAAACTGGGCGAGATGCTACATTTCTGACATTCATTCCTGAAGATGTGAACAGATCAGAGGTGTAAGAACTGATTGTTGTCAGTGATTGTATGGATTTATCCCTTTTAGGAAAATCTACATCTGATTTTAAATGAAGTTCTTTAATATTAGAATTCTGAAGTGTCGAACTTCTTAAAACATACTTTGCCAAGGCAAGCTTAATATTTTCTTCAAAAGGTAGGATATTTATTTCAGCATAAATGTGTGTAATATCTTCAGTTTAACGTTTATTCACATTTTAGTGATTTTAGACGGGGAAAAGTCTAACAAGAAAAGTATGTTCTTTCGAGCCAGAAGGCCCATAGAGCCGGAGCTTATCCCGGTTTCTGTAGCGTTAAGCGAACTGATGGTTTTTCATCACCCCTGTGACAGGACGCTAGTCTGTCGCCAGATACTTCCCCAGCAGAGCTGGTACCCACTTGTACACCTGGGTGGAGTGAGGAAAATAGGAGTAAAGTGTCTTTCCCAAGGACACAACACCGAGCCGAGCGGGGATCGAACCCGCGACCTCTGGATCACGAGATGACCGCCTAAACCACTCGACCACGGTGCCTCCCCTAACAAGAAAAAGCAAACAATA
Organism: Rapana venosa; assembly: GCA_028751875.1. Taxonomy (NCBI): domain Eukaryota; kingdom Metazoa; phylum Mollusca; class Gastropoda; order Neogastropoda; family Muricidae; genus Rapana; species Rapana venosa. The sequence continues at coordinate 16,321,273 of CM054166.1, forward strand.
ACTGAAAAATTTCAGATAACAGTACTGAATAAAAACCAACTTGAACATACTACAAAAACTGAGTTATCGGACTTTTTATCACCCCCAACACAATGTCCAACAGTAACGATGGTTCAGACAAAATCTGATCCAGTGACAAACTTGGTACAGCAGGTAAAAAATGCTTTTAAATGTCCACAATAAAAAAAAAATCCCAAAAACATGACTGTGTGTGTGTGTGTGTGTGTGTGTGTGTGTGTGTGTGTGTGTGTGTGTGTGTGTGTGTGTGTGTGTGTGTGTGTGTGTGTGTGCCCATGCCTGTTCTTCAGTGTTATTTTGGATAACACACTATCCTGCTCAGCATGGCACTCCCTCCCTTGTTGTTACGCATGTTTTGTCCCTTGCTTATTATTATTATTATTATTATTATTATCATTACAATCATCATCACCATTATTATCATTATTATATAATGATGATGATGATGATCCTCCTCCTACTCCTTCTTCTTCTTCTTCTTCTTAGTAGTAGTAGTAGTAGTAGTAGTAGTAGTAGTAGTAGTAGTAGCAGCAGCAGCAGCAGCATCATCATCATCATCATCATCATCATCGTCGTCGTCGTCGTTGTCCTTGTTGTTGTTGTTGTTGTTGTTGTTACGTTAAATGGTAACTAGACAACAACTGACTATGCTGTTTCAGGTATTATATGAAAGAGCAGATACTCAACTAGTAGCACAAAGTCATTAAATTCAAATCAAATACTTTCAATGTGTAGACATGACCGTCCTTTAAAAACAAACAAACAAACAAACAAACAAAACACAGCCGAGGAGTACAAGAGACCTTTGTTAACCATGATAGGGCACAAAAAGTAGAGTGTACAGCTCAGTAGGAAGTAAATTAGTTTTAAGGATTGTACCGTACACTACAAGTGGAAGGCTATTAATTTTTATTTCTTTTTGTTTTGCTTTTTGGTTTTGTTTGTTTTTTCTCTATTTATTTCGAATTCTGTTATCTAACCGTCCACCACTATTGGCAGACAGTAAAACGAAATCCTGTTACACCATTAATGGCAGAGGCAGACTGGGATTCAGTAAAAAGAAATCCTGTTCACCATTAATGGCAGACAGTGGAAATAAATCCCTTTCGCTATTAATAGCAGACAGTGGAAAGAAATCCCGTTCACCATTATTGGCAGACAGTGAAAAGAAATCCCGATCACCATTATTGGCAGACAGTGGAAAGAAATCCTGTTTCACCATTAATGGCAGACAGTGGAAAGAAATCCCGTTCACCATTAACGGCAGACAGTGGAAAGAAATCCCGTTCACTATTAATGGCAGACAGTGGAAAGAAATCCGGTTTCACCATTAATAGCAGACAGTGGAAAGAAATCCCGTTCGCTATTAATGGCAGACAGTGGAAAGAAATCCCGTTCACCATTAAAGGCAGACAGTGGAAATAAATCCCGTTCACCATTAATGGCAGACAGTGGAAATAAATCCCGTTCACCATTAATGGCAGACAGTGGAAATAAATCCCGTTCACCATTAATGGCAGACAGTGGAAAGAAATCCCGTTCACCATTAATGGCAGACAGTGGAAAAAAATCCCGTTCACCATTAATGGCAGACAGTGGAAATAAATCCCGTTCACCATTAATGGCAGACAGTGGAAAGAAATCCCGTTCACCATTAATGGCAGACAGTGGAAAAAAATCCCGTTCACCATTAATGGCAGACAGTGGAAAGAAATCCCGTTCGCTATTAATGGCAGACAGTGGAAAGAAATCCTGTTTCACTATTAATGGCAGACAGTGGAAAGAAATCCCGTTCGCTATTAATAGCAGACAGTGGAAATAAATCCCGTTCGCTATTAATAGCAGACAGTGGAAAGAAACATTGTTTGTTCACTACTATAGGCAGACAGTGGAAAGAAATCCCGTTCACCATTAAAGGCAGACAGTGGAAAGAAATACCGTTCACCGTTAATGGAAGACAGTGGAAAGAAATCCCGTTCACCTCTATTGGCAGACAGTGGAAAGAAATCCCGTTCGATATTAATGGCACACAGTGGAAAGAAATCCCATTCACCATTAATGGCAGACAGTGGAAAGAAATATTATTTGTTCACCACTATAGGCAGACAGTGGAAAGAAATCCCATTCACCATTAAAGGAAGACAGTGGAAAGAAATCCTGTTTCACCATTAACGGCAGAGGCAGATAGGGATTCAGTGGAAAGAAATCCCATTCACCCCTAATGGCAGACAGTGGAAAGAAATCCCATTCACCCCTAATGGCAGACAGTGGAAAGAAATCCTTTTCACCTCTATTGAGCAGACAGTGGAAATAAACCCCGTTCACCATTAAAGGCAGACAGTGGAAAGAAATCCTGTTTCACCATTAACGGCAGACAGCGGAAAGAAATCCCGTTCACCATTAAAGGAAGACAGTGGAAAGAAATCCTGTTTCACTATTAATGGCGGAGGCAGATAGGGATTCAGTGGAAAGAAATCCCATTCACCCCTAATGGCAGACAGTGGAAAGAAATCCTGTTTCACCATTAATGGCAGACAGTGGAAAGAAATCCCGTTCGCTATTAATAGCAGACAGTGGAAAGAAATCCCGTTCACCATTAATGGCAGAGGCAGACAGGGATTCAGTAAAAAGAAATCCCGTTCACCTCCATTGGCAGACAGTGGGAAGAAATCCCGTTCACCTCCATTGGCAGAAAAGACAAGGCTGCAGTAGAAAGAAATCCCGTTCACCACTACTGGTAGACAGAGCTGCTGAAGCAAGAAGTCATGATCCCTGCTGATGTCAACTTTAGGAAATATTCTAGTCCAAACTTTGTTACTGCTAGACTTGAAGCATCAGGGTGCAGACTTGAAACGTTATGGTTAATGGACCAACCTTTTAAGAGCATGCCAGTTTGACAGTTCGCGGAGGTGTAAGCTGTCAAGGGTAAATGTGTTCCCATAAACCTATGTGGTCGTTGGGGATCTAATTGTCAGAGACCTCTACTTCTCCAGGAGGCCAGCATATTGAGGGCGGCGCCCATCTCCTCTCCCTCGCTGTTTTACCTTCCCTGACCCTAAAGAGGGCAGGTACCCATTTACAGTTGTGTGAAATGGGGGACTGTACTGAAACGAAGGCGCGCAAAAGGTCACCCATCCACTTTGGTAACCACGCTCAATGCTGTTTAACCTTAGCTTGGGGGAAAGCGAGTGCTCTGACGACTGAGCTATCCCGTCCTCAAAGCTGTAGCTACTGGCAAACTCCAGAAGGTATAGCTAGCCCTCTGGCATGTGTGTCTCCTACGCCAAACTTGCCTAACGTTCCAGCCCTAGGTTGGTAGACCTATGCATCAGGACCAGCCTCAGTATTGCAGTCTCCCTGGACTAGGCTTATGCATCATCTTTCTTGGGCTCTTTGTCCCATGATATTTTCGAGTTGCTGGCAAAACTCTGCTAGACTGCTTCCTCATCCCTGTGGTCTAAGGTAGATGAGTGCACTTGGATGATTGATGAGACGGGATAGCCTAGTGGTTAGAACATTGCGCTCGCAATCTGACGACCCGGGTTCGATTCCCGTGCAAGGGGATATTTTCTCCTGGAGTTAACATCAGTGCCGACTCCACTCTCCCCAAAAGTCCTTCGGGTGAGACTATAAACCGAGGCCCCGTGTGCGAACGCACGCAGAACATCTTGCGCACACGTTAAATCCTGTTCCGCTTTTCGTAAGAGTAGGCCATTGTGTGCCGGTGGGAACAGATGACATAATTTACAAAACCGCATACACACGGGGATTATTTATAAAAGAGCACATGAGTGCTTATTCCATTATCCTCGGTATAAAAGAATTTTTTAAATTATAAATGATGGTGATGTTCTTTGGGTTTTGCAGACACACTGACAGAAATGAGTCTGCTGGATACAGGAGTGTGCAGCTGATGACATATCCAGTTACTGGTTTGTTCACAAAGAAAGCTATTCCATATTGGGAACAGTAACAACAACAGTACTTTAAATCCTCATCACAACTGATCATTATGTCCACAACAACAACAACAAAATGGAAATAAAATTGCCCTGGCCCTGATTGTTCTAATGGAAGGGTGGCCTCAGGTTTTGTTTGTTTGTTTTTGTATTTCTGTTCCTGTGGTGATCGAGTTTCAAAGCCTTAGGTTACACTCTGGTATTAGATCGCGGGTGATGTAGTATCTTGTATAGAGTGCGAGGGAGGACGTAGAGTAATACCAGGTAGTCACGAGAAAGTTGGAAATGACCATCAAATGAGGATTGCTTGTATTCCTACAGTGTTGACCCCGCGCATGAAATTGTGGTAAGGAAGCTAGCAGATGTAGATGCCTTAGTACTTTACTTTACAAGATTCGGCACTATATAAATTCCATACATTATTATTATAATTATTATTATTATTATTATTATTATGATGTGCGGAATTTATAAGAGTAAATCTATCTATCTATCTATCTATCTATCTATCTATCTATCTATCTATCTATCTATCTATCTATCTATCTATATGAGTTACATAGAAAAACACAAAGAAAAGTTTGAATTTTTACTACAGGTGTGTATCCTGTTTGAGGAGCTGTAGCTTCATGGCAGAAGGTTTCTGCAGGGAAGTTGTAGTCACCATTCTGGGTATAGGCATCTCACTCCGTCTGGCTCTGGCAGATAGCTATTATTGTCGACAGTAGGGGGGTTAGCAGGTGATGTCCTGCGTATATTAGCTCAGAACAGACATCACTGAACACCACTAGAGTGACCCAGCAGTAGTGCAGGGCTCTTCTGACGTATGGCCTCGCGGTGGCCTAACTCTGATACGTTCCCTTGTGGACTTTTGAGCCAGAGGAGGTTACAGGATGAGCGTGAGTATGACAGGGAACTCTTGTTCAACCAGCCCTTGCTTGCTCTGAGTAGGGACTATCATTGATAATCATGACAGAGAGAGAGAGAGAGAGAGAGAGAGAGAGAGAGAGAGAGAGAGAGAGAGAGAGAGAGAGAGAGAGAGAGAGAGAATGACAATGACAATGACAAATTCTTTATTTCGAGGATAATGAATCAGCACTCATGTGCTTTTTTACATCCAGTCCCCGGGAGAGAGAGAGAGGGAGAGAGAGGGGGAGAGAGAGAGATAGATAGAGAGAGAGAGACAGAGACAGACAGACAGACAGACAGACAGACACAGAGACAGAGAGAGAACTCGGAAAGATTTATTCACAAAAAAGCCATTGGCCCATGCATGAATGGGGTTGCCGAACTGCTTAGTATTTTGGTGAAGGGGAAGGGGGGGGGGGGGCAATAGTAAGGACAAAATATTACTGGAGAGAGAGAGAGAGAGAGAGAGAGAGAGAGAGAGAGAGAGAGAGAGAGAGAGAGAGGTTAGTCAAATTCTTTTTAATTTCGAGGACAATGAATAAACACTTGTGTGCTGTTTTTTTTACATTAATTCCCAACCCTTATCACCGATAGCATCATAATACAAAACAAACAATAAGAAAAAAACCCCACCAACGAAAGACTAATTAAAAACAACAACAATAACAAACAAACAAACAACAAAAAAGAAGAACAGGAAAACAACAACAAAATGATATATTAAAAAAATGAGAGAGGGAGAGAGAGAATTATCAGTCTTTTTAATTTAAAAAAAGCCCCAACAAAAACGAGGATTAAAGAGATAAATTGTCAATCTAAATCTGGCATCAACACAAAAAAATCAAGTCAATGAAAAAAAAGTAATATTAATAACAACAAAACAAAAACAAAACAACAACAAAAAGCAAAACAGCGCGTTGCCAAAATGAACATACAAAACATACATTATGAACTAAGGACTCTGTGTGTGTGTGTGTGTGTGTGCGGTGCGCGCGCGGCGAATGTGTATCTGTGTGTGCGTATGCGTGTGAGTGTGTGTGTGTGTGTGTGAGAGAGAGAGAGAGAGAGAGAGAGAGAGTTGAATTCTTCCCCTGGCAAAAATAATCACCATCGATGCGACTACAGATTCGTGAAGCACGGGCCAAAAAAAAAGAAAAAAAAGACCGTGTTCACTCACAGAGGGGGTTGTGGAACTGGCTGGTCCGGTAAACCCACTCACTTTATCGAACATTCGACAAACAGAAAGCGACGACCGCACAAGGCACACTGTGAATTGTCGCTGCTGCTCGATCCGCCATTTTGAATTGAAGACACAGGTAGGTAACTATTCTTATTGTTTATGGGCGCTGGTTTGAATTATTCGTGGTTTATTATTTCAAGTTGACTGTGAGAAAGTATTGAAACATAGGCCGACTAGCAGAATATTGTATTGTGAGTACCCAAAAAACCTAAAGTGGCTTAGATAGATGATGATGGTCATGGTAGGGGCAGTGTTTCCGTTTGTTCCCCCCTCTCCAGAGTGAAAGTGGTTGAGTTTCATGGGAAGCAAAGTAACTTACACGATTTATCAGTTTTTCTTTTTCGTTTCTTGGCTAGAGCTCCAATGTTCACCAGTGGCGATTGTTTTTTGCCCACCATTAGGAGTAACCAGCATTCTGACTTTGGTCATGTCTGAACGACACCAGTGTGCATGGGTTCTGAAACGACTGTTGTCATCGGTTCTATAGAGCACAAATGGCTTGCTCTTCCAGAAGGCTGAACAGGTTTTAACACTTGCCCAAGATGTGCTGTGTGCCTTTACACAACGGAGCCTCGGTTTATAGTCTTATCTTGAAGGGCTTTTTTTTGTGGGGAGTGGAGCCAGTACTTTGATGTTAACCCCAGGGGGAAAATCCCTTTGAATGGGCAAATCGGTGATTCTGGGCATGATCCCGTGTTGTCGAATTGCAAGGGCAAGCTCTAACCACTTGGCTATGCCACCTCGTGCCTCCCCATTACCCACCATTACCAACTTAAAATATGGCTATTTTATTTTTCTCAATATCTCCCTTCAATTTTTTTCTCTGACTGTCTTAGACATAATCTCCCCCCCCCCCCCACCACTCCCAAGTTTTTATCAACTTTAACTTCTTGAGAAGTTGTTAGTCACAGATTGGCTACTGGTTGACTGAGATGGGTTTAGTTGGAAACCCATAACATTTCTTGCTAACTTGGTTAGGAAAGCGGGGTGAACGGGGAGGGAGAGGTAGTTTTCATTGACTACAAATAGTATAGGTCTTAAATAATCTGACCCCCCCCTTCCCCCAACGTTTTATTTCTGTCCCCGCCACAGGGTAAGTTTTTGGGGTCCAGTGATGAATGGTACCAGCCAGCAGATGCCATCAGTAAAGGAATTGAAGTTTTACACCCCCCACCCCTTCTAAAAAAAAGTTGGTAATAAAGTAAATGAGATTTGTGTTAGCAGGACAACAATTTTTAATCAAACGTCTGTTTGCATTATGACCTGCTCCACCAAAGGGTTGTATGTATCTGGGAAAAATACCAGCAGGCCTGATGGGTCACATGTCAATTGAGTAAAGTTATCATGCCTTGCCCTAGAGGTGTGCAACCAGTATTAAAAAAAAAATCACTTTTCCTTCTGTTTTTCTATGTGACTCTTATATTCATACCGCACGTACTAAGGCATCGACAGAAATAAAAACCACTTTTTGTGAAAGACTAGCCTCTGACTCAAAACTCATGTGATTTTGAACAAATTTGTGATGTTTGAAATTTTTTAATTTTTCAGCAATGGTTATTTCCAACTTTCTCGCGACTACCTGGTATTGCTCTATGTCCTCAATCCTAAAAAGTGCACAGTGCATTTTTTCATGCTTAAAAAACCACTGTGAAAATCGCCAACATTTTTTTCCACTCGCACTCTATAAGATACTATGTGACCCCCAAATTAATACCGGTGTGCAGCCAGACTAGCAGACATCAATGTGTCCAAGGGAGGTTATTCCAAATAACGCTTGCACAGAAAGTGGTCTGCCGAAGTGGGATTTTTATCTTGTCAGTTTTTTGAAATGACAAAGCGAGGCAAAACTAAGCAGTAAATCCCACGTAAGTGACAAGGGTAGAGCTCAGAGGATAGATTTAACGAAATAGCAATGAAGTGTTTTCGCTGTGCGTGTGACAAAATGTATTAAGCCTGCAACTAGTGCAAGCACTGGTAGGTGTTTGAAGCTGAAGCTACAAGCTAGTATAGTACTGTAGTAGTAGGCCAAGTACAAGTTTACAAGAGCTGACCGACCAAGATTTGGCACTTGTTTGGCCTCAAGTTATGAAAGGGATACACGGTAACAAAATTATACACAACTGGAGGCTAACGCTGGGCTCTAAACGAATGTACGTTGTGATTTTGTACTTTTGAAAAAAGGTGAACAGAACAAGATGAGTGATCATTTTACTTTCGTTTTCCATATGTGGATAGCTGGTGGCAAATGCGGAATTCTTTTGCTGACGATATTGGTAGATGTGGCATCCAATGTTATAATTTTCTGAACTTTGAAGAGTTATAAACTAGATAATTGAAAACGTATGTTACGGGTTTTTGTTGTTGTTGTAAAAAACAAAAAAAGTTTAATATCAGAATTTTTGTGTTGAAAATTACCCCTGGAATTGCCTGGATCAGTGATGCTGAGTAAAGGATTGTTGGGTCTTTGCTGCACTCCCTGATCTGCTGAGTAAAGGATTGTTGGGTCTTTGCTGCACTCCCTGATCTGTTAACTCCTACTTCTGATGGCAGCTGAAATATCGTGACCATACACTGAACAATATTTATTACTCACCATCATTGCAGGACAGCTTGACTGGTTCACGTCATTTTGTGGACCAATTATAGTAGCCGTTGCTGTAATTTGCACAAGATGTGTTGAGCAGGTTGATTCAGACAGTCCCCAGTACATGTAGCAGGGTAATGTCTGTTGTCTTGCATCATGGTGGAAAGAACATTTTCATTCATTTTTTTTCATTTATTCTTTTATATCGAGGATAATGGAATAAGCACTTATGTGCTTTTTTACATTCAGTCCCCGTGTGTATGCAGTTTTTGTAAATTTTGTCATCTGATCCCACCGACACACAATGGCCTACTCTTACAAAAAGCAGAACAGGATTTAATGTGTGCGCAAGATGTTCTGCATGCATTCGCACACGGGGCCTCAGGTTATAGTCTCATCCGAAGGACTTTTGGGGAGAGTGGAGTCTCCACTCATGTCAACTCCAGAGGAAAATATCCCCTTCGAACGGGAATCGAACCCGGGTCGTCAGATTGCGAGTGCAGTGTTCTGACCACTAGGCTATCCAAAACAAAAGTGCCTAGCTTTGGCAGACACATGCTGCTCCATTTGGCAGGGCATGTAGCAGAAAATCGGTTTGTCAGAATGAAACTGGTCCGTTTCAGTGATACACTTAGTTACTTACATTGAACTTCAGATTGTCAGATGGCAATTTCTTGTGCCAGGTAAATGTTTGTGTAGTCATTGATTGCTGCACATGCATTCATGTGCACACACACAAACACATGCTGCCTGGCATGCATGTAAACATGTAATGTATGCATTCACACACACACATGACACACATACAGCTTGCATACGTGTACAGACATGTGCATGTATGCACACATACATGCACACACACACACACACACACACACACACACACACACACACACACACACACACACACACACACACACACACACACACACACACTTGCTTTCAATCAGACATATATATATTTGTTACCAGATTCTTCCCACGGGGGACATCTACTCTCATTCAGTGCAGCATGCCTCCCTGTGCTGAACCAAAAGACTGGAAAGTGCTGAGAAAAAGCCCTGATCACACCCTTGAACACCTTCCACCCACTAAAGACTCCTGGACCCATGTGTATACCAAGTGCTTTGCTGAGGATGCAGTTCAAAATGAAGGGGTAGAAATCTACATCCAGTACCCTGAGGGTAGAAAAGATAACCTCAACTGGCCTCCTCTCAACGAAATACAAAGCTGAAGCAGAATCCATGAAAATGGCATGCAGCAGCCCACACCATGGTGTTGCAGCCCCACTCACTACATGAGGCACTCCTGAACAGAACCTGTCCCAACCCTACCCAAGTCAAGTAGCCAAGAAGCTCTGCGACAAATGGAGGATCAGCAACATACTACTTCCGCTACTGCAGAGACTGATCTGCCCATTTGATGAATGCAAAAGATGTATCCCTTCAGTCTTGGACCTTCTGACCACAAACGCCTTACTGACAGTGCTGCGAGTATGATGCATTATGACTGCTTTGATCCTGGTTAAGCCCCTGTTAGAAAAGGATAAGAGATACTATAGCCATAGGTAATGCTGCTTCAATTAAGCCAGGCTAAAGTAGCTGGCGCAGAAGTGTTGACGAAGAAACGAAGGCAGCCGGAATGACATGGGCCGAGCTGAAGAGGATCTCCCAAAGCCGAGTTCGTTGGAGGGGTGTTGTTGCAGCCCTATGTTCCCCAAGGAACCAAGAGGCATAAGTAAGTCAAAGTAGCTTTACTGTTTAGGTTTGGATATGGGACATGCCGATAATTTGTCTTGGTCTTCAAAACGGATATTCTGTCAGCTGCTCCACAGTTTTGATGGGGGTAGATCTCGTAGCATCCGAGGTGAGCCTAGAGCTTGGTTCTGTACCTTGTCAGGAAGTTTCTGGTGGTGGTCTGCTGCTGTTGCCCAAGCTGGAGCTGTGAATTCCAAGTACGGTCTTACAATTCTTGTATATATATATATATATATATACTGTCTTTAGAATCCTCTCACTGGTGCCTCAGTTGGTTCCAGCTAGTTTCTGCAGAATTGCCAGTTTCTCTCTTGCCTTTCCTTCAGCTTTCTCAAAGTCACTCATGAAATAGAATGTGTAGAGAGGTAGAGATGCAGAGCCATCAGTGTTACAGCTACTTTCTAGCACACTTCACAGGCATGTCTGAAGACAGTCGATCTTTAAAAAACGCGTTTGCAATGTTCACAAGGGAAGAGGTACATCTCACTTAGTTTTCTCCTGCTCTAATCAATTCTCACCTCTTTAAAGTTCTGTCAGTGTAGCTTTTTTCTTTTGACCATTCTGTCAGTTTCTGCCCTATGATCTCCTGTTCACCTTTTACAGACATGATTCTTAATGGTAGTCACTGCCCTGCTGTAGTCCTGTCTGTCAGCTGTCTCCATCCCCTTCTGTCTTCAGTCCTTCTGTAGGTCATAGGACCACTGGACACCAGGCCTCTGATTGCCTCCTCAGTCTTTTTGCTATAGAGATAGGATGAAACCAAAATGAAATAAAAGAAATAAAAATAGAAAAAAAACAAAAACTGAAACGGAGTAAAATGGAAAATGAAACAGAAGATGACTTAAGTGAATTACAACTCTAAAAGTAGAATAAATAGTTGAAAAATAAAACAGAATAAAAATGGTGGCAAAATACAATCTCCCCCCCCCCCTCCTAAAAAATATAAAAACCCTAAAATAAAAAAAATCCCAAAATGAAATAAAATAAAAGCATAAGATATAAAACTCCCCCAAAATTGATTTTAAAAAAGCCACCCAAACCAAAACTTGCAAGAGACGAAAGGAGAGCAATCTTGGTGTCAGTGGTCTTGTTTGAATGTAGCCTCACTTCATCTCACCCATCTTGTAGAATGTAGTCCTGTCAACAGTTAGGGCAACACTGAAGATTTTGTAACCAGCTTCCTCCACACCACATGGTTCTCAGCTTTCCTTAGTATATCATTCCAGTCAACTCTTTGTCTTCCCTCTGTTTTCTCTGTCTGCCTCTTTGTCTTCCTCCTTGTACTATTCTCTGTAGGACAGTCTTAACCAGTCCAGATGTAGGGACAGTCTTAGCCAGTCCAGGTGTAGGACAGCCTTAGCCAGTCCAGGTGTAGGGCAGCCTTAGCCAGTCCAGGTGTAGGGACAGTCTTAGCCAGTCCAGGTGTAGGTACAGTCTTAGCCAGTCCAGGTGTAGGACAGTCTTAACCAGTCCAGATGTAGGGACAGTCTTAGCCAGTCCAGGTGTAGGTACAGTCTTAGCCAGTCCAGGTGTAGGACAGTCTTAGCCAGTCCAGGTGTAGGTACAGTCTTAGCCAGTCCAGGTGTAGGACAGCCTTAGCCAGTCCAGGTGTAGGGCAGCCTTAGCCAGTCCAGGTGTAGGACAGCCTTAGCCAGTCCAGGTGTAGGTACAGTCTTAGCCAGTCCAGGTGTAGGACAGCCTTAGCCAGTCCAGGTGTAGGTACAGTCTTAGCCAGTCCAGGTGTAGGACAGTCTTAGCCAGTCTAGATGTAGGTACAGTCTTAGCCAGTCCAGGTGTAGGAGAGCCTTAGCCAGTCCAGATGTAGGGACAGTCTTAACCAGTCCAGGTGTAGGACAGCCTTAGCCAGTCCAGGTATAGGACAGCCTTAGCCAGTCCAGCCGTAGCCAGTCCAGGTGTAGGGCAGCCTTAGCCAGTCCAGGTGTAGGGCAGCCTTAGCCAGTCCAGGTGTAGGGCAGCCTTAGCCAGTCCAGGTATAGGACAGCCTTAGCCAGTCCAGGTATAGGACAGCCTTAGCCAGTCTAGATGTAGGTACAGTCTTAGCCAGTCCAGGTGTTCTTGTGATGTGCATGTACCACTTCAGCTCAGACTACACTACAATGACCAAACTAGAAGTCATCTGCAACAACAAGAACATCACCACTGGCTCCAAGATCAGACTAATAGATTCCTGGTCATGTCCATAATTTGGTATGCTTGTGCAACGTGGACTATAAGTTGTATAACGGCGCACACTGAAAGGATAAAGGCAATGCCAATGGAGTTTAGCTTTCGCCAACTACTTCATATATTGTACAGAGATCACATAACCAACGAAGAAGTGAAAGCCAGAATTTAAAATGGCATACAAGCATAAGAAGAGATCCCGACTTCAGTGAAAAATGCCCAAAATGAAGTGCTGGAGAGAGCTTAGTGTTTTGATTCTTCATCTGGTATTATAGCTTCCTGATATTTAAAGCTGTGGGTAGTCTTCAATTTTCTTGTTGTCTATGGTAATGTTAGTGCTGATGCCATTGTCGCTATTTGTCATCAGTTGGGTTTTCTTTGCACTGATCTGCATGCTATATGTCGAAGAGGCTTCATCAAGGTGATTCATCAAGTTGACTAGCTCTGCCTCCAATGCTGACTGTTCCCTTATGGTTTTAAGTGCGTTGGCCATTATTCTAAGATATTGAAGAGGGTGTAGGTAGGAAAGCAGACAATACCGGATATAAAGGCAGTGAAAGTGGTCAAAAGGGATGGTAACTAAACTTCTGTCACACCTTCACATTCTGCAGCATATCTTTAGTGCCTCCCCCTGTCCTTTATTTCACAGGAGCTCTGATCTAGTGGTTCAAGTCATCTTGTGCATCATACAGCCTTTTCCTTAGTGCCTTGTCCCTGTCCTATATTCTTCAGGAGGTCTGATTTAGTGGTTCAAGTTATGTGCATCATACAGAAGTCTCCGAATCGCCTCATCGGAACTGTGGCTGTCATGAGAGGAATGTGCTGAATGAAGATCTGGCGTGGCCTGAATAGTCGTTCCCAGACCAGGCCAGAACACCTACATTCCCTCTGCACATGGAACTGTGTATAGGACATACAGGAGCAGAGCCCTTGCAGAACTGGCAGCCAGACAATGGAACACGTGCTGCACTCACACCTGCTACACGAGGCACTTCCAAAGAGGATCTGGCCCGACTCCATCCCAGTGGCCAAGAAGCTTCATGATGACTTGCAGGACCTTCAGGGTGCTGCTGTCTTCACTGCAGAGACTGAGCTGTTCTCCATCTGACTAACACAAAAGTAAGTACACGTGTATGTACATTGAAAGCTTCCAGCTGTGGTTGAAGTATTTTTATTATAGAGCCTAACGTTAGTTTTTAAGCCATGTTGAGCCAATATGTTTGTAGCTTGTAAGCCTGTTCTTTTTTTTTCTTTCTTGTTTTTGGCTGATGCATTTCCTGTGATGTTTCATACCCAGACTCAAGCTGCATCCTTGAGGTCAGAAGTCCACTGGGAGCGTACAATGTTAGGCCGTCATGGGGCCACCAGTCTGGGGTGGGGTGGGATGGGATGGGGGTTTGTACTGCAGCGTGGCTGCTTTTGCATTGTTCAGCGGTGCCTGTTGTGAGCTAACATATGCAGGACACCACCTACAGTACTGACAACAGCAGCCTAGTCATGGAGCCAGACTGAAACCAGTTAAATCTTTAATAAAATCTTTAAATATGCAGTTCTTAAAATCATTCTCTTGCTCAAAATTTGTACAAGTATTACAGAATAAGCTATTACATTTCTATCAAAATGTTGTTTTTGACAGAAGCTACAAAGAAAAGCTGCTGTGATCGATCATTTCACCAAGCCATTGAAGACACTGCAGTTTCTCCAACAAGAGGAGCGCCCATCATGATTAAAGGTGAGGATAACATCTGGTTTATTTTTTTCAAGTTTATGTGGTAGGCAGTTACATTATTGAACATGACTGTTCAAAAAGAAATGACAGATTAGACAGGCTATCATACCTTCTAATCTATCCAAAATGGATTGAAAATTAATGTATTAAAATCCAGTAAAACTGAAAATGACTCTCTTGAGGTCCCATGTACAAATGCATGAAGAACATCTTGCACACATGTTAAAATCTGTTCTGCATTTTGGAAGAGCAAGTCACTGCATGCTGATAAGAATGTATGACAAAATAAGACCAGCAAATGGCATAATGGTTTGGTGGTAAACTTGCATGTTATGCCTAAAAGTAAGTGTAATGATCTGTCCTCACAACACACATACACATGCATGCGCACATGTGCATGCATGCACACACACACGCACTTGCACACAGTGTATATATATATATATACAGAAGTACTCTGTATTCATTGAAAATTGAAGAATTTTTAAGAGTTTTTAGTTCATTGACCCACACACACACGCACACTCATGCATGCATGCACACACACGCACTGGTGCACACATACACATACACATGCTCACACAAACACACACATGCTGACACACAGATGTATGTATACAGAATTAATCTGTTTTCATTGAAAATTGGAGATTTTCAAGAGTTTTTAGTTCATTGCCAAATAAGTATAGTGACAACATGCCTCAACACACACACACATAGAGGCATATGAATTGCTAATTTTATTTTGGATGGTAATCGGTGATCAAGCTTACCATAGGATATTCACTTTCAACAAAAACCAGTTAAATCTTTTTTTTTTAAATGTGGAAAAAAAGAAGTGAAAAGTATTGAAAACCATTCTCTAGAACATTTTTATATTCAAGAAAAACCCATTACATTTCCAACAAAATGTTTAATTTTTTTTACAGAAGCTAAAAAAAAAACACACTGTAATCGATCATCTCACGAAACCATTGAAGACACTCCAGTTTCTTCAACAAGAGGAGCACCCATCATGATTAAAGGTGAGGATAACATCTGATTTTTTTTCCAAGTATATGTGGCAGGCAGTTACATTGTTGAACATGACTGATCAAAGAGAAATGACAGATTAGACAGGCTATCATTATTTCTGTCCAAGCTGGATTGAAAAGAAATTAAAAGTCCAGCAAAACAAACGGAAAATGATTGTAAGTGTAATGATCTTTCCTAACACACACACACAATTGCATGCACACATCCATTGGAGATTTTTCAGGAGTAGTTCATTGCCAAATTAAACGGTCTAGTGACACATGCCTGCGCGCATACACGCACACACGCATGCACGCACACACACAGGCATATGAACTGCTGATTTTATTTTGGGTGGCAATCAGTGATCAAGCTTACCATGGGTAGGCTACAGACGCAATACTGTATTTATCACACCCTTGAATTTCCTAAAAAGCTCAAGTCTTTGAATTTTGTACCGTTGAGGTCTGTATAAACCCTACAAAACTAAAGGCTTCAGGTACATGTATGCTAATAATTCCAAATATTTTGAAAGATTTTCCACTTAGGGGTGGGCTCACACAACAATGCTGCCAACACTTTACATACATGATTTAGTTTGGTTTGCTTTTCATTTCAGGAGATAGTCTAGATATTTTTTTGGCAGCTATGCTTATCTATTGGTTAAAAAAAAATCTGGTTGGAAATAATAAACTTAAAGCTCTGTAATGATTAGGCCTACAGACTTTAATGTGTTGAATTCATCACACTGAAACAGAGCCTCCTGTGTGCTTATTCTCAGATCCTTACCAGTTTGCATATAAAACAAACGGGGGGATGGGATAGCCTGGTGGTTACAGTGATGTATTCGTGATCTGCTGACCCGGGTTCGATTCTCGTTCGAGAGGATTTTTCCTCTGGAGTTAACTTCAGTGCCGACTCCACTACCCCCAAAAGTCCTTCAGATGAGACTATAAACTGAGGTCCCGTGTGCGAATGCACGCAGAACATCTTGCGCACACGTTAAAACCGGTTCGGCTTTTCGGAAGAGTAGGCCATTGTGAGCCGGTGGGAACGGATGACATTTACAAAACTGCATACACACAGGGACTGGATGAAAAAAGGCGCATGAATACTTATTCCATTATCCTCGAAATAAAACAGTAAAATAAATGAATAAAATAAAACAAACGTAATGCTAATGATGCTGACAGGGAAAGAAAAACACGTGCAGACATGAAACTTTAAAAAACAATAAAGTTGGTGCTACTCTTCTGCCAACACTCTCTCCCTGGAGAGAGCAGCTCAAATTTCGCGCAGAGAAATCTGCCGTGACTTAAAAAGTTGTCTACATGTTTTTATACAATTCCTTTTGCTGAATTATGCACGTACTCGCATATTCTGAATTCAATTAAGTCAAATGTTTATTTCCAGATAGTACATTGAATAAGCAATGCATTTGCTTTTTTTCATCAAGCCATCTATCTAAGAACAAATTTCTTAATGATTGTACTGAAATACTACTTTATTGCAACCTTTACCAATAACTTTTTAAAATTAATCTGTGCTTGTGTGTGCACATGTGTGCATGTGAATGTGTCTTTCATATCGGTGGGTTCCGTGGAGTGTCTGCGTGACTATGTTGCATTAACCTGTTGTGTGGAAGTATGTCAGATATGTGTTTGCACAGAGGGCATGATGTGTTGATTTTGTATGGTGTTATAGGCTCTGTGATGGTATTGTTTGCGATTCGTTCTGTTATTCTTTGATGTTTATCCGTTGCTCGTAACCTACATGAATTTTTCTGGTTTGAGATGATAAAGTATTTGTATTCATAGTCACCTGTTCGTCCATCTGTCCGTCTGTCATAATGCTTCTCTGTATATATTCATCGCCATGTCTGTTGTCTTCTCTGTGTGCCTTTGTCCATGTGGTTGCTCTGTTCTTTTATATATATATATATATATATATATATATATATATATAGATATATATATATATATATATATATATATATATATATATATATATATATATATATATATAGTCTGTTACTTCTGTCTTTTGTCTGTTACCCTATTCTGTCTTTTTTCGAAAGGCCAGCGTTTCATAGCAGAATCTGTCCACAGGAAACTTGTCCTGGTTCCATTTGCCACAGACGCCACAACTTTCTACACGAAGAGGAACCAGACGACCACATACTTCAGAGCAAATTCTCGTTTCATAGAATAGAGTTTGCTGGTATTGCTTGTAAATAGTCATGTAATGCATGTACAAGAAGAAAAGACGAACCAAAACAACCTCCCCCCCCCAAAAAAAAAGAAAAAAAAAGGAAAAAAAGCTGAAAAAAAATTACAAGAAAATGGAAAAAAAAGGAAATTTATAAAAAAAAAAGGCAAAGTAAAGATGAGAAAAAAATATGCTGTTAAAAAAAAGGAATAAACAGAAAAAGATGGTGCTTTACAATCTGCATGTAAATGAGGCAAAGTAGTGAAATGTAAATTATGATCAAATGAATGCCTGTTCTGATGGGTTGAAATACAGTAGATAATGGGGATGGTTGGTTGTTTTTCTCCTTTTTTTGTTTTTTTCCATAAACATTTTAATCGTAAATCAAGTTTTTTGTTATGAAATTGAGATTGCCAGGGCATTCTCAATATTGCCTGCTAGCTATTAATTGCCCAAAGCAATGATGAGTGTAATATTTCATTTAGATTTGATATCTTGAGGGAACTAGGGATCTGTTGGTTTAAAAATTTTAAAGAAAATTGTACACGTGCACACTTTTAATAGAGCAGCAACAAGGTGAAAGCTGATAAATGTGCTTAACAACAATGACGAGTTAGTTTTACATTTGGCAGCTGGTAGTATCTGTTTAGATGGTTGATTGTTGATTTTAGATTTGAGGGGAATTGATTTCAAGTGATCATTTTTCTTTATTTTTCTTGGGTGTGTTGAAAGGGTACACTGGCATTATTTTTGATGCTTTAAACATTAAAAAAAAAATCTAATTTAATGATTGGTTGCAAAAGTACTCTTGTCCTGATGTCTTGTGGGAATGGCAATGTTTTTTTTCTTCTTATCAGTTAAAAAAAATTTAAGTGAATCGGATCAAATGAATTAAAACATACTAATATGCTTCTTGTATAAATGGCAATACTTTAGAATGTGGCTTTATTTTAAATAAGAAAAAAAATCAATTATACATTGGAAAAAGGTGAATGTGTTTCAAAACATAATGCAGTCATTAAGCAGCGAATTGTCAAGAGACCTCTCAATAGAAATTGGAAAAAAGGCAGTTAGATAGCCATTGATTTTGGCTGGGAGTTGAAATTTGTGTTAAAGAATCCCCAAGAAATTATCCCTATAAAAATCCTGATTGTACAGTGGTATAAAGTACATGAATTAGATTAGATGGTAGTATACATTTTTTTTTGGTTTAAAAAAAAAAGTTTAATATTTTTCACAAAAAATTAGTGTTTAGCCTGTGTGCGTGTGTGTGTGTGTGTGTGTGTGTGTGTGTGTGTGTCAGAGAGATAGAGATAGAGAGAGAGAGAGAGAGAGAGAGAGAGAGAGAGAGAGAGTGAGAGTGGTGTGTGTGAGTGTGAGTAAGGTGTGTGTGTGTGTGTGTGTAAAGGGGGTAGTTGTGGGGAGGAGACACCAGGTTGGAAGGAGAGGCAAGGAAGGGAAAGGGGTGTTTAGGAGGGGTAGTGATGCACATTTAGAGCAGTAAGGTAGGGGATAAAAGAGAGCTGGCTGATAGATTTTTTTGCTGACATGGTTTATTTGGGGCTCTTTTTTTCATAAAGGGTGCAACTTTTCAAAAATGTCTTAGGCCTGAAAATCCTTTGGTAGCAAAACTGGAAATTTGTGGACAACCAAGTCCAATGCACAGCCTTAGCTGTTGATAGGACTTAATGGTTCCGATTTAAAGGTCAGTACTATTGCAAGCTATTTGCCATTGTGTCTATAGCTTCATACCATATGTTTATGTGCTATTGTGTCCACATGCATTCTAACATTCAGACCGACCAGCTGACAGACATCCCTGACCCGCTACTAACTGTTAACACTAACCCTAACACTAACCTCAACTCTTAACCCTGGCCCCACATGTGGACACAAAAGGCAGGTGAACAGCATGGTATAAGCATGACACCAGACTGTTTTCTTTGGTGTTTGTATTTCGAGGATATTGGAATAAGTGCTCGCGTGCTTATTTTTACATCCAGTCCCCGTGTACATGCGATTTTGTAAATCTTGTCATCCATTCCCACTGGTACAAATGGTCTAATCTTCTAAAAGGCGAAACACATTTTAAAAAAAATCTGTGTGCAAGATGTTCTATGTACATTTGCATGTTCAGTGGGAGGGTTTGGTTTACATTCTTACATGATTGGCAGGAGAAGGGGTGCTAGAATTTTAGAGAAAAGGATGCTTGGGAGTGGTGGTGGTGGTAAGAGGGGGAGGGGGATGCCGGAATGTTCTTGTATATAGGGATGGGGGAAAGGGGTGTAATGACTGAGGATGGGTATTGGTGGCAGGCAGTCAAACTTTCTGATTAGGTTCAGGGAAGGGTGGGGGCAGGGAGCACGCAGGAGGCAGAAAAGGAAAAAGAAAAAAGAAAAAAAGGTTAAAGACAAAAAGTTTAGGGTGCTGGTTTTAGAAAGTATAATTGGGTAATCATTTGAAAAGGGGGGGAGGGGTGATAGCTTAAAGTTTGATTAAAAATAAGATGTAGGGGATGCTGGTTTTAGAATACATTATTGAATTATGGTTTGGGGAGGGTACTGGGAGACGGTAAAGATGCATTACAGGAAAGTGGTGTTATCGAACGGGAGGGGTAGAAAGTATGTTCAAGGTCCATGTGTGTGTGTGTGCGCTTATGTGTTGTGTGTGTGCGCTTATGTGTTGTGTGTGTGTGCGCTTATGTGTTGTGTGTGTGTGTGTGTGCATGTGTGTGTGTGCGTGCATGTGTGTGTGAGAGTGAAGGATTTGTGTATATAAGTATGGAATGATAGACTACAGGTATTAGTTGTCCTCAACAGTGTATGCTATATTGTGCAAACAGCTCAAAAGTTGCATACCCTGTGTGTGTGCGTGCGTGCATGTGTGTGTGTGGTCGCTTGGGAAGAAGGGGGGGGGGGATGGTGTTAAGTGAAAAATAGCATTAAGTGAAATAAAAAAAAAATCAACCCAAGTGCTCGGAGTGTGGGGGTTATAGAAATCTTTTAAATAGCTGCATTTACAGCTGTAACCAAGATTTACTTTTTTTCCATGTACGTCTTGACAACCTTGCATTAGAAAAGGAATTTTTCTCCTTTTGTTATTTTACAAAATCTGGTAAAGAAAAAAAAATGTTGCCATACCTTCTATAGTGTGAACAAGATTGCAGGTGTCTTGTGTTGGTGTGTCCTGTTACCTTATTTCCTTCTCGCCTTTTGCTTTGCAGTAGGTCAAGGCACATGCCCATTACCCAGGTCATAGCACTCCAATCCCCATTGACAGAATGCTCCTTCTGCATCTCTCCCTGCAGTCTGTGATGTTCATTGCGATCACAAATGTACTCTTATCACAGCAGGGTTTTTTGGTATTAAATCTAAAAAGAAAATAAGAGGATGAAAAGGTTGGAGGCCCCACAAATTAAAAAAACCACAAACATGATAGATTGACGCCCCCCCCCCCCAAAAAAAAAGATGAAAATTTTAAAAAATGAACAGTAAGAGGGGAAAAAAGGAACACCCCCCCCCCCCCCATCTCCCAACACACACACAATCTGGTAGCATTGGCCAGATGACAGCAAAAGATTTTACATCGATGAGTGCTCATTGCTGCACGATTTCTTTTTTGCATTTGTTCAACCTTTGTACTGTCTTGTCCATTTTTTTTTTGGTTGCTTTTTTTTTTTCTACAAGTACTGAACATCGCTTCAAATGTGTGTCTCCAATGTGGTACAGGTTGTGGTTTGGTT
The DNA here is from genome assembly GCA_028751875.1 of Rapana venosa. Lineage (NCBI taxonomy): Eukaryota > Metazoa > Mollusca > Gastropoda > Neogastropoda > Muricidae > Rapana > Rapana venosa. The sequence continues at coordinate 16,342,617 of CM054166.1, forward strand.
TTGTACAGCCTTTATTCTTGCTTTTGAAGTTTTACTTGTGTTCTCTCATGAAACCTGGGTTATATAAAACTAAAAAAATGGTCTAGTGTGTGTGGTTTTATCTTAGTGGTTGGTAGTTTTTGTTGTTGTTTTTTTTGTTCCCCCCCCCCCTCCCCACCCACATCCCCCAGATTCCTTGGCTAGAGCTTCAATGTTCACCAAAGGTGAGGTTTTGAGTATGGGACAGCTTTTGCCCAACATGAAGGTAGCCGCATTTCGTATGTATGCTGGGTATGTATGTGTTTCCATGAATTACAGGATCTTCAATGTGGATATGTGATCTTCTGCATATGTATATACTGCATCCGTCAGTGGCTAGTAGTAAACTTTTTACAAGCAACTGTACAAAATGCTTGGATGTGTTCATGCTTTTTGACATTTTTTTTGTTTTTTGTGCTTTAAATCACATTGTTCAAGTAAGAAAAAACATTTTTTTTTGACAAATGCTGATGAACAGTTAGTATTGTTTTTTTAAGTGCTTGCCTTTTCCACTTTTCTTGTCAATCATATCTGTGATATTTTGTATGGAAACGTTTGTATAGGTTTTTTCTTTTTTTCCCTAAAAAATTTTTTTTTTACTTACAAAAAGATAGTTCTTTTTAATCTCTATTTTTAAAAAAATGTTCTCAGTTTGAAGTACTGAGCACAAAGTGAAGTGTTTTATTGCTGAAACCCATTTTCTTTTAAATTGCACATGGTAAAATTCTCTTTATTGTCAGCTACTGTGTTATCCATGTAGATCATTATTCCAACACAGCCCAACATGATTGCTGTTATTCACGTTTGTAATGACTTCATGCTTTTGCTCTAAAAGTATTTGCCTGTTTTCGGCTGATCTGTTCCCCAGCTGTAGTAAGGGGGGACATGCATTTTTGTTGTGTGGCTTCTCTTCCACCATTGGGTTAGTATCCCTGTAGGGATGGCGGGGGCTCTATCAGTATAAATAGCATCCCCACCTTCTAAAAATGTTGTGCTAGAAATTTACTTCATTTTTTTTATACTCCCATATAAGGGTGAAATGGAAGTTCCATTTGCCAGTGGCTTGGGTTTTTTTTTTTGGCTATGGGTTGTTTTATTGGTTGTATCTTTGTTCTGTAGTTTGTTTTGCTTCAAACCCAGTTGCTTGTTATGGAATCACAACTGGTAATGTACGAAGATGTTACATTTTTACCACCCAATTTAATTACCTGTATTTTTTTTTATTGTGTTATAAAATCCAAGCTTGTACATTTGAATGAGTGGAGAAAATGTTGCATGTTTCTTTAGAAGACCAACAAAGTTTGCTGTAACCCATATTGCTTCTATTTCCCTTGTATAGCAGCCCTATACAAAATTGAAAATTTATTGCCTGAAAAAGTTTAGTTAGTTTAGTGTTGTTGTTTTTTATAATTAGGTGGTGAGCACACACCACAGGCACCTGACAACCCAGCTGACTTTATTTCTTGTGCAAGATACAAGCTTTGCACAACTTCTTTAAAACTTGAAAGCTGACTTTTTTCACTTCATTCGTAATATCTATGCTTCTTTGACTGTAAAGATAATATAGCTGGAACTAAGCTTTTTGTCACTTTAAAAGCATGTTGGAATGAACATTGTGGTCATTGTGTGAGAATTAAAAAGCAAGCAAAAGTCAGTGGGTGGGTCAGTGTGTCACTGCTGGTCAGAGCATTGGGAAAAGCCTACCTCCCCCTCTTTGGAGTAGGGTTGGGTAGCCGGCTCGCAGCTGAAACATCAGAATGACTTTTTTGATTGTCAAATCTTGTTCAAATTTGATATGCAAAAGATCAAGACCAAAAATAAAAATCAAACTTGACCAAGGTTAGTTTTTAAGAGTTGCATTCATGAATGACTGTGTATATTTACAAGTGTAGAGGATGTGCACAAGGTCTTTGATGCATATACACCTTTGATCTGTCTCCATCTAGCTGTGTGTCTGCCTGTCTCTCTCTCTCTCTCTCTCTCTCTCTCTCTCTCTCTCTCTCTCTCTCTCTCTGTGTCAGTCTGTCTGACACATGGTATACATTCAAATTTACTCCATCAAATATATTCAAGCAAATTCTTGACATGTCATTAAATACCCATTACAAACATGCATGCACTAGATATACAGTAGTACTCTTCACTACATTCAAGCACTCCTTATAGTTGCACATTTTAAAATCTGAGATTTAAAATTTTACAGGTGACAGCCCTGATATAGCCTCTGTGGTCGGTGGGGCTAGAAAACAACAGGATTGGATTGGCACTCCTTACACAATGTAAACCTATTTTCCCCAAAGCAAGGATGTATGCAAAGTGATGCACAATCATTTTAAAATGTATTGCCAGCTTTATGGAAAATGGGCTTGCACTAAATGTTGATGCAGCTATCAAATTTGTTTTGAATTGTTGGCTGCTTTGCATTGCACAGAATCAGTTCATAAGAAATTGTCTGGGAATGATTTTAACCCATGCATTTTGGAAAGTAAATTAACAGCAGGAGTATAAGGAAAAGGTTATGGAAAGCACTAGTATCGGACTGAATGCTACGAACACATCTTCGCAGATGGAAAAGATGTGCAACTTTGCCTATACTTTCAGTGTGGTAGGCTGCCAAAGTTTGTCCTCCCCTTTGAGTGCCTGTTGTGCTGCATATACATTCGTTTCATCGCTTAGCGTCTGCCAAAAGTCCTCTGGAACTGACTAAAAAAACCCTCATAAGGTGACGCTCCCACAGGAAAATCATGGCACACACCCACTGACAGCAAATCTTGATCATCGTTTGATTCAAATTCTTTGCTGTTGTCAAGACCAGTGAACGATTTGTCGGGTTGGGTTTCGCTATTTGCAGCATGTCACTCCAGTCTACAGTAACTGGGTCTCTAACATCGTCTGTTTCTCCAATTTTTTTGGGGTGTCCAGCTGGGTTCTGCAGCAGTAGGCCATTTGAATTCAGCATTGCTGTCGGTGTCGTCTGACAAAACAGTATCACCATCAGTCTCAAAATCATTGTCGTTGGTAACAAGATCAAGATCAACATCTGATTCTTAAGTTTAAGGTTAAGGAGTCCCATAACCTATAAGGTCCTAGGGAAGCGAGGCGTCAGAGACCTCACTTCTCTAGGGCCAGCATATCCTCTCCCTCCCTGCTTTACCTTCCCTGACCCTAAAGAGGGCAGGTACCCATTTACAGCTGGGAAAACTGTACTGAAGCCAAGGCGCACAAACGGTCACCCATCCAACTGGTAACCACACTCGACGCTGCTTAACTTGGCTGGGGGAAAGCGAGTGCTCCGACCACTGAGCTATCCTGTCCCCTCCTGATTCTTATCTTTAAAAGTTTTTTTTAGAGTGTAGCCATCAGAATCATTCTCTACATCACTATCATATGGTAACACTCTACATCACTATCATATGTTAACACTCTACATCACTATCATATGGTAACACTCTACATCACTATCATATGGTAACACTCTACATCACTATCATATCCTAGCTCTCTACATCACTATCACAACTCTCTACATCACTATCATATCGTAACTCTCTACATCACTATCATATCGTAACTTTCTACATCACTATCATATCGTAACTCTCTACATCACTATCATATCGTAACTCTCTACATCACTGTCATATGTAACTCCCTACATCACTATCATATCTTAACTCTCTACATCACTATCACATTGTAACTCTCTACATCACTATCATATCATAACTCTCTACATCACTATCATATTGTAACGAGGATGAGGGAAAGTGCACAGTTTCGTTATCTGCCATTTTTGCCAGATAATTTTGCAAAAAAATAAAGCTTGCTTTTGAAAATGTAAACCCCTTGCAACAAAGTTTTAAGTGGCCCAGAAACCACTTTGGCTACACCCCACCTTTAGCGTCTGGGTCATGTAGAGTGTGTTCTTTGATTTAGGCCTAGGCCTAATGTCTATTCACAATAGGTGATATAAGACCACCCCCCAAAAAAAAACAACAACAAAAAAACAACCCAAAACAAAACAAAAACAACCCCAACAACACAAAAAAACCCAACAGAGGGCGCATGGCTGTGTGCACGCGAGAGAGAGGGGGAGGGGGTATGAATATAGGAAAATGTAACAATGATGCAACTGTAAACTCTCAAAAATGTAAATAACATGAAAAACAATGAAGAAAACTTTTTAATCAGAATAGACCACAACTGTTCTTAGATAAGAAACAGAGGGACAAATGTCCCTGCCTTGGAAAACGGTCTGTTGAATGACATCACAGTGACTTGAGTCAGTTTTGCAATGTCTCAGACATTCAGGCTTGAAAGCTAAACAAGATCTTAGAACTGAAACAAATCTTAGCATCTATTTTCTAATATAAAGAGGTACCAATATTGCTTTTGTTGGACACCTTCACATTATTTAATTTTAATTTTATTTTATTCTTTTATATTGAGGATAATGGAATAAGCACTCGAGTGCTTTTTAACATCCAGTCCCCTTGTGTATGCATTTTTTTTGTAAATTTTGTCACCGGTACACAATTGTCTACTCTTTCAAGAAGCAGAACAGGATTTAATGTGTGCGCAAGATGTTATGCATGCATTCGCACAGGTTTATAGTCTCATCCAAAGGACTTGTGTAGTGAAAATTACAATGTGAACTATAATGAAAAAGTTGATGCAGCTGCAAAAACAAGGCAAGGAATTCATTCATTAAAATTTTTTTCATCATCATCATCATCATCATTTTTGTGGGTGCCTTAGTACTTGTGGTATGAATGGAAGAGTAAAATTATAGAATAACAAAAAAGTGCCAACAAGTGCCTTTACTGTGCAATAGTGAAAGCGAAAGTTGTTGACCTACTTTCGACGCTTTGTCGAATCCAGAGTTCTTTCCCTTGATTATGGGGACGCAACCAGTGTTCTCCATATACTACCATATGTGGATGCAACTCACAGATCTATATAGAAGCCCCAGCGGAAAATTACACAAAATGATACTGACGCATCACCACGAAGCTAGGAGTATTGCCTCATCACCCAAACTTCAGGGAACAAAGAATGAGCCAGCAGAGATTAGGCTAAAGCTGGAGTGAGGCCTCTGTACTTCCTGTTTACATGTCATGCTTCCGGTTTTTCAGCGTAAATCGGGCACATGTGCTTCGTCTTCTTCCAGTGGATCGACCGCTGATTATTGTTGATTATTCTGTCACTTTGGGAGGAGATCGGAAGCGTGGGGGAAAGCATGGCATTGCTACTGTTGGGAGTTCCAGACAGACAAGTGACTGAAAACGAAACGACTTCGTGGGAGACCAATAAAATCGGTGGAAGACCGGTAAGAGAAGATTCATTATGGCACCATATTTTATGGGTGTAAAATGGGATCTTAGATTTTATGGAGTTCTTCTGAGTGTGTGGTAAGCCTACTAAGTTAGTGTGTTGTCGTTCTGTAAACTCACTAATCTATGTGAAAATAGAGCGCCCTTTTATTAGAAGTGTTATGTAAGTACTTGTAGTGTTATTTGTAGCAATTGTTTGTGTGCAGTAGTGTCCAATCATTAGTTTGATGTGGTGTGATATGGCCTTTGGGTGCTTTGTCACTAGTGTTATATAGTGCAATAAACTAATAGCACGCGTTTCCGACTGTTGGTGTGTTGCTGTGAAACTATGATACTAGGTCAATCGATCAATCAAGTGTATGAAAGATTTCACACCCACGAACGCACACACACACACACACACACACACACACACACACACACACACACACACACACACAGAGTGACACACATGACATGTACACACACACACACACACAGATATCACACATTTTTTCTTCTCCTTTCCACCGATGACACAGTCCATGTACTTTGTCATACTCATGATACTGTTGATTTTGATGTTGTCATGTGCACCCATTCTGATTTTTCTCTTAGTGTGTTACTCACTGTTTCTTGGACATTGGGATTAGGTATGTGTTTTTCCCCCTTTGTTACCGGGCTAGAGCTCCAAGGTTAACCAATGGTGAGATTTTGTATACATGTGACTGTTCCCCCCCCCCCCCCCCCCCTTCCCCCATTAAATGATTAAGGTAGCCGCATTCTGACTTCAGGTCTGATGTCAAACCAAAATGTCTGTGTACATAATAATAATAATAATAACAATAATAATAAATGGAATTTATATAGCTCTATATCTTGCAAAAACAAATCAAAGCGCATTTCATTGTGTAATAACTTTTGATAGAATTGTCTGATTTTCAGTCTGTGTTGTTTTTGTGTGTGTATTGAATAGCCTATTAAAGTTTTTATTGCAGATTAATAACATGTCAATAACTAAAAACTGACCTCTGGTGCAATGCGACTCATGATGTGGTGGAGTGTCACATAATTATAGTGCTGCATCTTGTAAAGCAGCAAATCAATGTGCTTTCAGTACATATGAGGAGTATATATTATATAATATATTATCTTGGTTGTCTTCTGTATTGTCTTGTAAAGCAACAAATCAAAGTGCTTTCAGTACATATGAGGAGTATATTATCTTGGTTGCCTTCTGTATTGTCAACATTTCTGTCATTTTTTTTTCTGTTCAGGACTGGTTTCTGGAGAACACACAACTGCCATGCTGCGGAAGATGTCAAAGGGAGATGACTTTGGTCACCCAGGTGTATTGCCCCTTGACGAACTCCCCCTTTCATCGGTGTCTGCACATTTTCGTCTGCCCGTCAAAGCCTTGCTCCATGCAGAATTATGGGTAGGTAGACAGCAGAGACGAATAGAGTAAAGATAATTTTTTTTATTACAAGGAAGAGGTTGAGGGTGGAGGGAGGTAAGGGGAGGGGGGGGGGGGGATAGCCTAGTACAGTAGGTAGAGCATGGACTTTGTGTGATGTGACAGTAAATGAGAGTAAGTTTTATTGTTTTGTTTTTTACCTTTCCTGGGCTAGAGCTTCGATGTTGACCGATGGTGAGATTTTGTGTATGCGACTGTTTTTGGCCCAGCATGAAGGTAGCAGCATTCCGACTTCAGGGATGTATCCAGCATGCACACAGGTGTCATGTTTTAGACACCATCTTCAAAGTCAGAATGCGGCTTCCTATATATGTTTATTATTACTATTATTATTTAAAAATTTTTACTCTTTTATATCGAGGATATTGGAATAAGCATTTGTGTACTTTTTTTTTTACATCCAGTCCCCTTGTGTACACGGTTTTGTAAATTTTGTCATCCGTTCCCACCGGCACACAATGGCCTACTCTTACAAAAAAGCGGAACAGGATTTAATGTATATGGTGTGTGTGTGTGTGTATGTGTGTAGGGTGGGGGGGAACAGTCACATATGCAAAAATATCACAGTTGGTGAACCTCAGAGCTCTAGCCAAGGAACAAAAAAACCACCCAACCCCAAATGCTACGAATATTTACCGATGTTGAGACTGAGAGTGAGACGTTATTATTGCTATTGTTTTAACACACGCAGGTGGAGAGTCATACGAACCCAGCGGCTGGATGACCAGTCGGGTCAGCAGAGCAAGCTGACCAGTGCGCAGAATGAGTGGACGATGGATCAGGACGACTGGGGAGTTGGGCAGGATGATTGGGGAGATGGTGACAAGGATGATGATGATGATGGTGATGATGATGGTGATGAAGGTGAGGTGTGCTGGGTCAGGGTTAGAGGTGGTGTAGGATTTTGTGTTTGGGTGTGTGTGTGGGGGGGCGGGGGGTGGGGGTGGTGGTGTGGTGGTGTGTGTGTGTTTGTATTGTATGGTGTTGTGTGTGTGTGTTGTGTGGTGTTGTTGTGTGTGTGTGTGTACTGTGTGTGTGTGTGTGTGTGTGTACTGCGTGCGTGTGTGCGTGTGCGTGTGCGTGTGTGTGTGTGGGCGGGAGTGGGGTGTTGTGTTGTGTGGTGTTGTGTGGTGTTGTATGGTGGTGTTGTTGTTGTTGTTGTGTGTGTTGTTGTGTGTGTGTGTGTGTGTGTTGTATGGTGTGTGTGTATGTTGGTGTGGGTGTGGATGCTTTTGCTAGTGGTTTTAGATGTATGTTTGTATGGTTGTTGGTATTTTTTGCCATTTATATTTACTAAGGAAAGTACTTTGTGCTAACACTGCAAAGAAGAAGGGAAGCACTCAGTAAATAAATAAATAAATGAATATATATATATATATATATATATCCATTGTCATTGTTATCATCATTATTATTCATATATGATTCAGCGCTATATACATTCCATATATTATTATTATTATTGTTGTATCATCATCATCATCACCACCGCCATCACCACCACCACCACCACTACCACCACCACCATCATCATCATCATCATCATCATCATCATCATCATCACCATCATTATCATAATTATCACCATTACCATCATTCAGGCTGATTATGGGTGACTGTTTGCATGCCTTGGCTTCAGTATAGTCCCCCAGTTCACCCAGCTGTAAATGGGTACCTGCCTCTTTAGGGTCAGGGAAGGTAAAGCAGCGAGGGAGAGGAGATGGGCGCCGCCCTCAATATGCTGGCTCCTAGAGAAGTGAGATCTCCAACGCCTCGCTCTCCCTACGACCTGATAGGTATAGGACACCTTTACCTTTACCTTATCATCACTATCTCCTTTGTGTTCACAGCAGAGAACCAAGACACGCTGTCCACAGTCCAAGAAACAACAACCAACAAGCTGTCAGCGCTGGCCATCTCCAGCAACCTTCCTTCCCAGATGACGAGCCTGGATTCTCCTTTGACAGAAGGGACACACAAAAGTCTCTCACAGTCTCCTTTGATCTCCACAGTATCAGACTGTCCCCTTTCCTGTGGGGATGATGGTGATTTGAAAGAGAAACCATCTGCAGATTTCTCAGCAGATTCCGAAACTAAGGCAGCGGCAGATTCAGAGGCTAACGACGGTGATGATGGGGGTAGATCTTCGGAACAAGTGGAGGCGGAAGCCATGTCGCTCGATGAGGAAGGAGTTGAGAGGATGATGGGATTGCTGGCTGCCAGGAAGGATTGTGGGAAGGATCAGGAGGGTGGAAGCGAGGTAGTGTGTTGTGTGTTGTGGTGTGTTGTGTGTGTTGTGTTGTGGTGTGTGTTGTGTTTGTGTGTTGTTGTGTGTGTAGTGTGTGTGTGTGTGTGTGTTGTGTGTGTGTGGTGTGTGTGTGTGTGTGTTTGTGTGGGGTGTGTGTGTTGTGTTGTGTGTTTGTGTTGTGTGTGTGTTTGTGTGTGTGGTGTGTTGTGTGTGTTGGGTTGTGTGTGTGTGTTGTGGTGTGTGTGTGTTGTGTGTGTGTGGTGTGTGTGTGTGTGAGTGATTTTGTTGGTTCGGTTTTGGTGTGTGTTAGTATGTGTGTGTGTGTATTTGTGTGTGTGCATGCATGCATACCTGTGTATAATAATAGTAATGGAAATCAATGTTTCAGATCAGTTTCTAACAGTCCAAGGGAAGGAATTCTGGACAAGAGGCATTGTCGATCTAATATCCTGAGTAGTTTCTCTTTCATTGGACCATGCTTTCTATAAAAAAAATAATAACAGCAAAAACTCCTGAAATGTGCTGTAGCCTGGCATGTGACACATCCAAACATCTATGCCTGTTTCCTTTTTTCAGTGTCTGCTGTTATGGTCCACGGTTCACATGTGTACAAAAATATGGACACAAAAGATTGTGTGTGTGTGTGCGTGTGTGTTTATCTTCAGGACGCAGAGCGAGGGAAGAAGAAGAAGGAGGAGGAGGAGGAGGTGTTTCCTGCCTATTACCTGGACGTGTTTGCGGAAACGGAAGTGGAGGACGCCATGTCGAGTCACGTGACCAGTCTTTTGGAGGACTACCAGCAGAGAGAGGGGCAGCAGTTGTCTGCCCTTCTCAAGGATGCAATGTATGTGTATGTAAAGTGTGTGTCATGTGTAATTTGTGAAAAAAAACAACACCCAAAAACAAACAAAAAACTATTAATTGTAACTGGCTGCGTGTGAGCGAGTGGGATGAATGAAAGCGGTTTGATTTGTTTTTCGCAAGCAAAGTTGATGATCTGAAGTCTGTAGCTAGTACCAATAGACTGCGCTGGTTTGGGCACGTTCAACGGAAAGCAGTCCACCACATCATAAAAAGAGCAATGAACTTCGTAGTGGATGGAAAGAGACCAAAGGGAAGACCTAGCGAAACCTGGGCTGCCTGTATTGCAGATGATCTTAGAGAAAGGGGCATAAATAAGGAGGAAGCTCAAAACAGAGAGAGATGGAGAAGGCTCATCAATGTCAAACCTCCCCTGGGAGAAACATGACAAAAAATGAAGAAGAAGAAGAAGATAAAGTGCTCTATAAATTCCATTTATTATTATTATTATTATTATTACTATTATTATTATTACTATTATTATTATTATTATTATCATCATCATCATCATCATCATCATCATCATCATCATCATCATCATCATCATTATTATTATTAAAGTGTGTGTGTGGGAGGGGGGTGGGTGGGTGGGTGTTGTGTGGGAGGAGAGTGGGGGTGGGGTGGGGTGTGTGTTGTGTGTGTGACAGGTGTCCAGCAGGTGGACAAAAAACTCAAACAGTCTTAGGTTCAATTCCACCCCAACACACACACACTCTCTCTCTCTCTCTCTTATATATCCCTAAGGGCGGGGACTGGATGTAAAAAAGCACATGGGTGCTTATTCATTATCCTCAAAATAAAAGAATTTGTCATTGTCATTGTGGTGTGTGCGGGTGGGTGTGTGTATGTGCGCATGCTCACATACATAAACGTACATGTGTACATTATTATCATTATTATCAAATCCTCTAAAGTCGGAATGGGGCTACTTTCAGTGTGAGCAAAAAATGGTTGTATACGCAAAATCTCCCCAGTGTTGTTCATTGGTCAACCTCGGAGCTCTAGCTGAGGAACGCCCCCCCAAAAAGATTTAATGTTCTCTCTTCTTCTTCTTCCTCCTTTTTTGTCATGTTTCTCCCAGGGGAGGTTTGACATTGATGAGCCTTCTCCATCTCTCTCTGTTTTGACCTTCCTCCTTATTTATGCCCCTTTCTCTAAGATCATCTGCAATACAGGTCTTGCTAGGTCTTCCCTTTGGTCTCTTTCCATCCACTACGAATCTCATTGCTCTTTTTATGATGTGGTGGTCTGCTTTCCGTTGAACGTGCCCAAACCAGCGCAGTCTATTGGTACTAGCTACAGACTTCAGATCATCATCTTTGCACGTTCTCCATAGTTCTTCATTCGTGATCCTGTCTTCCCGTTTGATCTTTGTCATGTAGCGTAGCATTCGGTTTTCACAGCTCTTCAACAAACGTTAACAAAATTTAATGTTCTCTCATTTTGAGTATAATGGAATAAGCACTTATGTGCTTTTTATTTTACATCCAGGTATTGCTTGAAAATATATGTGTATGCATTCACACATGTGTGCATACACACCCACCCACACTCACATGTGTACATGCATGTGCATATGTGACGCTCCACCACGAAATGAGTCACTTTGCACCTCGCCTGCTTTTCCGCTAGGAGCCATTTTAGGCAAGAGGGGGTCAAGTTGTTGATTTTCAGATTTTGATATTGATTAAAAAACTATATAACCATTACTCTGCCTTGTAGTGAAGTATCAAGGCGTAATTTTGTTTCCTTTTGCTTTAAAAACGCGTTTAAAAACACCCAAGCCCTCTAATCTGACCACCTGTTACGATGCAAAACTTGACAATGTCTCATTTTGCCATTTTCTGCAGTCTACCCTTTCAATTTGGAAGCACTCTGATTTGTAATTGCAAGATATAGCGCTCTATAAATTCCAAATATTATTATTATTAATAACTTTTCATAGAATTGTCCGGTTTTCAATCTGTTTTCTGTATTGCATAGCCTTTTTATTGGGGACAGGATAGCTCAGTGGTCGGAGCACTCGCTTTCCCCCAGCCAAGTTAAGCAGCGTCGAGCGTGGTTACCAGTTGGATGGGTGACCGTTTGCGCGCCTTGGCTTCAGTACAGTTCCCCCAGTTCACCCAGCTGTAAATGGGTACCTGCCCTCTTTAGGGTCAGGGAAGGTAAAGCAGCGAGGGAGAGGAGATGGGCGCCGCCCTCAATATGCTGACCCCTAGAGAAGTGAGGTCTCTGACGCCTCGCTCCCCTACGACCTTATAGGTTATGGGACTCCTTTACCGTTTACCTTTAACAACGTGTTAACATTTTAAAATTGATCTCCAGTGCAATGCGACCCATTATGTGGGGGGAGCGTCACACACACATATGTGTGTGTGGTCATGAACACTTGGTTTGAACCCATGCCCTATATACATATAAAGCCATGCAGCACTCTTGGGGATCAGTGACTAGGTTGGCCCAGGATAGGCAGGAGTGGAAGCGCTTTGTTGCTGCCCTACACACCGTTGGGTGTAATGGCTAATGATGATGATGATGATGATGCCCTATATATATATATATATATATAGCCTTACGTTGGTTGGCAGGACTGGACAGGGCGCATCAGGGGTTGACGCGGAGAAGTACGACAAGACTGAAGTGAAGCACGGAGACAAACAGTGCTACAAGTTCATCAAGACACTGCAGGCCTGTCCTCAGCAATGTATCAGGTGAGGAAGGGAGGGAGAGGGGGGGATGGGGAGGGGGGGGAGGGAGGAGGAGGGAGAGGGGGAAGGAGGGAGAGGGGGAAGGGAGAGAGAGGAGGGGGAGAGAGAGAGGGGGAGGGAGAGGAGGGGGGAGGGAGAGGGGGGGAGGGAGAGAGGAAGGGGAGAGAGAGGAAGAGAGGGAGGGGAAAGAGAGGGAGAGAGAGAGAGAGAGAGAGAGAGAGAGAGAGAGAGAGAGAGAGAGAGAGAAAATTTATTTATTTATTTATTCTTTAATTTCGAGGATAATGGAATAAGCACTCATGTGCCTTTTTTTTTTTTACATACAGTCCCTGTGTGTATGCGGTTTTGTAAATTTTGTCATCTGTTTCCTAGGGAGGGGGAGAGAGAGGCAGGGAGAGAGAGAAAGAGAGGGAGGGAGGGAGGGGGAAAGAGAGAGAGTGTCTCTTTGTGTGTGTGTTCAGTGGGGGGTGGGGTAGGGGTTGTAATATGTGTATGTATGTATGTTCATATGTATTGTATGGTCGTGTGTATTGTAGTGTGTGTGTGAGTGAGTTAGGTGTGAGTATGGGGGTAGGTATTCTTCATGTTTTTGCCTGTAAATAAAACCCAAAACAGTTTAAAAAAAACGTGAAGACAAGTAAAAAAACATTTTTTTAAATGGCCACATACACAAAAAACCTCACCTTTAGTCAACCTCAGAGCTTTAACCGAGCAACAACAACAAAAAAACACAACAAAACAACAACAACAACCAAACCATAACAAAACCAAAACAAATCCCAAACAACAAAAATCATTAATAGTAAAGTAGGCCATTGTGTGCCGGTGGGAGCGGATAACAAAATTGACAAAACTGCATACACACGGGGACTGGATGGGAAAAAAAGGCACGCGAGTACTTATTAAAAATAATAATAATAATAATAATAATAATGTATGGAATTTATATAGCGCTGGATCTTGTAAAGCAACAAATCAAAGCGCTCAGATGACATTTTAAAAAAATAAAAAATGTTTTACAAATTATTTTATATAGAGGATAATGGAATAAGCACTCATGTGCTCTTTTTTAACATCCAGTCCCCGTGTGTATGCGGTTTTGTAAATTTTCTCATCCGTTCCCACTGGCACCCAATGGCCTACTCTTTCAAAAAGCGGAACAGGATTTAACGTGTGCACAAGATGTTCTACATACGTTTGCACACGGGGGCCTCGGTTTATAGTCTCATCCGAAGGATGACCATTGTGTGCCGGTGGGAGCGGATGACAAAATTGACAAAACTGCATACACACACGGGGGGGGGGCAACTGGATGACAAAAAAAAAAAAGCACGCGAGTGCTTATTCCTTTATCCTCAAAATAAAAGAATATTCCCCCCCCCCCCAAAACATAATATGTCATCATGTGTGTGCAGGTACCAATGGAAAGGGTCCCCTCTGCTGATGAGCAAAAGCCAGGTGCCACTGACAGTCCC
>CM054166.1:16364215-16366715 GCA_028751875.1 Rapana venosa
AAATTTTGTCATCTGTTTCCACCGGCACACAATGGCCTACTCTTCCAAAAAGCGGAACAGGATTTAACGTGTGCGCAAGATGTTCTGCATGCGTTCGAACACAGGGCCTCGGTTTATAGTCTCATCTGAAGGACTTTGACATTCAGTTCGATTTTTTTGGTCAAACTGGGAAGAAAAGGCGAGGCTGGGAATCGAACCCAGAACCTCACGGTTAACTTGTTGGCAGGCGAACGTCTTAACCATCCTGCCACCTTCCTTCCTTTCCTTCCTGTATGTATGTATGTATGGATGGATGTGTGTATGTGTGGATGGATGGATGGATGTGTGCATACATGCATGCATGCATGTATGTATGTATGTATGTATGTATGTATGTATGGATGGATGGATGGATGGATGGATGGATGGATGCATGCATGCGTGCGTGCGTGTGTGTATGTATGTATGTATGTATGTATGTATGTATGTATGTATGTATGTATGTATGTATGTATGATGTATGTATGTATGTATGTACGTATGTAAGCATACATGTATATAAGTATGCTTGCATGCATACATGCAGACATACTGTGTACTCCATGACTTCCCATGTCTGACTAAAGGATTTGTAGATCCTAGTGGCAACAGAACAGCACAAGTACGTAATGCTTGTAGATGGAGGACTCGTCTATACAACTTTCTTGTGTACCTTATGTCTGTACATATTCATGAACATGTTGATTTATATTCTGTTTTCTGGAATGCCCTAGAATAACGCTAAAAATTGAACTTCTCTGTCAGACATGGGCAGTCAGGAGTACACAGTACGTCTGCTTTGCTCTGAGATGTCTGCAATGAATTCACGGGCAATTGGTCTGTCACCAGTCACCTCACGTTTTGGCCAAAGTTCGGCTTGAGCACTATCTGACATCACTGACTGAATTAATGTCATCAGGACTCAGTGGTGCCTGGTTTTACACATTGTATTGTATTGTATTGCTGAAGCATTCCTCAAGTCAAGTAAAAAAACCAAAACAACCAACTTTGATCATCCCACGAAGGGCAATTACAATACTGACAGGCACATAAATGGATAAGAATGAAAATCTAGAGAAAAAACCCCAACATCATGAAGACAAGCAATGATTGATTTTTGTTTCAATATTCCAAAATAACTACAAAATCAAAGACACACAAGAATTTTGTATAGACGAGTCCTCCATCTACAAGCATTACATACTTGTGCTGTTCTGTTGCCAATCGGATCTACAAATCCTTTAGTGCAGACAGTGTAGAGAAGAGGGAAAATGATAATAATAATAATGTATGGAATTTATATAGCGCTGAAACTTGTAAAGCAACAAATCAAAGCGCTTAGATGACATCTTTTTTATGCGTGTGTATGCGGTTTTTAAAAAATTTTGTCATCTGTTCCCACCGGCACACAATGGCCTACTCTTTCGAACAACGGAACAGGATTTAACGTGTGCGCAAGATGTTCTGCATGCGTTCGCACACGGGGCCTCGGTTTATAGTCTCATCCAAAGGACTTCGGTGAGGTGAACCTTGAGGTAGCCCCATTGCAGTTAGTATCATGTGTAAAATCAGTTTCTGAGACTTTGAATTTAGTTTTCGCTCCCTGAAGTGCAGTTGTGATTTATATTTATTTTACTAATTCTACACTTCAATGGTAGTTCAATGAGTCGTTTGGATTCTGTACTTTGTTGAATGCGTTTTCAAAGTCAGCAGCAACAGCCAAACATTGGTCTGTAATCTGTGGTCAGAGCACTCGCTTTCCCCTAGCTAAAGTCAAGCAGCATTGAGCGTGGTTACCTCTTGGATGGGTGACCGTTTGCGCGCCTTGGCTTCAGTACAGTCCCCCAGCTGTAAATGGGTACCTGCCTCTGTAGGGTCAGGGAAGGTTAGAGCAGCAAGGGAGAGAGAATGGGCGCTGCCTTCAGTATGCTGGCCCTTAGAGAAGTTGAGGTCTCTGATGCCTCATTCCCCTACGACCACGCAGGTTATGGGACACCTTTAACTTTATCTGAATTCGTTCGGATGGGCTGCTTCCGTAAGTGAGATTCAACTTTTCCCATCTGCATTCATTTGTTACATAGCAATATTGATTGAGAGAGAAAAATAAGATTTTTTAAAGTTCCATCACAAGATTAAAAAAACTGACTTTGAATAATGACCTGCATTTTCTGCATTTGTTACATAGATCTTTTTTTGTGTCTTGGCGATGAATTTGAAGAAAGTAAGTTTCGGTCTTTTTGTGACACTCGTCCTTCATTCGCGTTACAGAGGAAAGATCGTCGGGATGTTTATGCGTTAATCAAATACA
The DNA here is from genome assembly GCA_028751875.1 of Rapana venosa. Taxonomy (NCBI): domain Eukaryota; kingdom Metazoa; phylum Mollusca; class Gastropoda; order Neogastropoda; family Muricidae; genus Rapana; species Rapana venosa. The sequence continues at coordinate 16,366,542 of CM054166.1, forward strand.
CGTGTGAGCTTGCGTGTCCACTGATTAGTTTGCGTAATTGGTTGTTTACTGCTGGAGTTTATCATTATTTTGTGTGTGTTTTATTTTGCCTTGGTTTGGGGTTATTGATTTGTAGAAATTTACTTCGTTCTGATTGTAAGCTGGTAGGCCTATCACGCGTGCATGCACGCACGC
>CM054166.1:16376715-16381715 GCA_028751875.1 Rapana venosa
TAGTAGTCCCAAAGAAGGCCACTGCATTCTTTATCAGGGGGAGAGAATTAGGAGACTTCAAAAAACGTCGCATATTTTGTATAGGGCGTGTTGTAGGGGAGAAAAAAAGGGGGAAAAATACTTTGAATGCGTTATCTTGACATCTTGTTGTCTCATATTTTGTGCATTATTTTTGACGATAGTAGATCCTACCAGCGCAGCTAATAGATATTTGTTCCGCACACATTGAGAAAACTGACGCGTGGGTGTGTTGAGTGGGTAGCATACATGATTTGTGTACGTCTAATTTATTTATTTACTTTATTTACTTATGCCACTTTAAGTCATGAGATTTCTCTGCGTGAAATTCGTCTTGACACCTCCCTGACGGGAGATAAAAACGATCGTTTTGAGGATGAACGTTTCACGCGAATTCTTTGACAATGCTCTGGATAGTTTAGGGGGCTACACACTTATTTTATCTTGCGGGTCATTTCATCTGCCTATTTTGTACAGAGTGCAAGTCGGACATTTTTTTTGTGTGTGGTGATTTTCACAGATCTTTTAATATATATATATATATATATATATTATATATATATTATATATATATATATAGAGAGAGAGAGAGAGAGAGAGAGAGAGAGAGAGAGAGAGAGATGGCTGGTTGGTTGGTTGGTTGGTTGATGCATGTGTGTGTGTGTGTGTGTGTTATTCGTTGCATTTTTCCATCTCAGGGTTACAGTCGAGACTTACCTGGTTTATGGGTGTTTTGGTTGATTATGTTCCTAAATCGGTAGACTTCGCTGGGGCTTTGATACAACACACAAATCGGTTATATTTTATTCCTTGTATTTTTTTCTTTCTCAGGAATAAAGTTGAGACCTGTTTGGTTATGGTGATGGTTATTGCAAATCCCTCAATCCGATAAGCCTTCTGAGATTCTTACGTCATCGAAAAAAGCGGTCTTTTTTGTGTTTTGGTCTGAGAGGAGCAAATAGTGTGTATTCATGTGGATTGATTGATTAATTCTTCTTCTTCTTCTTCTTCCGTCGTCGTCGTCGTCGTCGTCGTCGAACGCTCAGACAGCAACTATTGTTGTCTGTTATATGAGCGAAAATGCGTCACGCTGCCGTTAAGCCCCTGACAAGTCAGGCCCAGCGCATCCGAATTCAGCATGAGAGAGAATTCTTTTTAAAAAAAATTTTTAAAGTCTCTCTGGAAAAAAAGGGCAGGAGAATGGAGCAAGAAGGCAGAAAATAGACGAGAAGGAGGTGACAGAAAGAAAAGAAACAAAGGAAGAAACAAAGAGAGTGATAGAAAAGAGGAAATTTCTCGCACAGATTTGTCCAGAATTGGGGATGCGTTTATACTGAGAGGCCCCCCCCCCCCCCCCCCCCCCCCCCCCCCCCCCCCCCCCCCCCCACCCCCCCCCCGCCCCCCCCCGCAGCCCCCCCCCTTTAAAAGCCCCCGGCCCCGGGGGAAAAACCCCAACCCCCCCCGCCCCGAAAGACGCCAAAAATGACTATCAGTCCAAAAACTGAGAGAGAGAGAAGAGAGAGAGAGGAGAAGAAAAGAGAGAGAAGAAGAGAGAAGGGGAGAGTGAGAGGGAAAAAAAAAAGAAAAGAAAAGGGGCCAGAAGAGAGAAAGCGGAGAGAGAGAGAGAGGGGGGAGAGAGAGAGAAGAGAGAAGAAAGAGAGAGAGAGAAAGGGAAGAGAGAGGAGAGAGAGAGAGAGAAGGGAAAAGAGAAGAGAGGAGAGAGAGAGAGAGAGAAAGGAAAGAGAAGAGAGAGATGAGAGAGGGGAGAGAGAAGAGAGAGAGAGAGAGTGAGAGAGAAAAGAGAGAAAAGAGAGAGAGGAGAGAGAAGAAGAAGAGAAAAGAGAGAGAGAGAGAGAGAGAGAGAGGAGAGAGAGGGGAAAAAGAGAGAGAGAGAGAGGAGGGGAGAGAGGAGAGGGGAGGGGGGGGGGGGGGAGGGGAAGAGGGAAAGAAAAGAGAGAAAAGAGAAAAGGGGTTGTTGCCCGTTTTATGTGGTTTGTTCTGTCCCCTCTCGTGGGAAAAAATACACCCCCCCACCCAATATTCCCTTCTAACTCTTCTTTCTTTTTTTGTTTGTTTTTTTTTTATTTTTTTTTTGTTTTTTCCTTTGTTTTTTTTTAAAACATACACACACAAAAAATATATTATAATTTTTATTTAATAATATTATATATATATATATATATATATATATATATATTATATATATATATATATATATATATATAATATATATTATGTGAAAACATACACACACACAATATATATATATATATATATATATATATATATATATATTATATATATATATATATATATATATATATATAATATATAATATATGTATATGAGAAACCTAAGGTGTATGCTGTGTGATACATGCATTTTGCACACGTAAAAAATTCACAAGAAATTTACCATCGGCATTTTGTTAAAAAAAGACCCAACAAACAGTAAAAAGAGAAAACCACCCTCATGGGGAAACAAAGTTAAATAATTATGCTTGCAGATTAAAGGTAAGAGTAAAGGTGTCCCATAACCTATAAGGTCGTAGGGAGCGAGTCGTCAGAGACCTCACTTCTCTAGGGCCAGCATATTGAGGGCGGCGCCCATCTCCTCTCCCTCGCCGCTTTACCTTCCCTGACCCTAAAGAGGGCAGGGTGCCCATTTACAGCTGGGTGAACGGGGGGACTGTACTGAAGTCAAGGCGCACAAACGGTCACCCATCCAAGTGGTAACCACGCTCGACGCTGCTTAACATTGGCAGGGGGAAAGCGAGTGCTCCGACCACTGAGGAAAAGAAATGATAACAACAAGGGGTGGGGTGGGGTAGGGAGTGGGGGTGGGGATGCTGCTGCTCTTGAAGCATCACACTTTTCCCTCGGGAAGGGCAGCCCGAATTTCCTGTAAAGAAATTTCTGTCGTGACTGAAAGCGGAATGACAACAACACAATCTGTAAAATGCGTTTAAAATGATCTCCCCTGATTCCCGGAAGAGGTCAGTTTCCTGCAAACATTTTCAACTCTCTAATCAAAAAGGAAACAAAAGGGCAATCGTGACATCCGGGCATTTCAATGCCGCACGCTTCAGTTTGTGTACTCTATAAACCGCCAAGCTGGGGGTAGAGTTGTTGCCCTTCCTGTACACTGAGTTGTTGCCCCCTGTTTATTGGAGGTATTGATCTTTGATATTTCTGTCTGTAAGAGCAAAACAGTAAAGTGTCAACGCCATTTCTGTGGTGAGTGTTTTTCTTGCCAATAATGTAAGCAAGGACACGTTTGCTGGTTTGTCTTTTTTCTTTCTTTCTTTTCTTTCTTTCTTTCTTTTCTTTCTTTCTTTTCTTTCAGTCTGTTTTTCTCACAAATAAAGAATCAACAACACAAAATGCCGTGATTTGATAATTCTGCTCTTTTGCCTCCAAACTGATCTAAGTAAAGGTAAAGGATCTACTTTGATATAAAAGATGTGTAAGGTAAAGGTAAAGGTAAAAAGTAAGGTGTTTCCATAACCTATGCATGGGGTCGTTGGGGAGCAAGGTGTCAAAGACCTCAGCTTCTCCAGGGGCCAGCATATTGAGGGCAGCACCCCCATCTCCCCTCCCTCGTTGTTTTTACCTTCCCTGACCCTAAAGAGGACAGGTACCCATTTACAGCTGGGTGAACTGGGGGAACTGTACTGAAGCCAAGGTGCGCAAACGGTCACCCATCCACTTGGTAACCACGCTCGACGCTGCTTAACCTTAACTCGAGGGAAAGTAAAGCGAATGCTTTGACCACTGAGCTGTCCCGTCCCTATAGGAATAGATGACAAAATTACACCCCCTCCCCTCCAACCCCCCCCCAAAAAAAAAAAAAAAAAAAAACAACAACAACAAACAAACCAAACACAACAACCCACCAAACAAACCACCCAACAATAACCTAAAAAAACCAACCAAAAAACCCCGCATGCGCACACAACAGGTGTTATGTTTACACATTGTCCTGGAAGCTAGTGTACAGCTACCTTAATGATGGGTGAAAAACGGTCGCATACGGGGAAAAAATCTCACCGTTATTTTATTTTATTTTATTTATTTATTCATTTATACCACTTTCAGTCATGGCAGATTTCTCTGCGTGAAATTCGGGCTGCTCTTCCCCAGAGTAGAGCGCGTCGCTCGCCACAAGAGCAGCGCCACCCATTTTGTTTTTGTTTTTCTTTTTCTGTCTGCAACTTCTGTATTTGTTTCCCCTATCAGATTGAATTGGGTGTTGTTGTTTTTTTCTACATAATTTTTTTTCCCAGGGAACAACTACTCTCTTGTTGTCGGGCAGTTAGTGGCAAACCTCAGAACTGTAGTGGAGAAACCACACACAAAAAGGAAGAAAAAAACAGAAAAAACCAAGAAGAATCAACTAATAACCCTAGGGGGAAAGTCAAGTCAAGTCAAGTCAAATCAAAAACACTTTAATTAATCATCCCATGAAGGGCAATGACCATACTGACAGGCACATTGATACCTATAATCATCTCACAAGACACACACAAAGGAAAATACATTTCAGATTGTTATAAACATTCCAAGATAGCTGTAAAAAAAATCATACACAAACACAAACCCAGGTGCGCGCACACACACACGCACCGCGTACACACACACACACACACACACACACACACACACACACATCTTGTGTAATGAAATGAAATTAGTAGTATGCGCTTCTGCAGAATTTATATCCTGCAGGGGGGAAAATTGTCCAGGGGGGAAATTGTCCAGAGGGGAAAGGGACTGGTCTTTTTTCCACTGCTGTCTGTGTGTCTATCTGTCTGTCTGTCTGTCTGCCTGCCTGCCTAGCCTCACACAATCAGTAGAGACAGTTCGCTGTCCTCTTCATAGAAAACGTGTATGGACTAAACCCCGGCCTTCTTTTAAGGGTTTTCTACTCACATAACCCGTCTTTTTAATTTTTTTTAAAAACCTTATGTCGATGTCTCTGTG